>OZ030005.1:176254658-176674658 GCA_964023405.1 Apodemus agrarius
TAAGAGTATAATCTACTCAGGATTTATGAGAATAGAAATATATTCTTTTTATAAAAGGATTCACAAACTTCTGAAGTTTGAGAGGTTTTTTTATACTATTTTTAATTAATTCTGAGAAATAGTTTTTGGCATCACAACATAATGTGAATAATTTTTATATATTCTAGAGGCTTCCATGCATCTTAAAATTGATAATTATCCTAATTTTAAGTAGCTATGAGCTTTTTTTTTTTTTTAATGGTCCATGGGAAACAGTGAGAGCTTTTAATTTGAAGCAGTGGTGGGAATCATGATTTTGCTACTTCAGATGGAACTCTGTTCAAAGCTGGAGTGTAAACTCATGCATTACCTTTGAGCAAAGCAATACTGAATATGGAGCCACCACAGCCGTGCCCTGAGAGCCCACCCCGCACGCTCTGTTTCTAGCTGAGGATGTAGCGCTGTGGCGGTGAGCCTGCCTGCCTAGCATGTGCAAGGCCCTGGAGTTTCCCCCGGTACAGGGGGAAAAAGATATTTTTATGTTTGTAATCTATAATAGTCAGCACCTGTAGTAAACACATAAGGAATAGGCTACAAAAACACCAAAGTGAAATGAAACGGGGTTGTGTTTATATTGTATGCCTTCTATGGGAGGATTAAATAAAATCATAAAATAGTCTGTGAATCACTGTCTTTAACTCGGTATTATCTAATAGTTTAACCTATCATTTTTAAAAATAGATTTATTTTTCAGGTCTTAACTGTTCAAGATCTCGTTGATTTTTCCCCTGTTTACCGATGCTTACACATTTATTCTGCTTTGGTGAGTATATGTGTTGATTCTGACCTTGATTGTAGACCTGGGGCGATTATGTACTTTTGATATGCTAAGTGTATCATAGTCTATCATCTAGGTCTGTGTGAGCATACCCTCTGATCTTCACAGAATGGCGACTCTGGTACATATCTCACAACAGGTCCCCAGTCTGTACGTGAAGGAGTTACCCATTTTCAAATAGTCGCTTTACCAAGATGCAGGTTAGGGCTGAGGACGTAGGCCCGCTGTAAGAGTCTTTGTAGCCTGTGTGAAGCCCTGGATGTAGCGTTGGATATATTTGGTTCTTTGGTGGTTCTCACAGGTTTGTCTAGGCCTCCAGTGTGTGCGAATGCTTTAGTATGGCACGCAGTGCTAGATTGGTGGTCCTGGATTGCTTTCGTTTGTGTTTATCTTGGAGTTTCCTATTTCTCCCTCCATTTTAGACGATGCTTTTGCTGGGCACAGAGGGTTGGTTGACAGTTACTTACTCTCAGGGCTTCAGGCAGATTGCTCAGCCTTCCCTGGCTTTTAGGGTTTTTGCTGAGAGCTGTGATGTAACTCTGGGTTTGCTTTTGTGACTGAGTTGGCGTTTCCCCCTTGGGACTTTCCTTGTTCTTTCTTAGCCTACAGTCTTAGCATTTTCTCTATAATGTGGCAGGGATGGATTCCGTTTTGGTCATGCCTGCTGAGGCCTTCTCCTTTCTCCCGTGCTTTGGTATCATGTCTTTTCCTACAGCTGGAATTCCTCTCGGCAGGGATTTCCTTGGAAGTGTCCTCTGTGCCTTTGCTTTGCCCTTCAGTTCCTTTGTCACCATGGCTGTTTAGGCTTGTTCTTCTCACCATGCTTGAGAATTCTGGAAAGTTCTGGCCATATTTAATTTTTTTTTCCTTTATTGCTGTTTGAGGTTTTCTCAACCTTATCCTAATGCCCGGTGCTCTCTGTCCTGCTGCTGTAGTCTGTCTGTCCTGAGCTCCAGTCTGTTCAGTGCCAGGTGCTCTCTTGGTGGCATATTCCACTAAGTTATTTGATTTATTGAGCTTTTCACCCCCTGAGTTTATGTTTGCTTCTTTCCTGGCTTCTGTTTCTCTGACGAAGTCCTCATTCATGTTGCTGATTTGCCGGGCCCCAGGTTAATGGCTTCCCCTTCCCCTCACCTGGTGCTTGCCTTAACCCTTTGCTGAGGTCATTGGTCCTTGTAAAGACAGTCCCACGAAATATTCGGCATCTCATCCATTCAGATACTTGGATTCATTTTTTTTAAAGGAATTATGGACTTCTAGAGAAGTCATTCTGTCTTGTTTCATAGCATTCCTCATCATTGCTGTGCCGTGGTTTGTACATTTGTTGAGATTTTTTTTCCTCACCACTCTTACTTCACGGAAGTCTTCTTAGTAGATAGCCTTCTGGCTTCATGACCCAGTAAAGGGCATTTGTTTTGAACAGCATAATCTAATTAAATCATGTGTAGCGTTTGAAGTAAAAAGCTAATACAGTAAAGTCCTTATTGCGATGTTCCGTCCCAGCCGAGTTTAGCGTGCACGCTCGTACTCTGAGCGCTCAGAGGCCGGGGAAGAGAAGGGCTGCAAAGGGGAAGCTACGGGGGCTGCCTAGCAAGACAGCAAGGCTTTGTTAAAACAAAACAAAACAAAACAAAACAAAACAAAACAAAACAAAACAAAACAAAACAAACCCAAACAAACGGTAGAAAACTTTAGAACTTCCTGTCTAATAGCAATAAACATTAAGTATTAAAAACCATTGAATTAATAAAATGTTAACCTGAAAAAATTAAGAAATCAAACATATTTAGTATTATAAAAATATAAAGGTATTAATTCTGAATACAAACGTGTGTTTTTATTTACTCATTGTCAGAACATGGCGCATGTTTATGCTATTTGGATCCATTAAGAACTAATGAGAATAATTTATTCCTGAAGTAAAATAATAATTTTAACAGCTAAGTCCTTCTTTATAAGCTCTGGAAGAAAATAAACATCAAGACATTTTACATTAGAAAATACATTTGGACAAAATATATTAAATCAGTAAAATTGTGTAAGGGCGGCTGAGTCGGACCGTTCAGAAGCGAAGGGTGAATGTGGGGGTGTGGGGGAGCTTGCCTTGTAGGTACTCTGTGTAAGTGAGCTTGCCACACTCTATTTTAAAACTCTAGCATTTATATTATGCTTCATGTCATATCTTCTACATTTGTTCAGACCTTTAGTAAAACATTTTCACTTAATGTTTCAGGATTAGATAATCAGTCACATAGCTACCTTGTAGTTCTCCGTAGCTGGAGCACAAGAACATTAGAAGGCTTCCCATGGGAGAGAATTACCTTTTTTCTGCATTATGAATTTAATTCAGATGACATTTAAAAGAATAATGGTTTTGTAGCTACTTATTTCTAAAGAAAATAAATCGATTTTTTTCTCTTGAAATTTTTTTTCTATCGTTAAATCTTCTTTTTTGTTGTTGTCGTCGTTGCTTTGGAGTCTTAGATGAAGAGGAGACAGCGACTCCCAACTTTCTCTTTAACTGAGGATTCTCACTGAGCAGGGAGGCCGCAGTGCATCCGTCTGCGCACTCGTGTTTAGCAAAGCTCATGTATTTGCGGCATGGTGCGGTGGTAGGGAAGTATGAATTGTTATAGAAAAACTGAAAACCTGTGTTGGGACACCAGGGAAAGCTTTCTTAAGGACGTGACATCCGGGAGGAGTCGTGAAAGATGAAAATGTCATAGAGACAGTGTGAGCTAGGACCCGCCCACCAGGGAGAGCACAGGTCTGAGCCTGAAAGTGGACTGACGGGCGGGGGCGGTGCCCTGGGTAGCCAGCATGGAGAGAGAGGCAGGCTAACGACTCTCACTGAGGACCATATTTTAGTTGGCTCAGTGAGAAGCCTGTAAAGGTTAAGTGGTAAATTAGGAAAAGGTTTAATTGTTTGAGCTTTATTTTAGGTAACTTCCAAACAGAGTTGCTACTTTTGAGCTATCATGCCAACACCTTTTCCTGACCTCCGAGGAGGGCTGTCTCGGCGGGGGAGTGGGGGGGGGGAGGGAAGGGACGGAGGGGGGTGGGAGGGGCCATCGCGATCGTCATTCTCCTGATGTTCTTTAGGGTGATGAAGAAACATTTGAAAATTATTACCGGAAGCAAAGGAAGAAGCAGGCGCGCCTGGTTCTGCAGCCGCAGTCGAGCACGGTAAGTGTGGCTTCCTGGGCCCCCGCACAGTGCCTGTCCCTGACTTTAGTTTTCTGAGGACGGATCACTGCTCATTCACATGTAAATAGTTATTGAGCACCTACTACTTCAAATGTAGATTTAGGTACCAAGTATACACTAGTGAGCAAAACTGGGCCAGTCTCTTCTCTCCTGAGTTTACATTCTAAGGAAAGACAGACACTGAATTAAAAACAGGTAAGCAAGCAGAGTGTCAGGGAGTGATAACTTGTTTCTGACAATATGGGAAACTGTGTGCCGTGATTCTTTGTCACACTGAATAAAACAACTAAACACAGTGGACGGACTGTTTCTTTGTATTTTTATTTTTAGTTATGTGTATGCGGCTGGGGTAGGTCTGTACATATGACTAGGGGTACTGGTCACTGGCAGAGGCCAGGAGAGGGCCTTAGGTCCCCTGGAACTGGAATAACTGGTGGTTGTCTGTCTCTTCATGGGTGCTGGGAACTGAACTCAGTCCTCTGTGAGGGCAGCAAGTGCCATTTTTCTAGCCTCAGAATAGACTTTGTAAAAAACCAAAATAGATTTTTCTTAAATATACTGAGGATCTGGCAGAAAAGTATAATTAATCCAGAAACTTTGGCTGTGGTGATATTTACATGACCAAATGTGTTTGTAACTCACAGACACTACACATGAAAAAACAGGTCAGAACCCCCGTCTGCCGTGGCCCCAGTGAAGGCAGAGGCCCAGGTAGCTTTGACGAGGAATGAGTGCAGCATGTGTGGAGAGGAGAGTGAGTTCTCAGCAACACAGGGTCAAGCCTCGAGCCCTGCTCATCGAAGCAGGAAGTCACGGCCTCAGGGGTTGAGAGAACTGGTCACCTCACATCCACATGCAGAAGAAGAGAGCAGTAGATCCAGGCATGCCTGTGCTCTGCTCCTCTTCTTTTAGAGTGAATGAATGAATGAATGAATGAATGAATGAAAATCCAGGCCTCAAGTGCAGAAAGTAGTGCTGCCCACTTCTAGAGCAGCTCTCTCCACAGTGAAGCCATCAAGACAAATCCTCACAGAAATGACCACAGCTCATCAGATGTAGACAGTCTCCTCCCCATGAGGCTAAGAGATTGTGTTGTGTTGACAAGCAAAACCAGCTGTCACCTAAAGGTTACTTGAAAGATATGTGGGCATGTGCATATGTGTGCACACATGCACGTGCTCGCCTGCGTGTGTGAATGCATGCATGTAATGTGCTAGTATTTATGGAAACTGGAGGCTGATGTGGAAAATTATCCTCAACCTCTCTTTCACTTTATTTGTTGGGTGGGGGTGGGGGGGTCTCTTCAAACTCAGAGCTTACTGCTGTAGCTGGTCTTGCTGGCCACCTTACTCTTCTTCCCGATGCTAGAATTACTGGTCCCCTAGTGTGTTCACACAGCATTATATCCATTCTGATCCTCACACTTGCCGAGCAAAGCCTTAGCCATGGCTGTCCCCCGAGCTCCACCCAGCCCAGTTTTCTTGTATTTGACTTGGGTTGTAAATGGCATAGAAGTGTTATGGGTGGCATGTAAAAGGTTTTGGGAGAGGATATAATGTTCTTGTACCTATTGGAGGTCTATCCCCTGATAGCTTGGTGAGAATAGGTCACAGTGGGCAAGCCTAGAACCTGGGACGAGGTAGGATGGAGGGGCGTTAGCGCAAATGGAAGGTATGCTGGCTTCAGCCAGTCAGAAGTAGGCTCTGAGCTCCTGTTTACCTCTTAACATGTTTATCGTCTCTTTCCTTTTTTTTTTTTTTTTTTTTTTTTTTTTTTTTTGGTTTTTCGAGACAGGGTTTCTCTGTGTAGTCCTGGCTGTCCTGGAACTCACTCTGTAGACCAGGCTGGCCTCGAACTCAGAAAAATCCACCTGCCTCTGCCTCCCAAGTGCTGGGATTACAGGCGTGCGCCACCACGCCCGGCATCGTCTCTTTCCTTTTGAATACACATTCCACGGGGGCAGCAGGGCGGGCGGCTCAGTGGGTGAAGCTGCTTGTGGCTGGTCCGGCTTCTGGAGAGGTGAGAGGAGACAGCCGGCTCCTTACGGTGTCTTGACTTCCCAGCGCCTACGGTGGCATGTGTCCACACAAATACACGTCACGTGTTCACATGCACAGTAGTGAAACGTTTCGAATGTACAATCCACGAGAGAAAGGACTTTCTGTTATTTTAAGTATATCCCTGATACCTAGTTAGTAAGCAGAACTTTGTAGGCTCTCAATAAATATTTATTAATCAAGTTATAGTGACTTGAAACTTTTATGTTACTGTATTTATTGATTTAAATTGACTTTTATTTTTCATTTGAAGCATGAAACAGTTGATGGCTATAGAAGATATTTCACTCAAATTGTAGGGTATGTATCTAATACGGAAAAAAAACTAATTTTATTCAACTTTGTTAAAAGTCAGAAATAATTATTTTCTACTTGCGCTTTCTCCCTTTCCCCTAAACACATGCTGTGTGGGTAATTGCCATTTTAGGTTCTTTGTTGTGGAAGATCACATTTTACATGTGACCCAAGGATTAGTAACCAGGGCATACACGGATGAACTCTGGAACATGGCCCTCTCAAAGATAATTGCTGTCCTCAGAGCTCACTCAGTAAGTCAGACCAGTTATGTCAATAATTGTAATTTAACTTGATTTGTATAATATGGAAAACTGCACCTTTATTACTCTGCATTTTTAGGCAATTGCTCAGACTTGTAAGCAGTAATATCAAGGTTTCTTTATGGCTACATACGGCTGTGGTGTTGTAGCCGACTGGGGCTTCTCCAGACACTCTTATTTGGGAAAATGAGAAATTAGGCCGGTCTCGTCAGCCTTCACTGACCTCGTCATGAGCTCACCAAGCCACACTGTGAAGAAAGGGTTTTTAATTATTCCAGATTTTTTTGTTTCCAAAATCAACTCTGCCATTAAAACTCAGCAGAGCTCTTTTGAGAACATTTATAGTTTTAAAAAAATCTGTAATTTTTACAGTTTGAACTCATTTGAAATAATAAACCTCCATATAATGAGAAATCATTTTTAATGGGTAAAAATTAAATGATCAACTACCTTCTTAATGCCCTTAGTGGAAATAATTAGTTTTAGTTGTTTGCCTTCAATAAAGTAGCCTTATACTTAAAGTTTTGTATTCAGTTATTATAATTGTTAATTAAGATTTAAAATAGGTGAAAAGGGGAACTTTATGATATTTAGTTTATGAATATACTCTATTTATATTTATTAGGATTATAGATTTATAGATTTTTTGATACATTGGCAATAAAACTTTAAAAAATATTTTGGTAATTAAAATATTTTGGGGGTGCTGGGAATGAAATCCAGGGCCTCATCTATACAAGGAGGTACTTCCACTGAGCCGGCCCAGTCTAAGAATGATATATTTTATCATGATTTACATTGAAATCAGCTCCAAGTACATGCACTTATGCCATATTCCTATTAAAACAATGACATTAAATATGAAATTGTAACCTAGTAACTATAATAATTACATTCAAACTTTATGTGTTAATATAAAACTATAACATAGTAAATATAATATCACATTCAAAACCTTAAGTGTTATTAAGAGACAGTGAAGACACAGCCAGCAGATACAGAGCCTTGGGGAGTCTTATGGAAGAGTTGGGAGAAAGATTGGGGACCCAAAGAGGGCATGGGCCCCACAGGAAGACCAACAGGGTCGACTAACCTGGACCCTTGGGGGCTCCCGGAGACTGACTCACCAACCAAAGAGCGAGCCTGGGCGGGACCTAGGCCCCCTGCACATCTGTAGGATGAGCAGCTTGGTCCCCAGCAGAAGGAGTGGGGTAAGGGGGCGTCCCTGAATCTGGTGCCCGCCTCCTGTGTATCCTGTTCCCTTAATGGACTGCCTTATTTAGCCTCAGTGGGAGAGGATGTGCCTTGTCCTGCAGGGAGGGGGGTAGCAGGGAGAGTAGTGTGTGGGGGGTGTTACCTAGAAGGGGGCTGTTCCTTCTCAAAAGAGGAGAGGGGAAGCTGATATTTGGATATAAAGTGAATAAATTAAAAAAAGAGAGACTGAAATATTGCTCTGTCTTTTAAAAAAATTATTATTTTTCTTTTGGAGAATTACTAAGAAAAAATTAAATTGCCATTCTTAAATTGGGAAAGGTAATATGTCCTTTTAAGATGGAGAATAGATACATAACGGAACTAGACATGTATGGTATAATGCAGACTACTGTTAGAGTTTGTAACTAGTTTTTCAAAAATGTAAAGATTTATTGAGATACAAACATCCTTTCTTTCCCATGGAGAACTTGTCTTACATGTATACATACCACAGTCTTTTCTTAAACGTCCTGAGGACAGGAAAGCAGCCTCGGATCTAATTAATCCAGGTTTTAAGGACAAAGGTTCAGGTTCTCATGTCTTAGTTTTAACTTCTGTTTCCATTGTTTTGTGCTTTGCAGTCTTACTGCATTGACCCTGACCTTGTTCTGGAGCTGAAAAATCTCATCGTAATTTTTGCAGATACTTTGCAGGTAGGTGATTACCTAACCTTCAGACAGTGGTGATTTTGAGTATGTAGACATAAAAAATATAGACTGTGAATTTTATTATATTGTAGATTAAAGGTAGTAAATCAGTAATAATAAAAGCTTATATATATATATATATATATATATATATATATATACACACACACACACACACACACACACACACACACATGTAGATGCTCTCCTACTGAGAACTATGTACAATGCCTCCTTTGCAATTTTAAGCCTTGGACAGAACTCAGGAGACACTAGCACCACCTTTTAAAATATGGGCCATTTCAGTCAGACTATAGTATTTTTATAACTGACAAAAAAGAGGCCATAGCCAGGCCTGGTGGTGCACACCTTTAATCCAGCACTTGTGGGGCAGATAGCTGAGTCTGAGGCAGCCTGGTCTATGGAGCAAGTTCCAGGACAGCCAGGGCACAGCCAGGGCACAGAGAAACCTTGTCTTAACAAAACAAAACAACCAAACCAAACCAATAAACAACAAAGAGGCAGGATGTATGGTTGTGTGGTGTGTAATCTGTAATCTCTGTAGCTGTAGAGGGGCTGAGGCAGGAGGATCTTGAGTTTGAGACCAACTTCAGCTACATAGGGAACTCTTGGGGTCTGGGTAGGGTAATTACTAACAACAGCTTGAACCTGGGCCTGCTGCGACGGTCAGCAGGGCAAGGCTGACGGCCTTAGTTCCATTCCTGGGGCCCACACAGTGGGAATAAAAACTGACTCTGGCAAACTGTCCTCTAACAAGCAAATAAATAAATGTTCTGAAAAATGAAAATGAAAAATTAAAAGGGTGCAGCTTTAAAATATTTCAGAAATGTTAAATGAAATAAAATAGTGCCTTTCTCAGAATAAATGTGTATCATAAGGTTCCAAAGGGACACGGCTATGCAGTACCCCCAGTTCATGCCACTGCACGGTATCCCCAGTACATATGACTGTGCAGTATCCTTGATACATTACTGTGCAGTATCCCCAGTACCTGTGACTGCAGTACCCCCAGTACCTGTGACTGCAGTACCCCCAGTACCTGTGACTATGCAATATCCCCAGTACCTGTGACTGCAGTACCCCCAGTTCATGTGACTGTGCAGTATCCCCAGTACTTGTGACTGCAGTACCCCCAGTGCCTGTGACTGCAGTACCCCCAGTGCCTGTGACTGTGCAGTATCCCCAGTACCTGTGATTGCAGTACCCCCAGTACCTGTGACTGCAGTACCCCCAGTACCTGTGACTGCAGTACCCCAGTACCTGTGACTGCAGTACCCCCAGTACCTGTGACTGCAGTACCCCCAGTACTTGTGACTGTGCAGTACCCCCAGTACCAGTGACTGCAGTATTCCCAGTACCTGTGACTGTGCAGTATTCCCCAGTCATGTTATTATGCAACATTCTCAGTTCATTTGACTCGTGAACATTTTTCTTTCTCTTAGAACACTTTTTTAAATCTGTAGTTTCAAAAAAAAAAAAATGCTTTGGGGGCTGGAGAGATGTGTCATCAGTTAAGAGTGCATACTTTCTCCAGAGGACATGAGTTTGGTTCCCAGCACTCATGTCCAGTGGCCACAGCCACTTGTTAATTTCAGCTCTAGGGAACCTGGTGCCTCTGGCTCTGTGGGAACCTACACATATATGGCATACACACGCAGACACACACACAATTTTAAAAGATAATAGAGCCGGGTGGTGGTGGCGTACACCTTTAATCCCAGCACTTAGGAGGCAGAGGCAGGCAGGATTTCTGAGTTTGAGGCCAGCCTGGTCTACAGAGTGAGTTCCAGGACAGCCAGGGCTACACAGAGAAACCCCGTCTTAAAAAAAAAAAAAAAAAAAAAAAAAAAAAGAAACCAAAAAGATAATAGAAGTCATGCTTTGGGAAATGCTGGTATGCGCTATTTGCTTTATCATAGAGTCTTCTCATGGTTGTTTTCTTTCTTCTTGGAGCTAAGGAAACTACTCCACCAGCTTCTTTGTAAATATTGTATTACCTTATATACTTATTAATTTGAATGGTCTATTTGATATCATAAGAGTGATATGGAATGCTTTGGCTTTTTCATTCATAAGTTTTGTGATACCTAAGCCTATCATACTGATCTCCTTGCATTAATAAATTTTATTCGGGGCTTCCTTAATTTTAGGGGCCCCTTTGTGAGTAAGTCAGAGAAGCAGTTGTCGGTCTGTCTGTTGCTTGCGAGGGTCTTAAGGAAATAAAGCGATGGGATCACGAAGCACAAAGTTCAGCTCAGCTGGCATCCTGCTGTAATATGCAAGACTTACCGCATTCTAAGCAGGAGCTTGGGTACATATCCTAGTGCAAACTCCTTATCTTTTTGTATGCCCGTTACAAACAGTTCTGGGACCAGTGTTTTAAAAAATAGGTGAATCTGGAGTATTTGATAAATTCCAAGGAACTTTGTAGGAACCAAATAAAAGTTAAAGGTGGTATTTAAGTAACGGAGACATTGGAAGAGCAACAGTGTTGGATCTGTAAAACTGTAGCGTCAGGTGTGTGCTGTGGTGGGTATGAGGGCCTGGCTGACTTCCTTGGTGGTGTGGAAAGCTGTGGTGTAGGAGTGTGAGGAAAGACGTCCAAACTGTAGTGATGAAACCAGTGAGAAGCCTGACTGCCATCAGTGACCGTTTACAACACACTTGACTCGCCCATCTTTTTCTTTGTATCTAGGGTTATGGCTTTCCAGTCAACCGACTCTTTGACCTTTTATTTGAAATAAGAGATCAATACAACGAAACACTGCTGAAGAAATGGGCTGGTATTTTCAGGTGGGTCTGAGCTGTGGTGCCTTAGTGTAATGAACACATTTGTTAAACTCTTAACCAATTGGCTTTGCATGTCGTAATAAGAATGCTTGCGTGCGGTAAACAGCACACAACATTTATAACCGCAGTTGCGTGAAGCACTCACAGTGTTGGGACTCCCAGGGCTTCTCTCCGGAATCCTTGCATCCCAAACAGAAACTCTACCCATTAGACAGTAACTCAGGTCCACCTTCCTCCAGCCCTGACGACCACTGCCCGATCTTGCCTCTAAATTTGACTCCTCTGGAATCTCATGTTAGTGGAATTGAGGGACACTTGCTTATTTGTGTCAGGTTCGGGTCACTTTGCGAGTCATCGTGGCCCGTTTACGCTGCGTGGGGGCCAGAACCCCTTTCCATCTTATGTCTAGGTCATATCACATTTCGTGTCTGTCACATTTCCTTTGTAGTGACCTATCCTGCTGGATGCCCAGTCCGCGGCCACCACTGACCCCATTTTGTCCTTTTCAAAAATTTCATTTACATAGGCTGCACTGTACCAATTTCATGTATCTAAATGTCTTCACTTAGAATATGTTTATTCATAATGATGTAATTTGTCTACTAATGAGCTCACAGACATTGAGGACGGTTGTTTTATGGGATATTTTAATATTGTTGTAAGCACAAGTGTGCCTGTAGCTGAGTACCGGTCTCAGATATTTTGGAGCTTATACTGGATCATATCACAATTTATTATTCATTCTTCTGCCATACTGTTTTCTTTTTTTCTTTTTCTTTTTCTTTTTGTTTTTTTGGTTTTTCGAGACAGGGTTTCTCTGTGTAGCCCTGGCTGTCCTGGAACTCACTCTGTAGACCAGGCTGGTCTCAATCTCAGAAATCCACTTGCCTCTGCCTCCCAAGTGCTGGGATTAAAGGCGTGCGCCACCACCTCCGCCGCCCGGCTACCATACTGTTTTCCATAGAGGATGAACCATTTATAATCTACTTATTTATACTTTAGTTTTAGTATCTGTAACTTTTCTAGTAAATGCTTAGATATTTATAAGGTTATAAGTATTTCAAGGTATTTTACATTGAGACAGACATTTATGCCTTTTAAATCTGGCTTGGGGTAGGTGCTGTTTATATAAGATAACTACTGTAGAAATCCTAAGGTCTCTAGGTAGAAGGAGTGCTTTTGTGTAATGACTTTCTTGAATGTCATGGACTGAAGTTTTCGAGTATCTATGGGAGTTTGCATTTCCATTAAGAGAGAAGCACGCCTCCTTTACGACTAAAACGTTTCCCCTTCTCTTTCCCTGTGTCCTTTCTGTTCTTCCTTCTCTGCTTCTTTCTCTCTTTCAGAAAAAAGCCAGTCTCAGTTTCTTATGTATGGGTTGCTACAAAGTAAGGTAGAATTAATATAATGCTATCTGTTATTAAAATAAAAAATATGTCAGATGATTTCCTATGAGCTTAGTACTTACTCCAGCAGTTTTCAAAACTGATGGCTAACCCTCTGAACTCTGTAATAAAAATGCTTTGTAAATCTCCAAGTGGTCTCTAAGGTCAAAGACCTGCATTAAATTTAGCTGAACAAATCCTTATTTAGCTAAACTTACCATACTAGCATTTATTGTTTTTACTTGTTACTCTTAGGGGGAGTCGCAATGCTGCAGATTAAAGGCAGCGCCTCCACAGATGCTAGGGGAGCGCTGTGCCACAGACTGCAGCTCTAGGCTGTTTGACTTCTATTTCTAAAATGTTTTCCATTTGTTTATTTAGTATGTGTGTGTGCCCACACGTGTGCACCCGTGCGTGTGCAGGAGTTAGTTCTTTCTTCCCACCGTGTGGTTTGGGGAGATCAAGCTCAGGTGTCAGGCACCTTTGCCTACTGGGCTCTCGCTGGCCCAGCCCTTTCTATTTTGGAACAAGAACTTGCTGAGTTTCCCAGGCTGAGCTCACTGTGTGGTCCACGTAGGCCTTGAACTTGTTTTCCAGCCATGGCCTTCAGAGGGGTGGAGTTATAGGTGTGCTTAATAAGATTTGGGAGCTTTTCTTCCTCAGGGTACTGACACAGATGGGTAATTGACAATATTTGTGTGTAACTAATATGTTTTTTTTATATCGAGTACTTGAAATATAAGTGGTACATATGGCTAGAGGCAGTGACCTATGACATAGCCCTATAACCTAATGTGATATATTCATACATATAAACATAGTCCTATGTTGATGCTGTGCATTTGAAGGTGCTTTAGAAGTTTTTTGTTTTGTTTTGTTTTGTTTAACTATGGTTGATTGTCTAAAGCCTCCTAGTAGGGTCATTCCTCCATAAGACTAGGCAAACTGAAATATTTTTCTCACTGAGAAGCTAAAGTGTTTATCCAAATAGAGATAGAATAGATGTAAATAGAATAGAATAGACTTAATCATTCATACCAATTATAGAGGAAAACAAATAACATTTCAGCCATGATAAATAATTTCCAAATACATTTTAGTTTCTATTTTTAACACCATCCTAAGTAACACATTTTGCCTAAAATTTTAAGTAGTAGGATTTAAACTTTACTTATCCCTGCGACTGTCTTCAGATGTCTTACGTCCGAAGTAGTGAGCTGACACTTAACAGTAAGATGGGAGAAGTCACACCAGTGCTGATAATCACAGTTTGGCCACTTCCATGATAGAGTTTATCATCTCCCTGTTGTTGTCGTGTTTTATCTGTGTGTAGTTCAAGTTGTGAGCACCAATGCCTTATTTCATTTAGTTTTTTAAATTTTATATACTGTCTTTTAATAGACAAATATGAAAGATATTTATGCAAATGTATTTAATATATAAATATATTTATAGAGCACAGATTGTAATAAATCCATGCATTGTGAATGGCAAAACCAAACTAATATAACACATATTGGTAAAAAACATTTTGTTTTATTGATATATTCTTTGGGTTATTGAAGGGAATAAAAGAAGAAGAAAATATTGGCCATTTCATAATGACCGGAAGTTCAACAGCTATCGCCCTGACTTCCTTATCATAATGTCAGACATCACATAGGACGCTGAAGAAGAACTCTGCACTTCACAGGAGAGCCCTGTGAGGCGGCAGCAGCAGCCTGTCTTACCAGGGCGTCTCTCACTGTGACTAAGCCGTTTCATTTGTTTATTTCTTTTTGTCACTATGAAGTCAGTATGTTGGGGAGAAAATTAATAAACTGTCATCTATCTCATTCTCTCTCTGCAGTGCACAGCTTAGGTTTAACTCTCGGCAGTTGTGAAGGGAACACTGTGTAGGTTTAACTCTCGGCAGTTGTGAAGGGAGCACTGTGTAGGTTTAACTCTCGGCAGTTGTGAAGGGAGCACTGTGTAGGTTTAACTCTCGGCAGTTGTGAAGGGAGCACTGTGTAGGTTTAACTCTCGGCAGTTGTGAAGGGAGCACTGTGTAGGTTTAACTCTCGGCAGTTGTGAAGGGAGCACTGTGTAGGTTTAACTCTCGGCAGTTGTGAAGGGAGCACTGTGTAGGTTTAACTCTCGGCAGTTGTGAAGGGAGCACTGTGTAGGTTTAACTCTCGGCAGTTGTGAAGGGAGCACTCGGCAGTTGTGAAGGGAGCACTGTGAACGGCAGTCATCCTGCTCTGCAACAGTTCTCGCAGCCCGTGTCCCCGTCTGGCACTCTGGGCAACATTTCCCTTTGCTCTCGACCCCCGCCAACCACCAGTCTACTTCCTCCTTCTGCGAGTCTGACTTTTTCAGATTCTGTACATAAGTCAAGTCATAGTATTTGTCTTCCAAACCAGGCTTGTTTCATTTAGCATAATGTCCTTGGGATTCTTCTGTGTTAGTGCAAATGATACAGTTTCCTCATTTTTTTTTGTTTTTTTTTTTTTTTTGTTTTGTTTTTGTTTTTGCTTTTGTTTTTTCGAGACAGGGTTTCTCTGTATAGCCCTGGCTGTCCCGGGCTTCTTCTGTAGACCAGGCTGGCCTCGAACTCAGAAATCCGCCTGCCTCTGCCTCCCAAGTGCTGGGATTACAGGCGTGCGCCACCACCGCCCGGCGAGTTTCCTCATTTTTAAGGAAGAATAAAACATTATGTATGTAAAACATGTTTTCTTTTTCCATCCATCATCCACCCATCCATCCGTCCATCCATCCATCCATCCATCCATCCATCCATCCATCATCCATTCATCCACCCATCCATCCATCCATCCATCCATCCATCCATCCATCCATCCATCCAACAGAAGCTAAAGCTGACTCCAGATCTTGCACACTGCAGCTACAGCTAATGCTGCATTCCGTAGCTATTACAGACAGTGCAGTATACCGTAGCTATTACAGACAGTGCTGCAGTGGACCTGGGACAGCAGATACCTTGTCACTGTCCTAATCTTATATCCTCTGCACAGATACATGGTGGTGGGGCTGCCGGCTCACGTGGGTGTTCTGGTTTTGGTTCTCTCCATACTGTTGGTTCTCCACAGTCTTTTCTGTAATGGCAGTTTTAATTTCTATTTCCACCAAAGGAACAGAAAGATTTCCTTTCTCCAAGTCCTTATCAACACACACATACCTTTCTTTTTCAAACTATAGCAGTTCTAATAGGCTTGAGATGATACCACATAGTGTCTTAAATTTGCACATTCATTGTGGTTGGTGATATTGAACAGCCTCTCATATGCCTGTTCTTTTGCTGTTTGAGTGTCTTGTCAAATAACTATTTAGGGCCTTGCTAGTTTTAATCGTGTGATTGTGTGTGTGTGTGTGTGTGTGTGTGTGTGTGTGTTACTGTTGAGTTCTTGACATGCCTTATTTTTTTTTTATGTTAATCCCTTACCAGGCATATCCAGTGTATAGGGATTAACTAATGGGGCTTGACCTAATGGCGACACCGTTACCGCGGAGTCTCACCAGCCAGTGTGGCTGTATACCCCTGGGCACCTGTGCTTATTCCGCTTAAACTTCATGTCTTCTTCTGTTCACATGGTTTCCTCCTGTGAGGAAACCTCATCACAGCTTCCATGGCCTCTCAGTAAGACTTTCTGTGAATGATCTCCACCTACTCTGATAGGTTCTTCACCTTACTCTATGTGTAACATACACCATCTTGGAGTAAGGAGTTTTCATTGCAGGTCAGAGTTACTACATAGTAGGTATTAACGAATGTCAGTAAGTTGATGCTGGGTGTGGTGGCTGGTATTCCATTTTAATCCCAGGCCTAGGGAGACAGAGGCCACTGGAAAGTCAGTTGATGGGAAAGCAGGCCAGGACAAGTGGGTTATGACAGCCCTCCGACGCTCAGTGGGTGGAGTCGTTTGCGTTTTACACAGAAGTCAGAGAGCTGAGGTACTTCATTTGTGGTTATGCTTTTTGAACCTGTTATCTCCAGGGAAGGAAAGGTTGTCACATAGTTCAGACATGCTGACATGCTTTCGGCCGAGCTGACACACAGCTGCTAGGAGGCGAGCGTTCCAGTCACAGTGACTGAGGCTGAGTAATAAGCACCTTGTCCTGATCATCAAGAACTTGACCTTCTGCAGAGTGTACTGTCGTGAGAGATGTCCTAGACAGGAAAGTCAAAAGTGAGGCTCTTTATGTAACCAGAAGGAAGACCCTGGACAGGAACAGCGAGGGACGAGACCTGTTTGATACTGGGTTTTAGGATTCTGGGTGACGAATGGTTTCCTGTTATGACTTTTAATGTGACTTGTACTTTTAAACAAAACTGTAGGAACTGGTTTTGTTTTGTTAAGATACTGTTCTACAGTAGTCTAATGATACAATCATAAGATTTCAATTTTTCTTGTTTAACAGGGACATTTTTGAAGAAGATAATTACAGCCCCATCCCTATTGGCAGTGAAGAAGAATATAAAGTAGTTATCAGTAAATTCCCCTTTCAGGATCCAGACCTTGAGAAGGTACAAGCTGGTTTTTTACTTAAGGATTAAGAAAAAATAAATCAGTATATTTATTATCATATAAAACTTATATAGAATTGCGATATAAATTTAACATTGTAAGTTCAGAATGACTTCATTAGGGGCACAGCTTTTTGATGTCATTTGAAAAAAAAGTGATTTTAACCTTTAGAGATTATGTTATTGTTAGTACTACTATTGCTATTTAGATGAAGTAGGAATTTCTTGGGGATTTGGGGACAGCTAGAAACTAGAAACAGTTGTCCCAAATGGGAGGTGGATTCACAGCACAAGTAAGACTTGTGCTGTGTGCATTCCCAAGCAGGTGTGTTAGATACTGCGTAGATTGTAGTAATAAGAACACTGCCCTAGCTAGGGTTTCTGTTGCAGTGATAAAACACCATGATCATGTCGTTTGTGCATTCATCTTCTTCACGGGCCAGCACTGAAGGAAGTCAGGGCAGGAACAGGGACCTGGAGGCGAGAACTATGGCTGTGGCCGTAGAGGGGTGCTGCTTACTGGCTTGCTCCTCGTAGCTTGCTCACCTGCTTTCTTATAGAACCCGGGACCACCGGCCCACTGGTGGCAGCATTTGCAGCAAGCTTGGCCCTCCTACATCAATCATCAATCAAGAAGATGCACTATAGGCATGCCCACAGGCCAGCCTGCTGTGAGGCATTTTCTCTGTTGAGGTTTTGATCTTCTAAAATGACTCTAGCTTGTGTCGAGTTAACATTCAAACTAGCCAGCACAAATGTGCTCTGGAGAGAATGTCTTTGACATATTTGTCACTGTGAAAGATCTTATTTTGTGGCTTAACACACACACGCGCGAGCGCGCGCGCGCGCGCGCACACACACACACACACACACACAGAGTTTCTATAAGAGTTCATTGGGATTAAATACAAGATATGTGAAGGTAGCTGTTGTAGATTTCATCGAGAAGAAACAATGTGCAGTTCAGAGTCAAAATGGCAAATGTAAGGAACTTTGGAAAACACGTGAGTACACATGTGTATGTATCCATGTACAGAAACATGCAAAGTCACGCATACCCGTTATCTCTGAGTAGAATCAGGTCTCAAAGGAGAAGAATATTATACTTTGCAGCAATGACGGGAGGTAAGGATTGATACTGAGGCTGTCCTTTGACCTTAACACTTTGACCTGTGAAATGCATTGCCCCATACTTATACAAATATGCACATATTTCTCACATATATACAAAAATCTAAAAAAAGGAATATCATATTTTATATAACAACCACTTTTTATCAATTTTTATTTTTCTCTCAGTTTTCTTTGTTTTGCCAGCTCTTTGTGATTTATTAGGACAAAGTTATAAGTAATAGCAATAATCAAAGAATGGCTGAGTATGAGAAGTGGAACAGGTAGAGAAATGTAAGGAAAGCCAGGGTTGGGCAGGAGGGAGGCGAGATCATTTCGGAAGCAGAAGAGGCCAGCTGTACCAGGTCTTCAAAGAAGCTGGGTGCCCTGAAGAGGAAGCACCCCTGACTTCACTAGGGCGGAGGTGGTGGTCTAGTGGGCATACACTCAGACCCAGCAGGGTGCAGTTAGCAGGAAGGTAGAAGTGTAGATCAGACTTCCTAAAGTATAAGATGTGGGGTGCTTTGGGGTTAAAACTTTGGAGGAATTTCCCTATTTGGAGATTGAGAATTTTCTAGTGAATATTAGCTGATAAAATAGTTTAGAAGTAAATCATTGCTCCATAGTTTTTGGTAAAGTGATTAGAATATTCCTGTAAGATATAGTCTGAAACTTGGAATCATGTCTTTAATGAAACTTAAGTGACAGGAATCTTACTAAGATTCAGCAGGCAAGAGTGTTTACTGCACAAACATGAGGATCTGAATTCGGACTCCCCCATGCACACACACAAAAGCCAGATGAAGCTGTGTGTGTCTGTTACCCTTGTGCTGTTACAGTGCAGAGACAGGAGGATTGCTGGCTGTCAGCTGTGCTCTAGAGTCAGTAAGAGAACCTTTCTCGGGGGACAAGGTGGAGAGGGTTGGAGCAGGACACTTGGGGTGCTCCTTTGGCTCTGTGTAAACAGACGCATCTGCATCCATACGTTGTATACACCATATGTACCCACTCTACATCACACGCACATATGTACATATCAAAGCAAAATGAAACAACAGTCCCCCGCCCCCCACCAGGTCAGGAAACTGGCCCCTTCTTTTCCTGGCCACCCTGACTTTACGAATAGAAAGAAGCAAACAGGTTGCCTACATAGTTTGTGTACATCAGAGCACAGAGAGTGCTGACACGTGCAGCCTGTGCTTGACAGAGGCTGCTATGACCTAAGCAGAGGATTACACGGCTCTGGGGTGTCTGTCTGTCTGTCTGTCTGTCTGTCGAGGCAGGGTTTCTCTCTATTGCCCTGGCTATCCTGGGACTCTGTAGACCAGGCTGGCCTCAAACTCTGACATTCTCTTGACTGCTGGGGTTAAAGGTTTGCACCACCACCTCTTGTCAATGCCTGTGCTTTGAAAAAATTCTGGATTTGTCTAAAATTAAAAATCGGCTAGACTTGACAGCACATGCCTGTGATCGTAGCCCTTAGGAACCAAAATCAGGAGGACCACAGGTTTGAGGCCAGGCAGGCTACCTAGTGAGATCCTATCTCAAAGCTGCTACCGACCTAACTAACTAAATAAATGAAAGTTTAAAAAACAACAACAACATATAAGAATAATGTAGAAATATAACCATAGAATTTTGTACAATTTTTACATTCACTTGTGAAATCATCTTACATTCATTTTTAATCTTTATAAGAGACTAGAATGTTGTTTTCTAAAAACAAAAACAAAAACAAACCTCAAATGCAATATTAACTTTCTCTTTTTACAGCAATCTTTCCCAAAGAAGTTTCCCATGTCCCAGTCAGTGCCTCTTATTTATATTCAAGTTAAAGAATTTATTTATGCCAGTCTTAAATTCTCAGAGTCGTTACACCGAAGGTAAGCTTCCTCACGGAGAACCTGCTTTTTAGAAAACATTAGCACTTTATTTCTCGACCCTGACCCTTTCGTGGACTGTCATCTCATTGGAAAGGCTTTTGCATTTGAGTTGTATTAACTATATCTTATTTCTTCAACTTTTTGTTACGTTAGTGTTGACACCTATGCTGTAGATGATTTGTTAGGAAAGTTCTTTGCTCTCAGCATCTAGATTTAACAGTAGTAAATATTTTGCCATATATTCTTCCCTATTTATTATTATTGGTAGTATTTTATTCTTTGGGTAAGGCTGTTTTGCCTGCATGCATGTCTTTGCATAATGTGTATGCCTGGTGCCTAAGAAGGCCAGAAGAGGGCATTGGTTCCCCTGGAACTAGAGTTACATGCAGTTGTGAGCCACCATGTGGTTGCTGGAAATTGAACTTGCGTCCCCTGGAAGAACAGCCATCCATCTTAACTGCTGACCTGTCACTTGGGCACCTTTGTTCATTATTTCTTATTAAGACATTCAAAATAAAATTTCAGAAGTAACGACCTTTAACCTTAACTGTATCACTCACCCCACCCCTGTGCTCCACCCAGTGCTACCAGTTACTTAAAACCACAGAGCTGAATCTGAAACATCGCTGGCTGTGATGTTGTATACATTGGTAATACATACAGTTCGAATGTTTTTTACAAATACTTATGTCTGTGCTAAATGCTGATTCTTAAAATACAGAAATTCGTACTCAACACACTCTTAAATTTGGAGAAATTATAGAAATTTAACATTTTAGACTTAGCTCTTATATAAAGGCTGATAAAATTTTACCCTTGTTTAGGGCAGGAGTTCTAGTGGGGTAATTTTGGTTTTCTGTGCGGCTTACTATCCCCCCTACAATTGGCAATGCTTAGAGACAGTTTTGATTGTCACAGCTGTGGGTAGGAGTTCTACTCGGAATTAGCAGGTAAGGACCAGAATGCAACAGAGTACAGCACGTAGCACTGGCCCTGGCATATGTGTGACATCATATTTTGCCAAGTGGAGAGCACTTACCACTGAGCTGCACAAGATAAGCCTCTTGTCTTATATTTTAAAAGTAGGATTGTATAGAGAGCACTTTACAAAGTGACTGTTCAACAGCGGGACTATAATAATGCTTTGTACAAAGTATCTCATTTTTTTAAAATCTTGATTGATTTGATTAACTTAAATTATGTCATAAATGAACATTCTGCTTTATGGGAAGTGATCCCTTTTAAAATGAAATTGAAGTTTGTAGCTTAATCAGTCACTGCCATTTATAAAGAATATATATAGGCCGGGCAGTGGTGGCACATGCCTTTAATCCCACTACTTGGGAGGCAGAGGCAGGTGGATTTCTGGGTTTGAGGCCAGCATGTTTTACAGAGTGAGTTCCAGGACAGCCAGGGCTATACAGAGAAACCCTGTCTTGAAAAAACAAAAAAACAAAAACAAAAACAAAAAAAAAAGAAAGAAAGAAAAAAGAAAAAAAGAATATATATATGTATATATATACACACACATATATATATGTATATGTAGAGGGAGATATATGATTTATATGTGATATGATAGGACAGAAAAATGACTTTAGTAAGTTATATTACATTATTGAAAATGTTAAGTAATTATACTCTTGGAAAGCTTTATCATGTTAACATTTGTTTTTAGCTCAACAGAAATAGATGATATGCTTAGGAAATCAACAAATCTGCTGCTGACCAGAATTCTGAGTAGCTGTTTACTGAACCTTATTAGGAAACCTCATATAGGTTTGACAGAGGTAAGAAGAAATAATAACCAAATGTTTTACTATGAAAGAATTGGGGCTGGAGCGATGGCTCCGAGGAAGAGCACACACTGCTTGTGTGCAGGACCTGGGTTTGCTTTTCAGCACATACGTGGCAGCTCATAACCATCTGTAACTTCTGGCTTCTGTGGGCCCCAGGCACCCTTCACATGTCTTGTACAGACACCCATGCAGACAAAACACTCATGCATGTAAAATAACAAAGAAGTTATAAATTGTTGTAAACTATTACCCTGTAGAGCTAACTTTGCATTTAAAATTTATTAATGTAAGGAGAGTTTCAGAGACCCGAGAGGGAGGAACTAGAGAGCTGGCTCGGTGGTTAGGAGCACTTGCTGCTCTTGCAGAAGACCTGGGTTCAGTTCCAGGCACCTAAATGGTAGATCACAATATCCGTAGCTCCAGCTCCAGGCGGGTGACACCTTCTTCTGGCCTAATGCTCACGGTGTACAAACCTACATGCAAACAAGACACACATATAAAAAATCTTAAGAAGAAACATGAGGGGAAAGTTTCCCTGGGGAACAGATGACAGCTGGAGGCTTGGAGGGCGTAGACCTCGGCCTTCACAGACAGTTGCCATCCGCATTCTGTGCTTGCTGAGTGTATGAGACCTACAGATTGCCATAGAAAATAATTTAGAAATGGTTGGCTGTGGACTCATAAAGTGCAAATATTTTAAGACAACATACAATTCTCATGAGCAGTATTTAGGGCAGTTTTGAAATCAGTTGTATTCTGTCTTGCTGGAATTATACAGAACTAGTACAGAGGCAGGCGGGAAGTAATGACTGAGTTCTTTTTAAAATCCTGCATGGGTGTGGCTTGTATTCACTGTGGCTTCCATGTCTTTTAGCTGGTGCAAATTATCATAAACACAACACACCTGGAGCAAGCTTGCAAATACCTAGAGGACTTCATCACTAACATTACAAATATTTCTCAAGAAACCGTTCACACCACAAGGCTTTATGGACTTTCTACTTTTAAGGTAAAATCTGACCAAAACTTGTCATTTAGTTACTGTAGGAAATCTTTAAGAGATTAAAGATAGTTTTTATTATATTCTAAACATTGAGCATCACAGGTAATCGATACCTGTGATGACTATCAGTTGTGAGATCCTCTTGGCAATTAAGGATTTTGTGTAAAGCATTGGTTTTATGTAATCGAGTTTGTTCATGTTTTGACAACGAATGGCAGTGCTGAATTCGACTAACTGAATTTTTACGAATGTTTCATAGTTTAATAATGGTACATGAATATGTGTGTTTGGAAATTAAAAATGAAGTGCGAGGTTTGCTTTCTGGTTCTGATCTAAAGGAAAATAAATGCACGCCTTCCCTCTGTCTGGATGGAAGAGCTCTGTGTGAGGCCAAGGGACATGTTCAGATTCATCTCTTAAGGGTGTCTTGAGATGAATACAAGACTAAGTAACTCCACGTGTGTTTTATAGCCCGTTTTCTTACTCTATTAATCTTGAGCTGTAAGTGAGACATTGGCTGGGGTAGCTTTCGGCTGCCGTTATGGGTCCCTGAGGACCAGTTAAAGCAGTAAAGGCTTAATCTGGGCTTGTAGTTCCTCAGCTGCAATCCACGGGTCCTTGGCTTCGTTGCCTTGGGCTTAAAATGAGGCCAGGCATCATGGTGGCGGCCACACTGTGGTGCAGCGGCTCACCCCGTGGCAGCGCCAATAAAGTTCTGTGCTGCCAGCCTTCCTCCTCCTTCTGCTGTTGTCCCTCTGAGTCCCAGGCTGTTGAGGGTGCCACCTACTCTACACTCAGGACACTCCCTCCCCCACTGTTCCATTGGCTGTTCCATGCCAGATGACATAAGCACCTGAGCTCAGATCCCAGAACCCACAAGAAGCTGGGGGCAGCAGTGTGTGTAATCCCGGCACCCCTACAGTGAGGCAGAGATGGATGGAGGGATGGACGGACGGACGGACGGACGGACGGACGACTTCTCAGAAACTCTTGACCCAGCAGAGGTGTCCTCAGACAAGGGCCAGCTTTGTTGCTGGGAGCATCAGGCTCTGTCTCCATGTCACTGTAGGGTCTCTGGGATTGCAGATGCATGCTGTGGCACCCACTCTGTGTGGGGGCTGGGGACTTGAACTCAGGTCTTCATGCGTGGGAGCAAGTAGACGCATCTTCCTGGGCATGGTGGGGCGCACCTTTGATCCCAGACCTTGGGAGGCAGAGGCAGGCTGATCTCTGAGTTGGAGGCCAGTCTGGTCTGTGGAGCTAGTTCAGAACACCTAGGGCTACATAGAGAAACCCTGTCTCAAAAAAATTTTTTTAAAAGTTAAAAATAAAATACACAATTTTCAGATGACTTATTGCATTGTTCAGAGTGTTTTAAGTATTTGAGTCTGTCACTTTTTACTGATAAAACTATGCTCACTGTGAGGAAAGGAGCGGCCCTGACTGAACAGGAAACTGCACGACTTTGAAGTTGGCTCCCCTCTCTCCCTGCCCATCCCACTGTCACATTCCTCATGACTGACATCGGGATTTACTGTGCTGTCTTCTTCCGTTTCCCTCTGTCTTTAGCAGTGGTGCCATCTGAGAATCAATTGGATGCTTTTGGCCGTGGAATTCCAATTAGAAAGTTCAGAATCGGATCAAGTGATCTATGGCATATTGTTTTTCGAGTCAGCATAAACACTAGCTCATGGGGACGCGTGCTGCGGCGCTTTCGGCCTTACCCTTACGACTGTTCTTGAGGTCTCTGTAAGGTCCTGGAACCGTTGTTCTAATTCAGTGGTTCCCAACCTGTGGGTCCCTTTGGGGGTCGGATGACCCTCTCACAGGACTCACATGTCAGATATCCTGCATGTCAGATGTTTACATTCCCACTCATAGCAGTAGTAAACCTACAGTTATAAAGTAGCAGCAAAATAATCTTATGGTTGGGGGTCACCACAGTATGAGGAACTGTATTGAAGGGTCATGGCATTAGGAAGGTTGAGAACCATTGTTCTAAATGATGAAAATTAATGTAACTCTTTTGGTCCCTGAGTGTTCATAAAGCGTTTCAAGTAAGATACATGTGTTAGTGACTTGAGCAGAAAAATAAAAGACAAGAAAAACCAACTCAAGCTTTCTTAAACAACAGTGAGCCTTGGTGTGCTGGCCAGTACCTGTAGTTCTGACTGTGTGGATGCTGAGGCAGGAGGATCATTTGAGCCTGGAAATTGACTAATCTGGGCAACAAACCAGGGCCCCTTTCTAAAAAAGCAACAGAAAAAATTACAACAATGTGAAACATTTTTGCTCATTGTTACAAAAAACATTCCAAGGATTGGACAGATTTCAGCTGAGGTTGACATTGGCTGCCTGTGGGGGCGAGGCAGTCCTCAAGGACCCGGGATCTCTTCCTCTGTTACCCGTGATCTGCACATCTTTGGCTTCCTCTCCCTACTCTACATGGTGACCAAGTGGCCCTTCTAGGCTCTCCCTGCTACTAGAGTGGTCACCTAGTCACAGCTCCAAATACACTTCCTGGCCGCTCCAGATTCTCTGCGGGCAACGTGAGAATTACGAGTCAGCTTACACTCAGGATCCATCCTTGGAGCTGCCTGGAGGTCAGCCCTGCCCAACCGATAGCTGCGGTTGAAGCCAGGATCATTTTCCAAAACATACTCCAGGCCTTTTAAAAGAAGGACCAATGAATAGACACTACAGAGTCACAGCTGTTTACTAACGGTGTGTAGCTGTTACTGCTTAGCTTTTATTTAGAACACAGGTGCTTACAGTCCAGGAGGTGAGGAACTTGTGTGTGTTAAGCCTTTCCTCGGGGTTTGTGCCTTTGGTTGTGAAGCACTGATAATGGTAGGCGAGCTTTTTCATACATTATAGTTGAGATCAGTACGCTATGCTAGTTACGCTCCTGCCTCTAGAGGGCATTGTTTCTTTAACAAGCAAAGGAGGAACTCACTATTTTATAAGCTGAAGCTTTACCTTTTTTTTGGGGGGGGGGTGTTTTTTGAGACAGGGTTTCTCTGTGTAGTTCTGGCTGTCCTGGAACTCACTCTGTAGACCAGGCTGGCCTCGAACTCAGAAATCTGCCTGCCTCTGCCTCCCAAGTGCTGGAATCACAGGCGTGCGCCACCACTGCCCGGCTTGAAACTTTACATTTTAATGAAGAGTATATAATAGTGTGTCATTTCATGCCGGGTCAGGGGTACATGTACTTCTCGGTGGTTTTACTTGTCTGGAGTATAAAATGCTGAGGACCCCCCCCCCCCCCTGGTGCTTAGCGACTTCGTTCAAATGTTGTCTCTCCTGTTCCTTGTTCTTTCCTCTTCAGCAGTCAGGAGCTTCTACTCAGAGCACTCAGCTTGCTGTTACGCTCTGAGGAAGACGGTGGCAAACATCTTAAAACATGCTTTTCCGTCATTTAAAGGAAGTCCTGAGGAAAGTTTGTTTTAACTTAGACAGTATGGGAGAAGCTGAGCTTCTCAGCGGCACCAAAGTTCTCGATCGCAGCAGAGACAGGGGCAGTGAGGTTTTATACTCTCGTTTCATTTCTGCTTAGCTCCAGCCCCCAAACCCAAATGGAACAAACAGCTAGTGCAGTCTTGGTCACCTTGTCTCTGAACACTAAGCCCAGAAAGCACACACTGTTTTTATTTGCGACAAGGTCTCACTGTGTAGCCCTGGCAACTTGCTGTGTGTGCACCAGTGCTGGCATCAAGGCGTGCAGCGCCATGCCCAGCCCAGAAACCACACTTAGTTACTTCATTTGAGTACAATGCACGTCATTTATTTTCAGCCTTCAGATTAAAACTTATTTTTTTTTCTTCGTAGCCTCAAAATGTCTAGGTATTTGGTTCTTTAACTTTTGGTGAATATTTTAATCATCCCATATTTAAAAATTTTCAAGAGAATGTGAACTAATAACCTTCTTTGTTTTATAGTTATAAAACTACAAGATTTTTAAAAAAGGAAACAGCATTAATTTTTAAAGCTAGATTTAAAGTAGATTCTTTAAAGAATAGCATTTTAGTGTGTGTGTATATGTATATATATATATATATATATATACACACATATATATACATAAAATTTTTTTTGTATGAGCACACTGTCACTGTCTTCAGACGCCCCAGAAGAGGACATTGGATCCCATTACAGATGGCTGTGAGCCACCATGTGGGCTCTGGGATTTGAACTCAGGCTCTCTGGAAGAGCAGTCAGTGCTCTTAACTGCTGAGCCATCCCTCCAGCTCCAGAATAGCATTTTTTTTTTAAATAAAAACTTTAGATTTGAGGCACCTTTTAGAAGTACATTTTACGATTTGTGGATGGAGTTCCTGCTCAGTGACAGATCGCTGGTCTCTTCCAGCCACGGATAAGAAAGGGACCTTCGCCGCACTTCTCCCTTCCTCTTCTTGCCCTCATTAGGGGCCACCAAGGAAATCCAGGGCTTCGAGGGTCGGATGTGAGTGTGCGTGGAGGATGGAGTAGATGGGAATAAAGTCTTCTGAGTTCCCCTGCTCGGTGACAGCAGGGGGAGTGGCAGGCTAGGGAGGACCGAGCGCTGGCTCCAGGCTGCTCCGGCAGTGCGGGTCTCCGGGGTTCTGGTTTACTCTGCAATGCTTTCATCTGCTTAGGTCCAATCTAAAGGTAACGAGACATGAAAGAAGGGACTGACGGTGAATAATGCAAACTGATAAACATTTTTATGTCACTCTGAGAAAGCGACTTCCAGGTCACATCGCTGAGGTGTGCTATGGTATAGTTCTGCGAGTCACAAGCATATGACAGCCTGCCTCTTCCTGATGTAGCAAGGAAAGTTAAAAAAGGGGCGTGTATTGCTGTTACAGCTAATATATAATAAACAAGACTCCTCTGTCCATTTACTAATGCTCCACTCCAGAGTGCTATTTTGTAATTGTTCAATTGCAAATGATGCCAGGACGTGGGATAGTGTAATTTGGAAAGCCTGATGGTGTGATATATTAATTATCGTACACAGCATCATTACCTGGTGAGGGATCTTGCTGAGCTTCTGGGATGGCACCTTCTTAAATGAAGACCCATTTCTTGGCAGTTCTCTGATGAGGAGGCAGTGAGGAACTGTGGCATCTCTTGAGCTTGGCAGGATTGTGCTCGCTTACAGTCAGAATCAGTGGAGAGAGTGTAAGACTCTGACAGGACGGAAATCCGGGCCTCCCGCCTCATCTCAGGCCTGGAGGCCAAGAGAGAGCCTTGTGCTGCGGAGGCCAGTTACCAGCAGGGTGTGTGGATGCAAGAACCTAATCACACAGGGGGAGAGCTTGAGTCTGAGCCAGCCTGAAACACAGAGTTGAGACGTGGGTCCCCATAAGCAAGGGAGCAAGGGTGTTGGGGAGCCTAGTTACACCACGAAGAAGCCGAGCCATGTGGAAAGCCCGCCCGTCTCAGATGCCAGGGACACGAGCGGAAGCCTCAGGTGGGGCTAGCCTCCAGACCCTGCATCCTGTTCCCCTCCTTCAAGTCATCCCAGCGGAGCTCTGACCTAGAGCAAGGTCTCCCCTGCCCTCTGACCAAGGACACTGGGAACTCAGTGATACACTCACGGTAAGCCACTGTGCTCCGTGTTACTCTGTGGTGCTTCGCTGGGACAGCAGCTGCCATCTCAGTGCTTCGTCATGGGTCCCTGTTTCCATGTCACCGGGAGCCTGAGGTCTGTGAAGCTCGGTTCTGGCCCACAGGGCTCTCTCTTAACTGTACATGTCATCTATACTAATTCGTTTTTATATACTCGTTCTATGGTTCTTTTCTTTTTTTTTTTTTTTTTGTTCACTTTTTTTTATTGGATATATTCTATATTTACATTTCATTTCCCTTTTTCTGGTTCCCCACCCCCCAAAGGTCCCACATGCCCTTTTCCCTCCCCCTGCTCCCTCATCTACCCCTTCCCACTTCCCTGTTCTGGTATTCCCCTACACTGATGCTTTGATCCTTTCCAGTACCAGTGTCCATTCCTTTCTTCTTGTCAGACATCATTTGGTATATGAATTGTGTCTTTGGTGTCCCAAGATTCTAGGCTAATATCCACTTATCAGTGACTGCATACCATGGGTATTCTTTTGAGACTGGGTTACCTCACTTAGTATGATGTTCTCCAGCTCCATCCATTTCTCTAAGAATTTCATGAATTCATTGTTTCTAATGGCTGAATAGCACTCCATTGTGTATATATAGCACATTTTTGTATCCATTCCTCCGTTGCTTGTTTAGGTAAACATCCTCCCTCTCCCATCCCATCCTCATCCCATCCTCCCTCTCTCTTTCCTCTAAGAGGGTGTACCCCCTCTTCTCCCCCCACACCCAGGTCTCCCCCTTCCCTGGGGTCTCAAGTCTCTCCAGGATTAGGCACATCTTCTCCCATTGAGGGCAGACCAGGCAGTCCTTTGCTATATATGTGCCAGGAGACCAGCTGCCTGGTTGGTGGCTCAGTCTCTGGGAGCTCCCAGGGGTCCAGGTCTTCCTGTGGGGTCATTCTCCCCTTCAGCTTCTTCAGTCCTTCCCCTAATTCAACCACAGGAATCCCTGGCTTCAGTCCAGGTTGGGTGTGTCTGTGTCTGCCTCAGCTAGCTCCTGGTAGGGCCTCTCAGAGAACAGCCATGCTAGGCTCCCATCTGCAAGCACATCATGGCATCAGTAATAGTGTCAGGCCTTGGTGCCCCTCCCCCAATGAGCTGGATGGACCCAAGGTTGGGCCAGTCACTGGACCACCTTTCCTTCAGTCTCTTCTCCATTTTTGTCCCTGTGGTTCTTTTAGACAGGAACAGTTCTGGGTCAGAGAGTTTGACTGCTGGTTAGTAACCCCATCCCTCCACTCGCGGCCCTGTCTGTCTACGGGAGGTGGGCTCTTCCAGTTCTCTCTCCTCACTGTTGGGCTTTTGGCTAAGGTCACCCCCATTGAGTCCTAAGAGTCTCTCACCTCCCAGGCCTCTGGGACTTTCTAGAGGGTCCCCCCCCCCACCTCCTGCCTCTTTGGTTATTTTCTTTGTGGCACTTTTGTATATGAACTGCATTACAAACTTCTCCAGTATATTGTTTCCCAGCTGCTTGTCCATCATGTACTGTGTGCAAGTACTGTTCTCCGTGCACGGGGCTACGTTAGTGAGCAAGGCAGATAAGAACTTCCTTCTTGAGAGGGCCCTGGTCCCCAAAAGACTTGATCCAGTATTGTAGGGGAGTACTAGAACAGAGAAATGGGGGATGATTGGGGAATGGGTGGAGGGAAGAGGGCTTATGGGACATATGGTGAGGGGGGAACCGGGAAAGGGGAAAGCGTTTGGAATGTAAACAAAGAATATAGAAAATTAAAAAAAAAAAAAAAAGAAGAAGAAGAAAAGAAAAAAGCCGGGCGGTGGTGGTGCACGCCTTTAATCCCAGCACTTGGGAGGCAGAGGCAGGTGGATCTCTGAGTTCGAGGCCAGCCTGGTCTACAGAGTGAGTTCCAGGATAGCCAGGGCTATACAGAGAAACCCTGCCTCAAAAAAAAAAAAAAAAAAAAAAAAAAAAAAAAAAAAAAAGAAAAAGAAAAAGAAAAAGAAAAAAGAAAGGAAAAAAAAAAAGAAAAAGAACTTCCTTCACAAAGCTTTCGTTTGGGGGGGGGGGTACCGTTGCTGGTTCTTGGTTTGTTTGGGAGCCATCTTCTCCCAGCCTCTGTTCTCAAATCTTTCTGCCCCTTCTCCCCACATGGTCCGGAGCCTTGTGGGAGAGGGGTGTGAAACGGATGCCCCTTTATTGCTGAACACGCCCCAGACACTTATTCTCTGCTCTTACCTACACTGTGAGTTTTTGCATTAACAGCCATCTGCCACACAGAGACCCTCCGCAGATGACGCCAGTGAGCTGCGTGCATCTAGGCTTGTGTCTGAACAGCCCATCCGCACTGTGTCCTCACTCTGGTCGTTAGGTCTGCACTTGATCCTTACGGGTGCCTTTCTCTGTTCCTGAGAACTGGCCACGGCTGCGAAATCTGTGTTTGGCCTTTAAGTTCGTCTTGTTATACGTTTAGGACGTGGTGTGTGGCCAGCCGTTGTTGTGGGGCGCTCTGCAGGCTCGTGCAGGTCTAGTCGCTGTGCTGTGCTCGTCACCCGTGTCACCCTCTGCTACCGAGCCTTTCTAACGAGCCTTTCCCGCCTCACTTAATCCACGTTAGTAATCTGACGATTTATACTTTCTACTTACTGAGGTGTTTGCCTCATTTTTTAAACCACATTTTTTCCCCTATATTCTATGTTTACATTCCAAAGGCTTTCCCCTTTCCCAGTTCCCACCCACCATACTTCCCATAGTTCCTCCCCCCCCCAACTATTCCCCAATCATTCCCCCTCCCCCCTCGGTTTCTTTTTTTTTTTTTTTTTTTTTTTTTTTTGGTTTTTTTGAGACAGGGTTTCTCTGTGTATCCCTGGCTGTCCTGGAACTCACTCTGTAGACCAGGCTGGCCTCGAACTCAGAAATCCGCCTGCCTCTGCCTCCCAAGTGCTGGGATTACAGGCGTGCGCCACCACGCCCGGCAATCCCCCTCAGTTTCTTTACTAAACTGGATGCAATCTTTCCAGGCCCAGGGTCCTCTCCTTTCTTCTTCTTGGGAATCATTTGACTTGCTATTTGTGTCTTGAGTATTTAGGGCTTCTGGGCTCATTAATATCCACTTATCAGTGATTGCATTTCATGTGCATTCTTTTGTGATTGGGTTAATTCACTCAGGATGATATTTTCCAGGTCTAACCATTTACCTACAAATTGCATGAATTCATTATTTTTAATTGCTGAATAGTATTCCATTGTATAAATATACCACATTTTCTGTATCCATTCCTCCTTTGAGGGATATTTGGGCTCCTTCCAATTTCTGGCTATTATAAACAAGGCTGCTATAAACATAGTGGAGCATGTAAGGCTTCCTTTTGTTCTTTGGACACATTTTGAATAGTTTGTGTGAAGTTTTGTCTTGTAAGCTTAGTAACTGGGCTTCCGTAAAGATTCTTCTAATGATTACTTTTTTCTTCCTTGAAGGGGGCGGGTCATAGTTTTCTATCTATTGCATGTTTTTGTTGATAAGCAGACATTTAAAATGATGTAATGTGGCAACAGTGGAAATCAGTATCTCATCATCCTGGGTTTGTACTTCTTCTAAATTTCCAATTGCTACTTTATTGCCTTCAGGTTTTTTTTTTTTTTCCTGGACTGGATTTGTAAGTCTGTTTTCTTGTATGGCCATTGAAGTCTACCTGCTTAGCTTAATGGTCAGCTAACTATTAGATACAGATTTCCCAGAAAGCCTAGAATCATTAAACCCCTGTCTTTTGCAAGAGATTCTGTGTGTGCTGGGGCATGCCTTCAATATGGAGACAGAAGTTAACAATTCTGCCTTAGCTCTCATTTCCTGCTTCGAGGTCAGTCATAAGTAAGAGCTGAGACCGTCTCGGGCCGTGTCTGAACATGCACACTGGCCCAGACATACATATGGCCTTCCAGTTTCCCAAGAGTATGTCAGAGGCTTTTCCTCGTGTGCCTGTGTTTGATTGGTTTTGTTTGTTTCCTTCAGACAGGATCTCATGTGTGTCCTTGGCTGACCTGGAACTCACTGTATAGACCAGGCTGGCATCGAACGCACAGAGATCTGCCTCCTGGGTACTGGAAGTAAAGATGTGGGCCACCAAACCCAGTCTAAGTTAGAGTTTTAAAAAGATGCCTCTCTGGGCATGTTGCTTTCCAGGATTTACTTTTTCATTTTTGGTTAACCATTTATGGGTCACAACTATAATCTACCACTGCAGGTATTCTCGTCATTTAAAAAAAAAAAAAATGTCCCAAATGTTTTGAGTACACATGGAGAAAGGCATTTTTGCACTGGAGAAGCCCTCACTTAGGTCAGAAAATTATATCTCTGAAAATGTGGCTGGAGTCCATTTACATTGTATTATATATATACATGACATAGAGATGACAAAGTATACAAGAGAATGTATAGAAGTTATAAGTAAATGCTATGCCATTTTATAAGGTACTTGAATTTAGTATTTGTAAGGGGAAGAAGATTCTGAAACCAATTCCCTGTGGGTCCAGAAAGACAACTCTATTCCATTTCCTCTGTGAAGGTCCAGCCTCCTTTCCCTTAGTGAATCTGTGTGGTCTCTGCATTCTCAGCACTCTCTGCTTCCTGGGTCTGTCCTTTATAAAGGTCGTTCTTATTAGCTGTTAGAACAAGCGTGGTGGTTAGTAGTGTCAGCTGCACAGAATCTAGGCTCGTCTTGGAGACGGAGCCCTGGGCGTGCCTTGGGGGGTTGTCTTGTTTGTGTAATTGAGGAGGGAAGGTGCAGTGGGGCACCTCTGTCCGGCTGGGATCTGAGATTATATTGGGTCAGAAATCCTGCTGAGCAGCGTTAGGCGTTCGTGTGTCTCTGTGCTCTCTGTGGATGGGATGTGGCCGGCTCCTGGCCTTCGGACTTCCCCACCAAGATGAACTAACTATATCCTTGAACCGGGAGTCAGAATAAGCCCATTCTCCCCTAAGTTGCTTTCGTCTGGGGAATTTATCCCAGCCACAGGAAGGGGAACGAAGACAAGTCTCATGAAGGCCAAAGGCTGTAAGATCAGAAAGGAAAGCAGATGGGACAGCTGGTCAGGTCAGCTTTCCAGTGCCCACAAAGACACTGCTTCTGCATTTTGAATAAATGGCTATAATGTTAAACCAATGAAGAACTTCAAGTCAAATTTAAAAATGTAAGGCCACTTGCTTCTGTAATCGCTTCTCACTGCTCTGTTTCACCCTCTCAGGATGCCCGACACGCGGCAGAAGGAGAAATATATACCAAACTCAACCAAAAAATCGATGAGTTTGTCCAGCTGGCCGACTATGACTGGACCCTGGCTGAGTCGGATGGGAGGGCAAGCGGCTATTTGATGGACCTTATTAATTTCTTGAGAAGCATCTTTCAAGTGTTCACCCATTTGCCTGTAAGTATAAACAGTTTCAAAAATTGTAAGTTTACTTTCTAAAATATATTTTACAACTTAATTTTTGGGTGCTTCCTTGTTTAAAACAATCTGTTAATTTTCATATTTCTATTTATTATCAAATAATTATAAATCATTTGATAAAGAACTAGGTGAACTTGATTGAGATTTTAATTCATTGTACTTTTTTGTTTTTTGTTTTTTCAAGACAGGGTTTCTCTGTGTAGCCCTGGATGTCCTGGAACTCACTCTGTAAAACAGGCTGGCCTCGGAACTCAGAAATCTGCCTGCCTCTGCCTCCCAAGTGCTGGGATTAAAGGCATGTGCCACCACTACCCGGCTGTAATTTTCTATTAAAAGCAAAACAAACCCCTGAGATTAACAGTGTAGATTTAAGTAGAAATAAACTTTAAAAGGAGCTTGTGTGAAGGTCAATATAATTTTTTCTAGTTTACAAAGTCCAGAAACTATTAGATATTTTTTTTACATTCATTTATTCACTTTGGTTTTTTTTTTTTTTTTTTTTTTTTTTTTTTTTTTTTGAGGCAGGGTTTCTGTGTAACCTGTCTTTCCTAGAACTCTCTATAGACCAGGCTGGCCTCAAACTCAGAGATCCAGCTGCCTCTGCCTCCCGAGTGTTGGGACTAAAGGGGTGCACCACCACCACATGACTTTTGATATTTTTTTAGACAAGAGATTAAAAAGCAAAACAGGGACATTGCTCAATAAAGCACATACTTAGAACATCCACATCTTCAGTTTCCCCTGACAAACTGCACATGCTGTAGTAAGGAAGTTTGACTGAGAATTGACCTGACTGCAGAGACCAGGGAGTGGGGAACGCTCTCATTAAACATGTCAAGATTAATATTTTAGAAGTGGAGTTTTTACGAAGATAGGATGAAACTCATCAACCGTTTAAATCCTGTATCCTAGTCTTTTTTCTATTGCTGTGACAAACGGTGCAAAAGCCTCGTGGAGAGCCCACAGTCCATCATGAAGGGAAGTCAGGGCAGGGCTCAGGCAGGAACTGAAGCGGAGGCCACGGAGGAACACTGCGTACTGGCTTGCTTCTTGTGGTTTGCTCAGCTGCCCTTCTTATACCCCGAGGAACCATCCGACAGTGCCCCAGTGGGCTGGACCCCGACACCAGTCACTCAGTACGGAAGCGCCCTACACACCTGCACACGGACCAGCCTGATGGAGGCCTTATATCACAGAGGCTTCTTCTTCCTAGATGACTCAGGCTTGTGCTGTGTGGACAGAACACTCGCCTGCCCGTCCCATTATGTAAGATATGTGAATTTAGGCTCACAAGGGACCTGAAGAAGTACTCCTTACCGTTTCCTTGGTTTGAAATGAAAAGCAACAGCAACAAAACAACCCCAATATTCCCTCCACCAGATCACACGGTTCTTATGAGGAGCTGCTCCCAATGGTTGAATAGAATAGTTTAAGGAAGGTGTTCAGAGGCTGGGCGGTGGTGGCGCACGCCTTTAATCCCAGCACTTGGGAGGCAGAGGCAGGTGGATTTCTGAGTTCGAGGCCAGCCTGGTCTACAGAGTGAGTTCCAGGACAGCCAGGGCTACACAGAGAAACCCTGTCTCGAAAAACAAAAAAAACAAAACAAAACAAAACAAAACAAAAAAAAAAGGGAAGGTGTTCAGGAAGGAAAGCAAAAGCTTTTAAATTAGATTTACTGCATAAAATAACAGGTCTCATTATGACATAGTTATACATGTATGTAGATCACGTATTTAGAACATACTCATGCCTCCCTTACCTAGCTCAGTCTCAACAGTACCCCTCTCAAGGTACTATAGCACAGTACCCCTCTCAAGGTAGTGCCTGGCTGGAGCACTCCCAAGATACAGGAGACAAAATGAATGTCTTCCCCAGTGCCAGCCTACCTTGCTGTGCCTGTCACATGCCCGACTCTTGGGCTTACGGCACGTGAGAACTGTGGGCTTGTCCTGCGGCCAGGACTGCTAGTCTTCAAGGAACGCCCAGCTTACCCTACGCTCTTGGCTTTGGGTCCTCATATCCAGAAAGCCAGGGTGGGAACTGCAGGCTGTTCCCCACTTTTCTTTGCCTAGCCTTTGGGTTCCCCGCTTTTCTCAGCTCCCCTGCCTCCCCTTTCATGATTCCGGATGCTCTTCTGTTTCTGTCTTTGGAATACGTGCCCCTTTTTTTCTCCCCATTTCTGTATGTATTGCCCTGCTCAGGCTTCTCCTCGACACAAGCAGGAATGGAGCTAGTCATGGGCTTATGAATCACCTTTTTAGAGCTGATTTCCTTTTTAAAGAATTTTTTTTTTTAGGTGAATGTGTGTGCGTTTGTGCGTATCCTGGGGTCGCAGTTATGGCTGTTGTTAGCTGGCCAGTGTGGGAGCTACAAACCAAGCATGCGTCTCTGTAGGAGCAGCTAGTGACCTTAACCACTGGGCTGTCTGTCCAGGCTGTGGAGCCAGTTCCGTCTGCAGTTTCAGCTGCACCCTGTGCACTTGCGGTGTGCCCAGGTGGAAGGCTCCTGAACGGGGTTTGATGTGCTGCTGCTGTTAGCGTCATGGCCACAATATGTACAGATAAAGGGCACCATGTTAGTATTTTGTTCTGACTCCCTTCTTTTCTTTTCTTTTTTTAAAAAAAGATTTATTATATATACACACACACACACACACACACACACACACACACACTGTAGCTGTCTTAAGACACTCCAGAAGAGGGCATCAGATCTTATTATGGATGGTTGTGAGCCACCATGTGGTTGCTGGGATTTGAACTCAGGACCTTCAGAAGAGCAGTCAGTGCTCTTAACCGCTGAGCCATCTCTCCAGTCCCACCCATTCCCTTCTTATACCTACATATTCATTCACTCTCTGTCGCTCTCCTCTCTCCTTTTCATCTTCTTACCCTCTGTTTGCTTTCTCCCTTTTTTTTTCTCCCTATATCTGCAGTTAAGCTCTCCACAGATTGTTCTCCAGTTACCTTCCCCTCCCCCACTCTGCTCATTTCCATCCCCTCCCCCTGCCTCCCCTGTGCCTCCCAGCTGGCGTGCAGCTGCGCTGTAGCTCTGGTAGTGAGTGACAGCAGTGACTTTCTCTGCTTTACTCTGTAGTTTTCTGTTTTCCGGGAAGCAGTTCTTGAGTTTTCCCTGTCTTCATCGTCTCTGCTTTTGAATAATTTTTCCATTTAGAAAATTCATATAAGAGTAATATAATGAGCTGGGCATGGTGGCACACACCTTTAATCCCAGCACTTGTGAGGCAGAAGCAGGCAGAGCTCTATGAGTTCAAGGCTAGCCTGGTCTACAAAGCCAGTCAAGGACAGCCAGAGCTCTGTTAGACAGATAAACCTTGTCTCAAAAAACAAACAAACAAACAAGCAAAGTAATATAATATGCGCTATGATGAGAGCAGCATGCGTTCTATGATTTATAGGATTGTCTTGCTGTGGACTAAATTTTAGACGAATGTTGTCTTGATTCTATGACTTTGGTATGTTTTCCAGTATATCTATATATACTTTGAAGGATTATGAAAAATAGTTAAGAAAGTAAGTATGATGGTGACGTTATACCAATCGAAACAGCATCCATTGCAGGTTACGTCTAGGGTCGAGCCCAATCTGAAGGATGAATTTCCGAGCCAGCACAACTGTCAACTCACTAAGTAGAGGCTCCGTTAGGTTGCTTAGCTTAGGAGGTTGGGTTTGCCTGTGTCTTTACTTGTGTATGTAAGGGAAATGCCCAATCTCCTCTCTACTAGAAGCTCAACTTCCACTAATAAATGAGGTCTGAGTTTCTGTATTAGCATGAATTTGAAACGTGTTTCTGAGTCAGTCAATCCCTTTCTTTTGAAACTTTTTAATGATACCTAAATTGTGCATGTATTTTTGAAGTGTAAATGATGATTCTTGCCTGTAGCCCCGGCACTTAGGGAGATTATAAATTAGAAAATTTATCTGATTACTATGCCACATAGACTCCATCTCCAAGAGAAAAAAAGGTACGAAAAATAAAGAGGTTGATGTAAAAAATAAGCAGTACTTTGATTCAGTCCTCTTGATAGCTGGGTGGTGGTGGTGCACACCTGTAATCCCAGCACTCTGGGAGTTCGAGGCCAGCCTGGTCTACAGAGTGAGTTCCAGGACAGCCAGGGCTATACAGAAAAACCCTGTCTCCAAACAAACAAACAAACAAACAAACAAAAAAAGAAATTGATTCAATCATTGAAATTTTAAAAGAAGTCATCAGAGGTTCCTATGCAGTTAAGTTGTGACCATTAATTGGGTTTTCACCTTGGCCTACTAGTCATGTCTTAGGGAACAAAATGTATTTAAATAGCTGTCAGAGGTGAGCCTTCCTTCCTTAAGGAATTTAGTGTAGCTACATGAATTATGTTCGAACTTAGTGACGTATCCTTTCAGAGCTGCCTCGGAATTGTGTACTCTCTGTAATGTTCTGTCATTTGTGAAGAAATAGACATTGTAATTCTTTCTAAATTAGAATCATCCGAAGAAAGACTGCTTGTTATTTGTTTAGGTTCAGTGCACGCTTAGATTTTAAGCTGCATTTCTGTAGCTTAAAATCTGCATTTTTATGTACTACTTAAAATTTAATATTATTATTATTGTTGTTGTTGTTGCTGCTTAAAGTGTGAGACCCAGTGCTGTAGCACGAAGAACCCTGTCTAAAGTTGGCTTTTGCTAAATCTGCCAATTCAACACCCTGCTGAAGCTCAGGATTTTAATGCTGACAGGCCAGCTTCATTATATGCACAAAAGTTTGTAGAAAGACTTACCTGATTAATGTGTATGTAAAACTCACCTACAAATCTTCAAAATGAAATGATTGTCACGTGCACGCACTGACTGGTGCCCTCTCATTAGCAACACACAGACTCTACTTGTTTTATCGCGTATTTAGTTTTGCTGCCTCGGATATCGGTTCTCTGGTAATTAGAATACATTTCCTTCTTTCATTTGATTGCCTTGCTGACTTCCTTCTCAGACTAAGGCAAACATCAATGATTATGCAGCCCTGCCGGTAAGTAGATACAAGCTAAAGTTAGTATGTCAATTAGAAAATGATGAGCTTCCTGCAGGCTTATTTTTCCCAGAGAAAAATAAGTATTTAACTTATAATTATTTTGACATTGCCCTTGATATATTTGTAGTCTGTGGAAACATCAAGTCTGAAGGGAACGTTAACTGTTTTGGTGAGCCGGGACTTTCTGGAATTGATTATGAAAGTCAATGGAAATCCATCCTTGGGCAGGGCAGTGCTTGGGGGACCTCTCTGAGGTCCTTGCCCTGAAAACTGATGCTAATGAGAGCATGGCCGACAGGGTTCCTTTGTGAGGACGGCATTTAGAAGAATGCCTGCCATCTAACTGAGTCTCAGGAACTAGCAGTTGTCACACCATCTCCTCTGAAGACGTATGCTCTTCCTGAGTGCATGCCACAATACACTGTGAGAACTAGCCAGAGGAGTTTACGAGCTTATACAGTGCGTGAGTGCATGTGATGAGTGAATCCATGCAACACATGGATGCGCGCTAGTCATGAGTTCATGTGCTGTCATGTGTATGGCAGAACTTTTCCTGGAAGATGCAACACACAACAGCATCAACTCCCCCCAGGAATGGAGGCCTCAGGCTTTCATGGGTCTGAGGTCATTTAGAGATTCACTAGTCTGACTGTGAATCAATTATAACAAAGAAGATGCTTTTATTCAGATGCTGGTGTCAGGTCTACATGCCGCACTGGGATTCCCCAAGGCAGTGGCTTGTGCTCCCCCCACCCCCAGTTAAGGGTGTATAAAGGCAAAGAGCAAAAGTTACAGTTTGCTCTCTTGAAAGCTGGAGGTCAAGCCGGGCGGTGGTGGTGCACACTCTTAATCCCAGCATCTGGGAGGCAGAGGCAAGCAGATTTCTGAGTTCGAAGCCAGCCTGGTCTGCAGAGAGTTCCAGGACAGCCAGAGCTACACAGAGAAACCCTGTTTGGGGGAGTTGGGGAAGGGAAGAAGAAAAAAAAGAAAGCTGAGGGTCCTCATGCAAAACAGGCTTTTGTTTACAGAAGCAGAAACAGCAGTAACAAAGTAACTCCTGACAGCCCTTAACATTTGGAAGTCTAATTTTGCTTTATAGTTCTCTTAAGTGAAGAGATTTTAAACTTCTAAACATAAAGTTAGCCCCCACATTCCCTCCTTGAGTTATACTCAGAATCAAATTATTGACTCTGTGGTGGGTACCTGTTCATATTGGGACCTAATCACCATCAGCTTAATAGCTCCTAATTGTGAGTCTGTGTATCTGGTTACAGCATTGATAATGCAGGGGGCAACAGTAAGCCACAGGCCCTGTGACAGCTGACGGAATTACTAGTCAGGAAGAGCCCGAGAAGGAGAGTGGGAACCATTTGAGGGTGGGGTGGGGTTGTTGTTGTTTTGTTTTTCCATTTAGGGCCTTCACCCATTCTGTTTGGCTTTTCCAGAGCACAGACAAGTTATGTCTAATGATTTCTGAATGGTTTACATAGAAACGACAACTTTGCCCTAAAGTTATACAGTAACCTCCTTGCTCCCTATCATGTTGTGAGACGACCTCAGGTATGTGTGGTGGTGGACCAGTTTCTTCTAATTTTGCAATTGAATCCTCTAATGCAAATAAATACTGGGTTATTTGAAATCCTAAGTTTTATAGTTGACATGGGCCATTGCTGTGCCTATTGCTTCAAGAGTTCCAGCAGTTCCTAACCCTAAGCTTGTCCCATGATGCACTTGATCTGAGAGTGAGATATCCAGGTACAGACACAGTCCACATTGGCAGCAGTGGGGGTGGTCAGGATGATGGGGTGTGGTCTTTTCCAGCAGCATCCTTTGGGTCTAATAGTCTAGCCCTTTGTTGAGAGTAAGGGGTAACGTGCTCTCTTCTGTAACTGCTTCTCAGCTGAGACCTGTCAAGATTCATGGAGGCTGGAATGCCCGTCAAAGGCAGGGGGTCAGGCAGTGGGGTTTAGTCATCAGAAGCCTCTGCTTTGCCAACCCAGGGGACAGTCACATTGGCTAGATGTTACATCAGCTTTTAGCAAGTCTGCGGCTTGTAGCTGTTTGGAACAGTTTGTGGTTCACAGCTGATTTCTGGGTGGGGTCTGTCAGCTGAGTGGAAATCTGCTGAGACAAATATAGACTAGGGACTGAAGTTACGTTTTAGGAACTTCCCATTTAGAGCTTCCACCTCAGGAAAAGCAGTGTGTGTGTGTGTGTGTGTGTGTGTGTGTGTGTGTGTGAAGCGTAGGCTTTCAGTCGGCAGCAGTACTTATCTGCAGTCCATTTGACCAACAACAGGTAGATCCCAGTCATAAAATCCTGAAGCTTACACAAGTTTAAAGTTTACAGAAAGAGATAAAAGTTTTGAGCTATATTAGCATTACCACTGTTTGTAATCTATACAGAAATCCATACTGTAGAAAAAGCAATAGACCCACACTTTTGAGTCATAGTAGAAGTTTAGGGACCCAAAAAATGATTTTTGGTTTTAAAAGCACGAACACACTTTCCTCTGTCCAGAGGGGTGAGTATGTACAGATCGGACAGAGGGTGTTTTTACCATGGTGAGGAGCACCTTTTAGTCTATACCTAGAAAAGAACCAAAGGAAATATAAAATTTTGAGCTTGTGACTACCACAGTAGTCAGTGCTTTACCAGAGCCAGATTAATAGCTAATCCGAGCTCCAAGATTAATATGTTTAAGACTCTGTACCTTTGAAGTGTCAACATTGTCTTTAGCTTTTATTATTTTTTTAATTATTTTCTCAGACCCTTACAACTTGCCTAAGGCTTTTGTTTTCTTCCAGTCATTTAAGTGAGACACAGTGGTTGATTCCTGAGAGCAATCAAGTCTTTTAAATAGAAGAATAGTAAAAAGGTTACATTGAAACCTGTTCAATGAGTTTGCCTCTCTTTACTAGGAGACCTATTAGCTCTAGAAAGAACTGGTCTGATCTTCACATACAAAGTGTTTCCCCAGGCTGCTGCTGCTAAATAAGCCACAGCTAGCCACTTAGACCCCGCCGGAGACCCCAGAAGGATAAATTTGAGCAGAAAGTATAAACCAGATGACCTCTGTAAAACAGCAGAGACCTGCTACCCGGACCAATAGATAATCCCAGGCTCCTCCTGGAAAATTCCAGCCTAGTGACTTTAGTCTGCAGCAGTCACGCAGGAGAGCATTAACTCTTTGACAGCCACACAGGGCTGCATCTGCCCTCGGCTGCCAAACCCAAAAGATCGGAGAGACTCTCCTGTGGGTGAGGAACTGGCCTATTTTGGTTAAGGTAAAGAGGGAGCTTCAGTCCTTCAGTGTCTAGTTTGTCCAGTCTTGGCGGGGTCTTGGAGGCAGGTGAGGCAGGGGGGAGTTTCGTTAAGTGGTTAGTGAGCATTACCAGACTCCAGGTGGAGTCCTTGTCTTCGAGGAGATCTGTGGACTGCTGATAGGAACTATCACTTTTGTCTTTCACTGGAAGCTTTTTTCATTGAACACTTTAAATGCCATATTCAATACAAACCTCTAAAGACTTTTTGAGGGCCATCTATTAGAAGTGTATCTGACTTTAAATAAACTTTACTCGTTTTGTTTTTAGTTACTTATTTTAGGCGTAACATTGAAACAATATACAGAAGGTTAAATGAAGCTTATCCTTGTCACTGAATTGCATTTGTTCTTAGTATGACTACGGGCACAGTTTGCTCTTAGTATGACTACGGGCACAGTTCTAAGCATATCAAAGAATTTGATCCTTTTTTAAAGTGACTAGTAACCTGCATATCTTAATTATAGCCTTAAAATTACAATCCTTGAATTGAATCTATTTTAATACCAAAATAAACACAGCCCATAGAGAGATTGATAACCTTTTGTTTGTTTGTTTGTTTATTTTAGAGACAGGGTTTCTCTGTGTAGCCCTGGCTGTCCTGGAACTCACTCTGTAGACCAGACTGGCCTTGAACTCAGAAATCCCCCTGCCTCTGCCTCCCCAAGTGCTGAGATTAAAGGCGTGCGCCACAAATGCCTGGCTAATCTTGTTTATTTATTTTTGGTCTTTTTATAGTGCATCATTATAGCATATCACAATTAATTGTATGACTTGGTTTATCCAAATAGCTAAAGCTTAAGAAAGTTAGCAAAGTCAAAGAGGCAAAATACATAATTTCACACCAGTTTCTGTTAGCCTGAACAGACTACAGGTAAGGAAAGACATTCCATAGACTTTTGTCAAACTGCTTGGGCCACTGTCCTGCTATATTATAAAATAGTTACATCTTAGTCTGTGGTGCTCATAGCTGCGGTCCTAACTCCTTGGCTTCTCATCTCTTTCCCACACTTTTAGTTTTTCTTCTAACCCTTTTATTCAGTTCACCCTGTTTCTCAAGCCTGTTATTTTTATTTTTTTTATTTTTTTAAAGACAGGGTTTCTTTGTGTAGCCTAGCTATCCTAGAACTCACTCTGTAGACTGGGCTGACCTTGAACTTACAGAGATCCACCTGCCTGCCCAGTTGAGCCTCTGTTATTCTTTATCTAGAATAAATTAGATCTCTGCCATCTTAGTCTGTCCAAAGCCCTGACCAGATCCATCTCCTGACATTATACCTGTTGGTCTTTTTTTTCATATCATGCTTTCAATCAGAAGACCCGATTACAGATGCTAGTCCCTGAAAGTGACTCTCAGGTTGGTGTCAAAACCCTGTCAACGGCAAGCAGCCCTAAGCTGAGAGGTGGCCTGGGCTGTTTGTTTTGTTTTGTTTTGTTTTGTTTTGTTTTGCTTTGTTGAGACATCTTTCTGGAGCTTCACTTGGCTCTGCTTCTGGCTGCCTTTTCCATCTTGACAGTTTCAAACTGATTTCTCAGGTCTAAGTCCTCTAGGTCTGGCTCTGGTGTATTTGTTAGGGTAATTATTTACTCTCTATCAAGGATTTCTACCTTGTCTTAGATCATTCAGTTCCCAGATAAAAGACACACAATCTTCATATTTTTAATAAGCCTTTAATGCCCTAGAGATGGGTAGATCACTGTCCTCTAAGCTATTAGAATCTACTTCCCCATCAATGGCCCTGAGTTATAACTCGCCCTGTTCCATCTGGGCAGCTCTTCACTCCTCACTTACCCTGTGGTGTCTTCTCCTCTCTCCACTTTCTCCTCCTCTTTCCTCCTGGTCTCCTCAGACTCCAAGCCCAGGAACTGAACTCCACCCACCTCTCTTGTGCCCAGCTATAGGCTGCCAGCATCTTTATTCAGCCCGTAGTTAGAACTTAAGAAGCAAGGTCACACGGAGTATCACTTTGTGTACTCTTTCACCCCTCAGGCAACCAGGGTTAGTATTTAGCATCGTAACACGTAGCATTCTGTTAGCTCAGTTATGTATCTGGCTGTAGTGAGAACTAGAATTGGCAGAATTACTAGGATCTTTGCATATATCAAACCAGTGACATTTGTAGGTTCAATGGATTTTGGAAGCATTCAAGGACAGACTTTTTGGATTGACTTATGACCTTATTCTGAGATAAGCTGACCTCCAGACGACCTGTTATTTAGCCTTTTTTTTTTTTTTTTTTAAAAGAGCAAGAGCTATTGAACACAGTAGACAAATCTTCATTTTGTTACCTTCATGATTGAGGACTAAAAATTACTACATTTTAAATCATCATAGTCTTTCCAATATTGTTTTTTATTTTCTTCATAAACATTGTTTTTATGATTTTCCCCACTTATATGTTATTCTCAGGACAAGAATCACTAAACAAAAATCCATCCCAATCTAATGTATCACGAAGACCTGCTGTTATTTGAAAACATCAGTTTTCTTTCAACAGGAGTTGAGTCCAAGTTACACATGTAGTATGCTGTAGCAAATTAAGATTATCTGTGTATGGGCTGGAGAGATGTCTCAGTGGTTAAGAGCACTGACTGCTCTTCTAAAGGTCCTGAGTTCAATTCCCAGCAACCACATGGTGGCTCACAACCATTTACAATGAGATCGGATGCCCCTTCTGGTGTGTTTAAAGACAGCTACAGTGGACTTATATATAATAAGTAAATAAATCTTTGAAGAAAAAGATTATCTATGTATAAATTTATAGCCTTCAACCCTCCTGCTATGTTTTAAGTAAATTTTTGTTATAGATTTTATAGATTTTTAATGATACCCAATAAACATACAATTTTGAGGTACAGAAAGCTTATTTAACAGTCTTACAAATCTTAGATAAGATTCATACTTTAGCAAAGTTTTAGGGCATTAAACCAAAACCAGAGTATGAGATGATGTCACACAGGTGGCCCACCTGACACAAGACAGAGATTTTGGAGGAAACCTTTAGACAAACATGCTTGGGTGTAGAGGGGGAGCCATAACCCAACTCCAGAGCCAGCTTTTTGTTAAAGTAGAACAGCATAAAATAACATTTTAATATTTTTCATACCTAAAAGACACCTGAATTTACTAACCAGAGGGTAGGAACCAGAGTAAGCTGTGAACAAAAAAATGCTTAGCGGTAAAAACTGTTTGAGCCATGGCTATTGCTAGGGGTTACTGCAGGAAGAAGCTGAGATGCGCCAGCCAGGGTGGAGTGTGTGCAGAGTTGTGCGTGCCACAGCTAGCCTGTTCCTTCACTCTCTCCCACACCTGCTCCCAACTCTGGTCTGACTCCCAGATTCCACACCTGCAGCTATCTTATGGACATATCAGAAAACACAGATCCATCAAGCTTAAAAAGTCAAAACATCTACATAGTCAGTGGAGACCAGACAAAAACAAACATTTGGTAGCTACCTGCATTCAAATACTCAACAGCTGATTTCCATCTTGGCTTTTCCCACAAGGGCCAGTGGTATCCCAGTGGACCCTCTGACTTGGGGACTAACACTGTATCCATCCACTAGTCCCACAAATGTGAGCTATAGACAATCAGGCTCCTTGCTTATACCTCTGGAAGGTTTTTGATGTCCCTTTCTCACAATCTAGTTGTTGAGAACCTGTCAGTAGTTCCCTTCAAAGGCTGGGCCTATCCAATTTCTCTGTTCCTAATACACTGGGAACCCTCAGGGACTCAACACTCTTGTGAAGTCTAACATTAAAAATTGGTGTCTCCCTTTGAATTCTGGGCCTATCTGATTTCTTAGCTCCCAGTATACCTGAAAGCCTCCAGGACCCCAAGCCAGAAAAAGACAGTGTATATGGCTGAACACCCAAATCCCAGACAAGCCCCCAAACGTCACAGGTCTGGGGTCATTCAGATCCACTAGTCTGACTATGAATAAATTTTAACAAAGAAGAGGCTTTTATTCATAAATTGAACCCAGGTTTACACCCAGGACTTGGGATTCCTGACTTCAGTCAGGGGTTTACAAAGGTAAATAAAGTTTCTTTCTCTCTCTTTCTTTCTTTCTTTCTTTCTTTCTTTCTTTCTTTCTTTCCTTTCTTTCTTTCTTTCTTTCTTTCTTTCTTTCTTTCTTTCTTTCTCTTTGTGCAAGCAGAGAATCATCTCATTCAAAATAAGCTTTTGTTTACAGAAGCAGAAACAGAAATAAAAAATTAACCCTTAACAGCCTTTAACATTTCAGGGTCTACTATTGCTTTATAGATCTCTTAAGCACAGAGATTTTAAGCTTTTAAACATAAAGTTATGCATCAGTATAACTTTAGCCATCACAGGAGTTCAGCAGTGAACCAGTGAGTTTTATTGGGGTTACTTAGATGATGGGTTACTTACAGGATCATAAATGACTCAAAGACGGCTGTATCACCAAAGCATGGGTGATAGCTTACAAAAGCTGGGAACTTTGGAACATACTGTATAGCCTTCAAGCAGTTGAACATGTTAAGAGATTGTGCTTTCTGAGTGACTGCTGGTTTCTGCTTCTTCTAGGAGCTGGTCTGGTTACAAATGTCCTCTTTGCAGCTTGGATCTTCTGAGGCTCTTCTTTGCTGCTTGTCTTGTCTGAGAAATACTCAGCTTGGCTTGTCTACTCTTGCAAGAAGGGGCCTAGGGAATCTAGTCAGTTTTAGGGACTTCCTGAAGCTATTTTGAGTTGTTTACCTTCCTACCTAAGGATGGTATGTTTCAGTCTTAGAGGAAACTGTTACACACCTTGTACTGGTCATGACCCAGTGCAAGTATTTCCTACTTATCCCTACCTAGGACTGTTCTTATGAATTGCCTTAATTCTTACTTTTAAAAGTAGCTTTATTGAAGTTTTTAATTTTTACAGTATTTGTCCTTTCTATGTCTAGTTGTGGGTCCTTGACAGAATAAGAGCTAATACATTTTCAGATAGCAAAATTTCCTAAGGGAGCAACTTAATTTAGCATGTAAAATAGAAATGTTTCTATCATGTATTCTCCCTTTTCTTTTGTCCCTGTCTCCTGATGGGTCTGTACCACTTCTCTTTCATGTGTTTTCTAAAGCATGGCCTAATCTTAGTTTCCAAACTGGCATTTATTTATTGTGTCTGGACCTGTCTATATTAGCTTCATGTATAGCTAAAACCTGCCCGGATCTTTCCCAGAATTCTATCTGATGCCACCTCTTCACACAGCTTTTGCTGATTGCACTTAATAACTTAAGTAACACGAGGCTACTTTCCCTCTTTTTACCCCTCCCTTTCATAGTTTGCCTTTTATGTGCTGTTTGTAGACTCTACTTTCTCTCGTTAGAATTCTATCCTCTTAGGAAGAAATGCATCTACTCACCTTTGCATTTTCTGTTATATTTAATACAGAATGGTTAGTAAGCATTTTTAATTAACTGTAACAGAGAAACCCTGTCTCGAAAAACCAAAAAAAAAAAAAAAAAAAAAGAAAGAAAGAAAGAAAGGAAGGAAACAAACCAAAATAGAAGATGCATTTCAAAACTGTGTATGCATTTTCCTTTATGTGAAGAACATGAATGATCCATTTGTTGCTATTTATGTGCAAACTTGAAACATCTTAAGGACATAACAAATTATTTTCTTTTTTAGAATGTGCCTTAAGTTTATTATGTGTAAACTTCGTATTTTTTTCCTTTCTTACTCTTTTTGTTCCCTCAACATTTCATTTTTCAGTGACTTTCTCTTCCTCCTCAGAATATCTCTTCAATGATATGCTGATAGGATAGGCAGCATGCTCTGTCTCGGACACACTTAGTACACATGGGATCACCATAGGCCCTGGTGACCACTTTGTTTCAGACAATCTCATAGAGACATTAGGCGTTTGTAACACGAACCGTATTGTAGGAATGCCTACGATGGCATGCCTGTGCAGCATTCCTGGAAGACACATGACAATTCTAAGCACACTAAATTCATGGCGCTGTTTCAGCGTCCTTGGGAATGGTGAGCTGGCCTTCTGCCTGTGGCTGAAGTCTACTTGAACTTCTTTGCTGAGAGGGCTATTTTGTTGTTTGTTTGTTTGTTTGTTTTTTTGTCATTTTCCAGTGTTTGCTGTACCATCCAGTGGTTGTGGATGGTACAAAATGGGCAGGAAACTGTTTCCACCTCAATTCCTGCCCATCCTTAGTACTTTCTTAATATGTGAAGGATGCTCTGTTAATTCCCCATGCCCATCTTGATGCTGAATCACTTTTGCCAAAACTGTGTTTGGAGAGGGTTTTTTTCATGTTTGTTAAGAATACTTTTTCATTTAGCATTTCAGCAATGCCTATATTCTATCCCTTTGTACGTTTTTCATAATTTTCCATTTTTCCAAGATGTATATCATATACTGGCAAAGGTTTGCCAGTTGAAAATTCACATTGAGACCATGAGCTAAGTATACATTGGTTGCTGATGTCTCAAAAAACTAAATGCTTAAGTTTTAAGTGTATATAATGCCATTCTCAATTACTTCCTGGATGTTAAGCACTGTAGAAAATACAATTCTGAATTGCTCCTGGTCAGAACTTTATTAGAAGATGTGGTAGCAATAATGGAGAGACGTATAAATCAAATAGCCACAAGGGTTTTCTAGGAAGGCAGTGGATTAGGATAGGTCTGAAGACATGGCTATAAGGAACCAGTGAAAGGAATAAGTGAACATAATTAGAGCGGACTCTTGGTCTTCAGATCAAGTGTCTGCATATGCACTGAAGAGTCTGTAGCACTCTGTAGTAAAATCCTTTCTGTTTAGTTTTTTGAGATAGGATGTTAGTATACAGCACAGACTGGCCTTGAACTCCTCTTTCCCTTTGTGTCTCCTGTAGGACCCTGGGTTTTTATCCATGTAAGATAAGAATAAAAGCTTTTTGGCTGGGAGTGGGGCCTGCCTACAATCTCAGCACTTGGGAGGTAGAGGAAGAACAATCAGGAGATCCGGGTTCCTGGCTAGACTGGGTTATAGTCTCAGAACACAAACAAGTGACAGGTTTAGACATGGGATAACTCTGTTTTATGCTCTTTCCTTTCGTGCAGGAATGATCAGGTAGTATAGGGAAATTGTTACATATTTTTAACGCTAATGTCTTTTATGGAAATCATTGTCATGGACAGTAGCATTGAGGTTAAAAGCCTCTGTTGATTGCTTGGAAACCAAAAAAGAAGCAATTGGCAGATATGCTGGGTGTCTGTAAGGACTTCCTCCTCATTCTGAATGGTGTTCCACATTATGCTGCAGGCTATTCCTAGGGGGAACAAAAATAAATTACACGGATCACCCTACCTGACTTGGGTGGGCACAAACGTGTGTGTGTGTGTGTGTGTGTGTGTGTGTATGAGTGTATGTGTTGTGAGTGTATGTGTGTGTGAATGTGTGTGTATTTGAGTGTGTGTGAGTGTGTGAGTGTGTGTGTGAGTGTGTGTGAGAGTATGTATGTGTGAGTGAGTGTGTGTGTGTGTGTATGTATGTGAGTGTATGTGTGTGTATGTGAATGTGTGTGAGTGTGTGTGAGAGTATGTATGTGTGAGTGAGTGAGTGTGTGTGTGTGTGTGTGTGTGTGTGTGTGTGTTTACTGATGATTGAACTTAGGGTGTTGCCCTTGGTAGGCAAACACTCTGCTGTTGAGTTTTGGTTTTGAGACACAGCCTTGCCAGCTTGCCCAGGGAGGCCTTGATCCTCCTGTTCATCTCCAGATAGACAGGATTCTAGGCCTCTGCCACCAGGCCCAGCTTTATTTTATGTGTTTGTTTTTTTGATACATTTTTACTCTTCTTTGATACATCGCTTATTTCTTTTTTATGTGGGGCTGTTTTGCCTGTGTGTATGTCTGTGCCCCACACCCTTGCCTCTCCAGCCCTCGTTTATACTTTTAAGATTGGGTCATCTTAGATATTCACATTTGCTCAGGTGCAAGTGACTGGTAGTGTCCAGCCTGGCCCTGGCCCTGGCTAGGGCTTAGCCTAGCGCAGTTACCGGGCTGGAAATCTACTGTCAACCTGGAACAAGCAGCTGCCAAGATCCTTAAGTTTGGGGATACTATTATGCAATATAAGTTGGTTTTTTTGTTTTGTTTTGTTTTGTTTATCCTAAAGTCAGGGTTTCTCTGTGTAACCCCATCTGTACTGGAACTTGCTCTGTAGAACAGGCTTGAACTCAGAGATCTACCTGCCTCTGCCTCCCAAGTGCTAGGATTAAAGGCATGCGCCACCACTGCCCGGTCATACACTCAGGTGTGCGTGTACACGCGTGCTTGACACACACACACACACACACACACACACACACACACATATTGCAAAATGTAATTGAAAACCATAGACCTTACTGGAGTCACTTTGTGTCACCTGCCACAAAGCCACGTGGTTCATGGAGAGCTGGGCCTCTGACTGCATCGCTCCTCGGCTGTGAGTCTCTTCTTACCATGCCATTCCACGGGATCTGTCACTCAGCTGTGCTCCTCAGCAATGAAACCTTACTGCCCTGGGCTCTCAGCAAATCCTTAAACAGCTAACAGAGGTGAGCATGGAGGTTTATGTCTGACTCCCCAGCAGCGGCGGAGGTAAGAGGATCCGCCAGCTCACGTCTCCTCAGCTCTGGATTGAGGGCAAGGCTAGCTTGGGCTATATGAAACCCTGCTTTTAAAAACCAAAAAGAAAGAAATTGGTCGGGGAGAGGGAGTCATAGGACCTTAGAGAAGAGGAAGAGAAGTTAAGGGAGAAAGGAAAGAAAGGTTGAAACCTAAACAGACATCTTTGAATGACTGCCCTGTGCCTTTTTTGTTTTATTTTCTGAGAGACAGGGTATTTTATGTAGTCCGGGCTTTTCTAGAGCTTGTTAGCTAGCTAAGGATGGTCTTGAACTCCAGATTTTCCCACCTCTGCCTCCTAAGTGTGGTATTATAGTCATGCACTTAGCTTGTATTATGCTTTCAATAACGACTGTTGAAGGAGACTCCCTGCATAGCTAGAGCTCCCTTTCAGACCCGGGATTGGGCACAAACCACACTCAGACACCGTTTTTGTTTTTGTTTTTGTTTTTGTTTTCAGAGAGATCCTTTATTAGGCAGGCAAGAAAAGTTAAAGTGGCTGCTTTCTGACTCAGGCAGAAAAACAGCAGCAAACGACCTTAACTTTTAAGAAGAGAGCACGGGAGGTCTGGGTTAGAGTGGCTAGGGTGCAGTGGGGTGTCCTGATTGGACATGCTAAGCAGAGCAGCCGAGAGGGCCTCGATGGCTAGACTTCAATACTTTGATAGCTGGACCTTGGAAGTCGGCCTCAGGGGGAGGAAGTGACCAAATAAGGAATAGACCCAGGTGACTAGCTTGGTTTTTCTTTTTTCTTTCTTTCTTTTTCTTTTCTTTTCTTTTCTTTTTTTTTTCTCTTGATTTATGTATTGTGTATGCAGTGGCCTGCCTGTATGTATGCCTGCAGGCCAGAAGAGGGCACCAGATCTCATTACAGATGGTTGTGAGTCACCATGTGGTTGCTGGGAGTTGAACTCAGGACCTCTGGAAAAGCAGCCAGTGTTCTTAACCGCAGAGCCATCCCTCCAGCCTGCAAGTGGCTAGCTTTAGGAATGTAATGTGATGTTTTTTTAGCAAGGCCGAGGAACTGGGGTGAAAAGGCAAGGCTAGCCAGACCCATGCTGGCCAGATTCCGTTCAGCTGTGCCTATGTCAGCCATCCCCTGTTAATACGTTGGCATGGGTTGACATGTGGCTGATTCACTGATGAGCATATGGGAGTTACCTCAATAATATAACCTAGAAGGACTCTGGCACTTCGGGCATTTTAAACTGTAGCATCACTGTAAAATACTGGACTCACATTTCGTATGTTCCCGGAACCCTGGACTGTATGCCTGCACAGAGAAGTGCAGACGTGGCCCAGTTCTCGGACAGTTTCTGCTTTGACAATGGTTTCTGGTGTGTTTTAATTTCTCATCCCGAATTCGATGCCTTGGCCATACTACAGGTCAACTGCAGGGAGAATTAAGTAAATCTTTATGTCTTTTGTTTTTTAATATTTGCCAAGAGAGAAGAATTTTAGGACCATATTAACTAATCAAATAAATTTCCTATTTAAGGCTTGGAACTCTCAACATTTGGAAGGTTGAAGATCAGAACTTCAGGCCCTCCTTGGATATGTGGTGGTTTGGAGGCTAGCCAGGGGTATAGGTGACCTAGTCTAAAATAAATAAATAAACAAAAAGTAAATCCAAACCAAGCCAAAACAACAAAAATCCTTTCCCCATTTAAATATCTGTTTTGTAGCCCAGAAATCCACAGCTTGGGAACAGGAGGAATTTCTTCTCAACCTTAACCTTTCAGGACTCCCTTAATGTGTCCTTTTCTCTCTCTGCGGCTGCCAATGACAGTGGCAAGGACGCCTGCCAGAAAGCTAAAGCATGGCTGTGACGTGCCACTAAAATCCATTCAGAGGCTGCTAAAACCTCGCCAAGTGGGATGAGCAGAGAATGGGATATGGAGGTTAGAATCGTGTGCTACAGGTGATTGCCCGGGGACGCTTCGTTTCAGTCTTAAGAGAATCGTGTTGGTTTTATTCACATCTCTCCTCACCCCAAAGAGCCTTTCTGAGGCAGACCGAGTCTGCGTGACTGGTGAGGGCTTGAGCAGAGGAAAGGGTTTTAAAAGCCTGAGAGGAGAGAGTGAACACTGGTAGTGATTGTGGGAATTGGGGTGAGAGATGTAACCAGTTCCTTCAGGGATTTGAGAGAACAGGGGTGTGCAGGTGCTGAGTGTGCTGGGCGTGTAGCGTGGGGATGTTTGGATGAACTGTGGGTGTCTTGGCACAATCTCAAACATCTGTCTTCAAGGTGGTATTAAAGTCATTAATGAAACTCACTAAAGAAAGCCATCTTGATAGTTAAACCGTTCTACCTCCCCCATTCCGTATTATTGGGAATTTGAGACATTTAGTGTGTTCACTTAGGAAATGCACTAAAACCCATCCTGATGGCTAGACCTTGTGCATTGTGATGTCATCTCGAGGGGATTTTAATATTCTATATTATTTCAGGGCCTTTTTCTTTAATAACAGTTTTACAAGTGAGCAAGATGTGCCAGTGGTTTTGTTTTTTGTTTTTTTTAAATAAGGTTTCTCTGTGTATCCTTGGCTATCATGGAACTTTGTAGACTAGGCTGGTCTCAAACTCAGAAATCTGCCTGCCTCTGTCTCCTAAGTGCTAGGATTAAAGGCGTGCGCCACCACTGCCCGGCCAGGTCAGTAGTTCTTAATTGTACAAATAGAAGGAAGAGTTATAGAGTTCTTGAAGTAAACGTTTCCCATTGAATTATCTCTTTATATTTTAATTTTTAAAAATTTATTTCTAATTTTAATATTTAGTCCACATTCTTTCAGTGTGCACTGTAGCTCTTTAGGACATTTTCCAGTTCATCAAAACACTTTTCCTTTCTTTCTGCATCTGAAAAAGCTTTCTTCACAGTCTGATAACTCAAGTTTCTGTAGCAAACTAAGAGTGTTAGTTTGTTTGTTTAAAATAGGAACTTGCTGTTGAACTGAAGTGACTTTAAAGAGCGGGCCAGAGTGAAAAGGTTCACTTAGCAAATCCACTACTCCTTTGTTTTCTTTTTTACTCCCAGACTTTGAAAACAAAACCTGATACTAATTTAAAGAATAACACAGTATACAGTATATTTGTCCCTTTGTATTTTTACATAAGGTTAAAACGTAGTTAGTTCTTCAAGAGTAACGTGTGTTTAAGAGAGAAAGAGAGAGAGAGAGAGAGAGAGAGAGAGAGAGAGAGAGAGAGAGAGAGAAAGAAAATTTAAAAAAGATCCTTCTGGGGTTGTTAGGGACGAGTAGATCATTATAGAAAGAATGGTTGTGGTTTCAAAAATTTTACATCATCTGTATTTGTGAGGATGAAAGCAGCTTTGAAAAACTTTCAAACGGTCACTGTTTAAATAAAAACTTTCTTAGTAGCTGTGTGAAATAAGAGACTGGTGAGACAAATACAGACCTCAGATGAGGATTTGAAATGCCAAATTAGTTTTTAAGATTTCAGTGTTTCACCCACTATGATATTAGACCTATGAAAACATTACTTCGAAACCAAAACAGTTTGAGCCATAATCTAATAAAATGTGTTGTGTTTGTAGGGGTTTCTTATTTTATATTTCAAAAGAAACAGTATCTTTAGCCCAATCTACAATAGTAAATTATTTTGGAAATTTGGCTTGACATACAAACAGATGTGTTGCCCTGATTTCTTTCGGCTGAGGTTAGTGGTTAGTGGTTTATTGTTCTATGATTGGCACTGAAAGCCGTATTTCACAGCTTGCAGTAAGGAGCTGTTGGGTAGAGAGTGGTTGTGTCCCCCAAACGAGATTCAGAAAGTGTCAATCAAGCTCACACACAGGTTGTTCAGAGAATGAGTCTTCTTATTGATTTCACTGAACGTCGCCTCATGCTGTCATTGATTGGCACAGCCTGGCAGGGAGGACGGATGAATCTGTCACCGGCTAGTTAATTGTGTTGCTGATCTCAGTCTGACATCAGGTCTTTGACTCCTAAATGGCTCAATACAAAACAAATTAGCAGATTGTAGTCATATTTCCCCTCCGATATGCTCTGACTTTGCTGAATGCGGTCCATAAATCATATTGACTGACACACAAGCGGATGATGAAAGCTGCTCTGGAGACGTGCGTCCAGAAGGCAGCCCGGGAAGGTGCGTGCAAGGCGTGCAAGGATGCCTACGGCCGACCCTGTGGGGATTTCCCAGGAGCCAAACGTCTCTTTGCCACAATTGTTCTCAGAAGAAAAGCTTCGGAGTAATGCAAAAAGGATCTAATATGTCAGCGGATTCTCTTTTACGAGTCCCTTTGAAATATAAGAAGTTTGTCTAAGGGTTTTCTCTCTCGGCAAGTTGTTTTTCAGGAAAAAAAAAATGCGAAAGCGTGGCGAAAAAACACAGTTAACTTTTTTAAAGTTTACTTATTGAACTTTGAGTTATTAAAGAGAAAAAAAAAGAGTTGGTAATGTTGCAAGTAGTTTTTTTGATCAGAGCAGGATTATTTTGGCTGTGTTACCATGTTCGTGTCTATTATAAGCTAGTTTCTAAAGACAAGTATGAAAGTGTCTAATTTTTTTTTTGTCTTAGGATGATGAATTATTATGAGAGTCAATGTTCCTAGTTGTAATAGTGTTCTGAGAGGTGTGTTTGGTTTATTAAAATAGGCCAAGATTCTTAGGCATGAGATATCAGTTGCAAATACGTTTTTGAATGTGTAAATATTGAAGACATTAAAATTCTTCTATATAAAATAAGTAGATAAAATTTAAGAATGGTCCTATGCATTCTGAAATTAGGCAGTCAACATCTGGAGAATAGTATATGTTCTTATAAAACATGTTTCATAAAATTTCACCAATGTGAACCTTTGATAGTATTAAGTTAAGTTTGATATGTTAAAAGGGATAATTCATTTTATTTAAAAACGTTTATAAAATTATTTATTCTGTCAGTCTTTACAATGCTTATCTTTGAAAACAATAAGCCTGTATTCATTATTCCTAATCAAAGGAAATTTAATATTGAGATTTGCTGTTATAAATATTATTTAACTAGAAAACAAGTTTGCATATGCTTTTTTTATTGCCTGCTTCTACCAGATTTATGAAATAGCTTAAACTCTTGCCGTCACTGGCTCCGGTGCTGTTGTACATCTATTTGTGCCTCTGAACCTATGTTAAAATAATACCACTTATGACATATGGCATACTTACGTACAAAAGAAGCTAAATAATTTTTTGACAATTTATCCAACTGCTTTTTCAGTTAGTACATTGTCAAGGAATGATGTAATAGGGCCACAGAGCTGGACTGATGGAGAGGGTCATTGGGCTAAAATGAACTAGTTGTTCCTTCAAGTCAACACATTTTCATGAAGTATTTGCAAGCCTATCGCCCTGAAATTAAAGGTCGTCCGTTGATTTCCTCTTTTCTTGGCTTTTATCCCCTCCCATTCATATTGATAGTGTTCTGCCTGGAGAATGGAGCCGCGTGGGCCCGCAAGCTGGCTCCTCTTAGGTTTGGGGGCTTTTGAACATGCTGAGTTTTCATTGTTTGCTGCATTCCTTTTTTTGGTAATTCATCAGTATCTGTCAAATATATTGTTTGCATTGGCTTTTATCTCTGCAGTTTTTGATTGAGAAACTGACACTGCATATCAGATATTTTGTTTTCTGCTATGCATAGTGCCTAAATGCTAAGAACCCATCCATAAGCAGTTTGGTTCTTAGAATAGACTAGGATGTCTTAGACTAGAATTTTTATTGTGTAATTTAAAGAACAAATATCCTAGTAAGTTATGAACTGTATTTGTTGTCCCTGCTGCCTTTCCCACTAACTGTATAAACATTTTGTACTAGTACACCGTAGCATGTATGTTTGGAAGATAAATTTTGATCATTTTTGTCTCCCTATTTGCTGTTGTGATTAGTAGGAAGAAAGAAAACACAGTTACCAAATATCTCTGGGTAAATATTTGTTAATTAAAATAAGGCAAAACATGGCATGTCCCCTGAAAGTCATTATTTTCCTAACCATAAATCCTCGATCTTTGGCTCCCACCATGGGAATCAGCCCATCGCCTAATTATAATCGTTTGCAGGCAGCCACCCTAGAAGGATTACGCTAGGAAACTTTGACCTAAAAGAGTTTATGTATACTCTGTTAAACATCTGCTTGAGTTAGAGATAGGGTGTAGTGGCACATGCCTCGAATGCCAGTGTTCAGGGAGTAGAGGCAGAGCTCTGGGTATTCAAGGCCAGTCTGGTCTACATAGTGAGTTCGGGGGACAGCCAGAGCTGTCCTGTCATACAAATGCATGGGTGTGTGTACACACACACACACACACACACACACACACACACACACAGCTGTGCCATCTGTAGAGCAAACATTAAAAACCTGGTGTTTTAAGAAAATTGAAGTAAGGCTGTCAGTCAATTTCATATCATGTATCTCAGTGAAAGAAAGCCACGAGTATCACTTTCCGTAGTTAGGCAGCGCGCATTTGATTGAGTAGAAAAGAAGATCAAGAGGAAGGGACGGGCAACCCTTTCCCCATGGCAACTGACTGTACCACAGAGCAGTGTGCTGAGAGGAGGCGAGGACTCCAACTCCAGGGGTTTTGATTTTTAGGTACAGTTTAAGTAATAGCAACAAGAGCTCAAATTACACACTTGACTTCCTTTGTTCTGTCTTAGCTAAACATACCAATGAGAATGGTATGAATAAACTGCTTTGTCAGTGCCGTGATTCAATGTAATAAATGCCATAGTTTCGTGTGCATTTTAAAATGTTACATTGTTTCAAGAGATCTGAAATAAGTCTTCAAAATTTATAATTTTCAAGCCGGGCGTGGTGGCGCAGGCCTGTAATCCCAGCACGTGGGAGGCAGAGGCAGGCGGATTTCTGAGTTCGAGGCCAGCCTGGTCTACAGAGTGAGTTCCAGGACAGCCAGGGCTACACAGAGAAACCCTGTCTCAAAACAACAACAACAACAACAAAAAAGTATAATTTTCCTTGTGCAGTTAGCACTTTAGTGATATTGTATCCTGAGAAAGATGAATTTTAGTTCTCTGTAGAATACAGATCCAGAGAAGTCAACAGTCACTATTATACCAGTAAGAAGAGTGCCAGGTGTAAAGCCTTGTGACGTTTTCCCACGTATTTCCGGGTTTGCTTGTTTACATTTTGTTTGTTTCTTTGCCCAGGGGAAAGTTGCACAGACGGCTTGCATGTCGGCCTGCCAGCATCTGTCCACATCCTTAATGCAGATGCTACTGGACAGTGAGCTGAAGCAGATCAGCATGGGGGCCGTGCAGCAGTTTAACCTGGATGTCATACAGTGCGAGCGTAAGTACATGCTGTCCGGCGCGCCTGCTTTCTCCACGAACCTGCAGCTAGCTGCTCTGGGGAGCTGGCTCTAGTAGACAGCTTGAGAAGAAGGAAGACGGCCCCAGTGCGCTGAATTTTTTGGGCAGCTTTAGAAGTAAAGCTAACTCCTTCCTAGGCAGAAAGAGATAGCTCAGCTTCACATAACAGCCTCAAAGAGGTTCACTGAAGTGCTGGTCTAGATCCCGGTAACTTTCTTCCCTCTGGTCATTCTTGCTTCTCTGGGACTCTCCTAATGCCTGCGGTAAGTGAGTGAAACAGTCCCCGGTTGGTCACTTTTACTTTTTCTAAACGTGTAGGTTATTGCTGAGAGTCCTTGCATGCCAGTGGCATCCCTGCAATCTGTCCCTCGTTCCCACACTGTTTTCCAGCCTTGACAACGGCAGTGGTTTTTCCACATCGCTGTGTTCAGATGATGCGTTTTTGCTCTAACTCGCTGTCTGAAAACTTTGAGTCACTCTTGATGGAAGGGGTCCCTGGTTGGCCGTGAATGGTTAAACGATGAAGAGCCCAGGTTGACAAAGGGCTCGGACATCTCCATTGACCATTAAGAGTCACCGGGGCACGAGACAGGTTGCAAACAAGTTTCTGGGGGAAATTTTACAATAATATAGTTATTTAAAAAACTAAAAAATGTCAGCGGTCTTCAACTAAAATGGAAATAACATATTTTTCCAGCAATAAGCATAAAGTATCTGTGCATCTACTGTGTATAATGTATTCTGCTGGGGGAAAAAGGTCTGCTTTTAACTTGAAAGTACTTCTAACTTTATTTTACCAGAAACCTTTTGTTTTTATCAAAGTAAAATTCTCATTTATAAAGTATCTATTTTGTATTTATAGAAGTATTTGACTCAAAACTACACCTCAGAACTTCCTAAGTTCACATCAGTTATTATTCTCCTCCTACAGGTTAGCTGCCCCTCCCCCTCTCTGTCCGCTCTTTCTTTTTCCCCTTCTCTTCATTTCTTTCTTTATTTTTTGTTTGTTTGTTTGTTTTTAACAGAGCTGAGGACCGAACCCAGGGCCTTGCGCTTGCTAGGCAAGCGCTCTACCACTGAGCTAAATCCCCAACCCCCTCTTTCTTTATTTTTAATTTGACTTTAATTAGTATACAAAGTAGTAGATTTCCTTACAGCATTTTTTTGCATACTGAGCTTTGGTGGAGTACCCCACCTCAGCCCCTCCTGCCTTCCCTTCTGCTTGGACCCTTCGACCCCAGCATTCCATTTCCCACCCATCTCCTTTTCTTGTGCTGAAAACCAAACCAAAGGTCTGGTTCAGTTCTAAACACACGTTCTTCCCCTGAGCAACACCCCAACTTAAACTGGTTTCTTACAGATTTTAAGAAGTTGCGTTTTGAGATCATTACAGTCTGATATTCCTTATGTCGATATTTTTTTACACACATATTGCTTGATTCATTTTGTATTATTTTGTCCTTAGTGTGGCTTCAAAATAACTAGGTATTTGGCCAGCTAGCTGGTTCACTGGGTAAAGGCAGTTTCTGCCAAGCCTGAGTTTATTCCCAGAACCCACGTGGTAGAAGAAGGAAACTAAGTCCCCCAAGCTGCCCTCTGCCCTCTGCATGTGTGCCGTGGTGTAAACGTGCTCACCTCTGTGTATGCATACAGAATAAATAAATACAACAAAACCTTAATGGTAATTGGTAGTTGAGCCTCTTGTTGGGTTAGGTTGTGCCTTGTCACATATATTGCTGAAAGACATTGCTGTTTGCATAGGCAGGTTTCTGGTGTCTTTTTCTTTTTTAATTAATTTATGTATTCACTTTACATCCCAATATTAGCACCCCTCCTCTGCCCAGTACCCACTTGCATAGTTCTTCTCCAGGTCCACCTTCCTCTTCTCTTTTGAGAAGGGGAAGCCCCCCTCGGTGTTTCCCACCCTCCCACTAGCCAAGACAGTCTTTAGAGGCACAGGATCCACAGGCAGGCAGGGGGGGGGCGCCAGGCTCAGGGACAGCCCCGGCTCCAGTTGTTGGGGGACCCACATGAAGACCAAGCTGCTCATCTGCTGCATGTGTGCAGGGGGCCTGGGTGCAGCTGTGCTCACTCTTTGCTTGGTGGTTCAGTCTCTGGGAGCCCGCAGGGGTCCAGGTGAGTTGGTCTTCCTGTGGCGGAGTCTCTATCTTCTTCAGGTCCCTCAGTCCTTCTCCCAGCTCTTCCAGAAGACACCCAGAGCTTCATCTAATGTTTGCATGCAAGTCTCTGCATCTCCTTCCATTGGCTGCTGGGGGGAGCCTCTCAGAGGACTTATGCTAGGTTCCTGTCTGCAAGCATATCAGAGTGTCATTCATAGTATCAGTGGTTGGTTCTTGTCTGTGGGACGGGTCTCAATTTGGGACAGCCATTGGTTGGCCATTCCCTCAGTCTCTGCTCTATCTTTGTCCCTGAACATCTTATAGGAAGGATACCTTTTGGGTCAAAGGTTTTATGGTGGGTTGCTGTCCTTATCCCTCTACTGGGCGCCCTGCCTGGCTACAGAAAGTGGCTGCTTCCACTATAATCAACAGACCCAAAGAAGCCAAATAACCAGGAGGGCCCAAGGGGAGGATGGTTGAATCTTGCTTAGAAGGGGAAACAAAATAGATATTGGAGGTTGATGGGAGGGAACTAGGTGGGAGATGGGAGGGGGAAGGGAACCAGGGGAGGGGTGTGGAGCTAATAGGTAGGGAGAGCAGGGGAGAGAGAGAAGGGAAATGGGGGGAGGGCAATCCATAGGATGTGCCAGAGACCTGGGATGGGGGGAGCCCCCAGGGGGGTCTATGGGGCGATGGTGTTTTCTTACCTCCCTGTGGAGGTCTATAGAAAAGCATTCACTATGCCCCCATCCCAGGCCTTGCCTCCCTGGCCTCTCTAGGACATTTTCTAGCTCTAGCCAGTCCTTTGGGCAGTTACTAAAGGTGCCATTTGAATCTCTCAAAGAAAACCAAGAAAGGAAATGCAATCTGGCATCCTGTGCAAGAGGGGCAAACATTACTGTTTGGCTGAGTCTCTGTCCCCAGAGACGTGGCGGGGGGAGGGGGGGCCGGGTTGCTTTAAGATTTTGCCTTTGATTGTCTCTGCCTTTTCAAGTTTATCGTGCGTGACTGCTGTAATCATTACATTTCTCTTGGGTTTTTTTGTTTTGTTTTGTTTTGTTTTGTTTTGTTTTGTTTTTCCTTTTGGGCATTTTCTTTTAAACTTAACTCGTTTCTGTGTGTGTGCATACACATGTGTGTATGTTTGTCATGGCATGCATGTGGTGTCCAGAAGTCATGGCAGGAGTTAGTTCTCTCCTTCTACCCTGTGGGTTTCAGGGATCAAACTCAGGTCGTCAGGCTTGGCGGCGAGGCCGTTGCTGCTGAGCCATTCCCCGTAATCGCTGCTCCTCAAGACAGTATCACAGATTCCGAACTTACTGAGCAAATATATGTGACCTTTGGGTTTATTTTACTACCTCCAGTGTTAAATATTCTTTTCCAAAATGTATCTCTTAACTTTAAACAGTGAATTTATAGTATAAATAATGATGAACTCTCTCATAGTTTTTCTGGTAGAAAAAATATACACACTCTCCCATCCACTGGCAAGTTTGGGATTGTTGTGTGTATTAAACACGTGAAAGTGAACCTTTCTCTATTACTGTAAGTATGTTAAGAGAATTAAAAAAAATAAGTTCTTATGTTTTAAATAATCATTTTTTAAGTCTAGGGAAATGTAGTTTTCAAATGTAAAGCTTATTTTCAGTTTTCTACATATTGGGACAGGGGAAGGAAGAAGGTAGAGAGGAAGAGGACTTTGGCCGGATGAGGAGGGGAGGCTAGAAGGCGTGGGGAGCTGTGCCCGGCTCAGCATCACGGCATTCGCCCGGGGTATGACGAGGAAAGGCCGGCAGTCTGATGAAGAATCTTAGAAGTCAGTCGCTGGGCTTCCCCACCCAGTGGTCATGACACACAGACTCTCACACTCCTCCATGCTGAGGTCATCTGGCCCTGGGGACAGGAGCAAACGAACTGTATGCTGTGCACAGAATGACCCCGCTGTAGAGCGGTCCTGCCCTGCCTTGAACATCCGCTTGGAAGGGTTAACTGTATTTCAGAGAATGTGGTTCCATGAGACGAGACACATGTTGATGGATTACGTTGACCTGAGACCACTTGCTTTCTGAACTCCTCTTAAGTGAGAATTTGTGTTGTACAGCTAGACTGCCCACTGGCCTATGTTGTGTCCTTTTGTAAGAAATGTTCTCACCAAAAGGAAAATGCCCCCCCCAACTATGTTTATGTGCATTAGAGAAAGTTTGCTCTTTCTGCTTGGACCCAACTCCTTCCATAGCCCATGGCTGTTCAGGTGAGATACAAAATAGATTTCTGTTGCCTGCATCCCCCTGCCTCCTCATTTGGTCATGTGTGTATAAGAAGATGTGTCACAACTTTATGTGGCATATCTGCTTAGAGTCATGCACCAAAACTAAACCTTCATCCTCAAGTTCATTCTATAAAAACGTCTCTTTCTCCTCTAACATTCTGTCCACTAATTTAGCTCTCTTCTCTGCATTGCATTGTCTGATGCTGTGGCCTAGGGATGCCACTATAGATAAGTAATACAGTGCACACCCTTCTGTATGCTATATTTTCTTAACCCAAACTGCAGGACATAGTGTCATATACTTATAATCCTGGCACTTGGGAGGCTGAGGCAGGGGGATTGCCATAAGTTCAAGGCCAGCTTAGGTTACATGGTGAGACCCCTCCAGTGTTTTAAAAACAAACAACTACAAAGAAGCTCAAACTAGCCTTTCCTACTGGCCAGAATGTACTTTGAAATAACCGAAACTATGGCATTCTAAAATCCCATAATGAGGGGACTGGGAAGCTGGCAGTTTCCGAGCATGAGGACCTCAGTTCTTATTGCCAGCACCCAGCACCCATGGGGAAAGCTGGACACAGTGGTACACAACTACAGTCCTTGCTAGAATCCAGAGACAGGTGGATCCTGTAGCTCATTTTACAGCCATACTAGCAGAATCAGTGAGCTCCAAGTTCCTTGAGAAACCAAGTCTTGGAAAATAAAATGGAAAATATGTGTTTGTCTATATACGTGTGTGTGTGTGTGTGTGTGTGTGTGTGTGTGTTATATGTGAGTGGAGGTCAAAGCAAAACTCATGGGAGTTAGTTCTGTCCTCCCTCCTTGTCCGGAGATCAGCCTCAAGTTGCTGGGCATGGTGGCGAGTGTGTTTACCACTGAGCCATCTCTGCAGCCTCACGGAAGCGTCTAAAGCAAGACTTGATGGAATGTATCAAGAAAAGTTAACCTTAATGTCATGGAAATTAAACTGGGTGCGGAGAGAGGCTGAAAGCAGGGAGACAATGCTAAAAGAGTTAAGCTTTCCTTTTTCAAAGATAAACAGGACCTGATATTAGAAAGTAGAAATAAAAACGGGGGAAAATTGATTGCAGACACTTTGGAAAGGGGAATATATGAAACTAGTGAATCAATTGAATGTGACTGGATTCAGATGATCAGAGTTAGACTCGCACAGTGCAGAGACCTCCAGAATGCATCTTGTAGTTAAAGGGGGGTGTGAAGGGGGCGAAAGGAGATATTTATGTGTACAGGATGGATTGATGAAATCCTATGCCCCCCCCCCCACGGAAGCTTTCTGAAAGTTGCAGTGATGTGCTCAGGGTGTTTATTTGTTGAAGAGACAAACAGTAAAGCAGCCGTCTCTGTCTAAGGCCACTAGACCACTAAGGTGGTCTACAAGGCTACCTGGTCGTGCTGCACTTCAGATCCGCACGTTTAACTCTCTAGTGTAAACATACCTGATGGTTATTCCTCTTTGAGCACCTGATATATTGCAGAAGTGTGGATAAATGTCCGTTTGCAGTTCGGAGCTAAGCAGACAGGCTTTCTTGGTTCCCCATGGGACCAGCTTCCCCCATCCGGTCATTTTTCTTTGGAACTTGCACTGCTTCTTTTACTACCTTTTGTGGTAACCCTGAGTCAAATCTGATTTTAAAATGTTCAAGTCTAGGAATGTGGAACTGTGTATGGACTTAGGAAGAATTCCCTGTGGCTGGAGTGCCTTCCTCCCTCTTTCTAGTGGTCTTACTACGTAGCTCAGGCTGGCCCCACTCTCAGTTCCAGTTTGGACTCTGCCATTTGATTATCAAGACGCCTCAGAATTTCCTCTAATGCACAGAATTTAGAGTTTAGGATTTCCCAGATTATCCTACGAGAGGCCAGAAACTTTCAGGCAGATGGACACTGCAGAGCGCTGAGGCCAGGCCGTGTGTTAACTGGTCCCTTCATGTTTAGGAGGCGCGTGGCATTTAGATACAGCGCTAAACAAGATAGAATGGTGGCACCCTTACTCCAGTGAGGAGTCAATAACTTCATTAATGATTATTAAAAAAAAAAAACAAACTGTTGAAACTGTAAGAGTAGTTGATACTTTGAGAAAACAGACACATTTAGATATGAAATCTCATGAAATATCAAGTAGGGCCAGCGCCTGTCTGCGGTGGGCATGTTTGCTTGTCTTGATTATAACCACAGCACTAGCATAGCTCCATGTTTAGTTAGGAAGATACCTAGGAATGTGTGTGTGGGAAATGCAGAGCCGAGTGCCTCTGAGAGCCGCATTGAGTGACTGAACCCATTACAGAACAAGATACATTTCTTCTTGATTGGGGCTGATTTGCCATGCTTTTCATAGGTGATATTCTAAATCTGCACATATATTGTTTCATGTTTATTAGTATGTTATTCCTTAGTATAGGTACCTTGCAGATAGAAGCATACTGAAGAAAAGCTATATCCTCTTACTAAATTGTTAGAAAAGTATCTCAGAAGTCCTTTGCACTACTGACAAAATACAGGATATTACCAAAGCACCAGGAAACCAGATTCCACTCCATATTTAAAATAATCCAGACTAGATATAGGATATATATATATATATATATATATATTCTAGATTTAGATTATATATTCATATTTTCATAATTCTACATACAAAACTTTTTTTTTTTGGGCAAATAGCAAGAGGATTTTAATTCCAGAGCTCTGGGGTCACGGCCATCTCCCACAGGGGGGGTGGTAGATGACAGTGAACCCTACATACATATCTTATGAGGTTATGATCTATTAAGAGTTTAATATCTGAAATGCATAGGTATTAGAGAAGCGCTGTATCAGTCTGGGCAGTGGTGACGCACGCCTTTAATCCTAGCACTCAAGAAGCAGAGGCAGGCAGAGCACTGAGTTTGAGGCCAGCCTGGTCTGCAGAGGGAGTTCCAGGACTCCGGTTCCAGAGCAACACAGAGAAACTCTTGTCTTGAAAACCGCCTTCCAAAAAAAGAAAGAAAGAAAAGGAGGAAAAAAGGAAAAGAGAGGGAGGGAAGGAAGAAGGGAGGGGAGGGGGGGAGGGAGAACTGCATCAGAGTGCAGCACCTGCTTCTCGTGGACTGACCACTGAACAGGGCCTGTGCTTGCTCAGCCCGCGCTCTCCTGCTGAGCTGCAGCCCCTGGCCTTTCTGCTTTGAGACAGCATCTCCCGAAATTGTCAGCCTGGCCTCAAACTTCTAGACCCCTTGCTGGGATTACAGGTGTGCCAGCATGGTGGCCGGCTTGACATCTGCTCTGATGGTTCAGTCATTGCAGTATGGATAACTCTCCAGGCAGTTCATCATTTTGGATAAAGACTTAACACACCTAAAAGCTAAACAGAACAAAGCAAACAAACGAAACCCACTAGCGGCTGAAATCTTTGTATATTTTTGGTTTTCCCGGCGGGGGCCATGGTCTTATGGCCTGATTTTAACCTTGGTGCTGATCCTCATATCCAAATAAGGGTATTGAGAGGCAGTCATGGGATGGTGTAAGTGGACTGCTTCGGTGTCCGCAAAAGTTGCTGACTGTTGCTGCGTTGTTTGGGTGCCAGATTTCTCCCACACTAACAGGGCTCCAAATGTTGGTTGAGGGTTCCTCACTTAGGTTAACTTCCAAGACGTGGAGAAGTCTAGATATCATCACTCTGTATCAAATGGAATGATAAATATCATTAAGGCTCTCATCTCTGCTGCCAACCACTGTAATCTAAGTCAGGCGAAGGCTGACTCCTGACACCCCACAGCGGCTTCTGTGTGAGGAAGCCACTAGATGGCGCCATTAGTCACTCTGTATGATGCAGCCACAGGTTCCTGGCCTACCCAAAGTCTGATCTCAAATCCGCTATTTTAATTTCAGCTTTACCAAGAGAGGTGCATCTGTGCACTCACGTGAATGCACACACATAGATAAAATGTAAGAGAAACATTTTCATAACATTTGACATTCTTTTTTTTTAAAGAGATAGGGAATAAAAACTGGGGTTGACAAGTTGACCTGCAAATTGTCCTCTGGCTTACATGTATGCTCACTCATCACACGTGCACACACATAGAGACACACATGTACTAATAATGAATGTAAAAATAAAGTCAAATTAGGGGCAACAAAGATTATGTTTGGGTTGCTTGTTTGTTTTAGTTTTAGTTTTGTTTTGTTTGAGACAAAGCTCTTTGTGTAGCCCTGGCTGTCCTAGAACTCAGTCTGTAGACCAGGCTGGCCTGGAACTCAAAAGATCCCAAGTCCTGGCCGGTGTACCATCACCTTCTGGTTTAGGATTATGAAAGGAGCCGGGCGGTGGTGGTGCACGCCTTTAATCCCAGCACTTGGGAGGCAGAGGCAGGCGGATTTCTGAGTTCGAGGCCAGTCTGGTCTACAGAGTGAGTTCCAGAACAGCCAGGGCTACACAGAGAAACTCTGTCTCGAAAAACCAAAAAAAAAAAAAAAGATTATGAAAGATTATGAAAGGAGATATTTAGAATAGCCTTCTTAAATTTTTTTTAAAAAAAGATTTGTTTATTATATGTAAATACATTGTAGCTGTTTTCAGACACTCCAGAAGAGGGCGTCATATCTCATTATGGATGGTTGTGAGCCACCATATGGTTGCAGGGATTTTGAACTCAGAACCTTCAGAAGAGCTGTCAGTGCTCTTAACCACTGAGCCATCTCTCCAGCCCCTTCTTAAATGTTTTAAAGCTTAAAAACTATTAAATGCTTTTGGAAGGCCAGAATCATTATACGTCTTTTGAAAACACCCTTACAGGAGCAGAGATGGCCCCACTGTAGGGGCAAGCACTGGTTGTTGTTACTGAGTGACAGCCTGAGGGAGAGCGAGGGAACCCTCATGTGTGACAGTCTGGCTGAGCTGAGGAGCTTGGATCCACCAGGGATGTCCAAGTGTTTTAAAAGACAGGACTGTTCTTCACGGGTCATGAGTCACTGATGGCCAAGAATTGTCCAGTATGTGTTCTTCCACTCAGCACACATTTGTTTAATATTTCCTGTACACCAGACACAGGATATCTAAAGGTAAAAACAAAAAACAAAACAAAACAAAACAAAAAAACCCTCTGCTTTCCAGGAATTTTTGTTCAATGGAAAAAGAGCTCAAAATTTCAGTTTTGTTGAAAAAATGCATTAGAAATATTCTCTTACCCACTCAGTTATTCGGTGTCTATACCCCAAGTATGATAGGGTTTTGTGTTTACACCACATGTGGCTATTGAATTTAAATTAGTATGGAATAAAAACTATCTAGTCTGTACTATTTTTAAAAGCCATTTCCATCATCGCTGGAGGTTCTGTTAGACCACATTTTCCTAGATTGAATCAACAATCTAGGTAATATGTTACCTACAGGTGGAATTTATTGCTTGTTTCTTTTCCCTCTGTTTACCTATTAGACTTTCATCGAATGTTTATTATTGGGCGGTAGGAATTAGGAAAGAGAGTGTGATTCTTACCGTTGGGGAGTTCTGATTTCCTGGGAGAACCCAGACAGACAAACTACGAGAAGGCAGCAGAGTGGGCAGTGTGGTAGGATTCACACAGGAAGTTCCTGTAAAAACACAGAGGAAACAGCTTACAGTCTGCCGGGATAATGGGTGTCTTCCCCAGAAGGCGATGATTGAATTGAGGGATAAGTAAGAGTTACAGGTGGAAGGAAAGAAAATGCTCCAGGCAGGAGGATCAAAGGCATCGTGAAGAGAGCCTGTTGTGTGCAAGGAAGCGTGGGGAACCTTGTTTGGAAAGAGTTTCAGGAAAGTCTTCAGAGACGAGGCCAGAGAAGTAGGCAAAGGCCACTTGTAAAAGACCTAAGTCTCGGTTTTACTGTGAGGGGGTGATGGTGAGCCATTGAAGAATGCTAAACTTTGAAATGCCCAAGTAACAGTTACATCTGATATAAATCACACCGGAATAAGAACAAAGAGAAGCAGCCCAGAGAGCTGATGGGAGTATTTAGTAATCCAAGCAAGATGGTGATAGCTTGAGCTAAGAGAGAAATGGCCGAGCCTCAGGAGAGACTGTGGGGTTGACTGTATTTGTGTTTTAAAGAAACAGATGACAAAGTGTGAAGCTGCCAGTCAAATTAAGTAGCCTATTATTACAAATGTCCTCTGTGTTGCGTGATTTGAGGTTGCTAAATCACCTACTATCTCTAAGAAATATTTGAGGAAAAAGCCCTGAGAGTTAAGGTGCCTTCTGTTCCTAAGAAATATTCGAGGGAAAAGCCGAGAGAGTTCTAAACTGCTGGCATGCTTTGTCTGCGGCCATTTAATTCCCTTGAGAGAAGGGCACAGTCACGAAAGGCTGACTACTTAATCAGATTCTGGATCCGTGGATCAAGTGCCAGGATGCCCAATTTAGCTGTGTGGCCCTGGACAAGTCATTTCACTTTTAATTTTTCTATGCTAGAAAACGAAGAGCTGGGCAGCTTTTAGCCTGAGCTGACTGTGGGGATGTTCAGAGTGGGTATCTCTTGGCGTGAAGATTTCACAAGCTATCATCCGTCTGTCCCGTTTGCCAAAACCAGTTGTCATGATGATCAAGGCAGATGGCATATGAGAAAGTGTTTTATGAACTGTAAGATGCGATACAAATTTATGATATTATGATTTCAACACTAAACTTTTGGGCTTAATGCCAAGCCAGTGAACATTCAACTGTCATGTCTTAGACAGGAATTGAAGGGGAAGAAAAAGAACGGATTCCATTCTTTTTTTTGTTGTTGTTGTTGTTCATGACTTCTGGTGCCAGGAATCATGTTAGGGCCTTGTATACCCGGAGAACTGCTCCACCACTGATCTGACTCCCCTGTTCTGATGGCTTTCTGTGTAGAAACATTCTGCAGCCAGAAGTGGTGGCACACACCCATGATCCCATGATGCCCACATCTGGGGGGGCGGGGCTGAGGCAGAAGGACCATGAGTTTGAGAACTAAGTACATTCTGATTGCAGGCATGATTGAAACTGAGCTGCCTTCCGTGCCTTATAGGTGCAGTTAATGTGCTTTATAGGAAGGCATTATGTGATCCGAGACATCTTTTTAAAATTAGAAGATGCTCTTTTTTTTTTAAAAAAAAAAAAAAAAAAAGGATTTTTATTTTGGGGCGTGTGCATAAGTGTTTCGTCTGTCTGTCTGTCTGTGCACCATGTACATGCCTGGTGCTATGGAGATCAGAGGAGGGGGGTCAGACCCCTGGAACTGGAGTTTCAGACGATTGTGAGACACCATGTGAGTGCTGTAAACTGACCCTTGGTCCTCTGCAAGATCAGCAAGTGCTCTTAACCTGCGGGCCATCTCTCCACCCTCTTAGAAGACCCTTACTTTTAAGAGGCTATTACAACTTTCTCTTATCATTCTTCAATTAAAATCTAATAGGCATAGAGAAACTCAGTTATCTGGGACACAGGAAGGCGAGGGGGCGTTGCCACCACATACATGTGGCACATGCCGCTTTCCGCCGTGGAAAGTCGAGCTGATAGGAGAATATTGTGCTGTCAAGGGTAACGTGGCTAGATCTTACTATTTAAAACTGCTCTTCTGGTTCTAGAGGGCCCAAGAAAGATGGCTCAGCCATCTGTTTCCTATCGTTACCTGGACCCCAGCAGAGAGCCAGGAAGTGTGTGTGTGTTGGGAGAGTGACAGCCCCTCTCCGTTCATTAGTATAGTCTAAAACTACACATCAAAGGGATTTAACACCCATTAACTAGCCAGGGTCATTTGCAATGCAGTACCCTAGCATGGGAGGCTGAGGCTGGAGGATCGCTTGAGCCCAGTATAGACGATGTAAAGCAGCACTATCTGGGCGGGACTGGGGGGGGGGGATGAGGTTGGAGGAAGAAGAGAAGGAGGAAAAGAAAGAAAGGAAGGAAGGAAGGAAGGAAGGAAGGAAGGAAGGAAGGAAGGAAGAAGAAAAGAAAAATAGGACACACTTATGTGGCAAGAAGGGCAGGAAGACATAGAGAGACACACAGAGACAGACAGACAGACAGACAGACAGACAGACAGACAGACAGACAGACTCGGGTGAGCCATGGCTTGTGGGAGAGGCCCTTGTCTGTATTTTGCTTGCCCTTACTGTGAGCCTAGCCTGTAGTTGGTCAACTGACAGAATAAAGCAGACAGTTCTGAGTTTTTTAATACAAAGAGAGGGGCAAACGATTTTAGTGCTGTTCTAGAGAATTATGAAAAGCTTTTGGTAGTCTGTTCAAAACAGTAAAAGAAGGACTGGTCCATCCCAGCTTTTCTGGGTGCTCTGCAGTCTCTGTAGCTTTGATATCAGTCCTCACCTCCGCTCTCTCCCTCACCCCGTGTTATTATTATTCCTTTGTTTCATGAGCTGGTAAGTCAGCTGGTCATTTCCTTTCTTCCTTTTTCTTTCTTCTCATTTTCAAGAACTCACTGAGGCCTTGAATGATTGTCAGTGCTCCTGCTTCAGCCCTCTAAGCCTTTAGGCTGTTAGGATTAAAATTCTTGAAGCACAAAATGTATTGAAAAATACCTTGAATTTTAAAAAATGTTGTCTTAAGATGTTCTTTCACTTTGAAGGAAAAATGACTGAGTGACAGGAGCAGACGTTCTTGAATTTGTCCTGACGTCGCTGCCGAGATGTTGTACCTGTGATCTGCGTGGGAGGCTGACTTCTTACCGTGGGGAATCATTGTTAGCTAGACAGCTACACCTGTGGTTTCTACAGTGCCTGCTGTGTAACTAGGCAGATGTTTTGAAATGCATTTACACCCATGGAATTGGTAGTTCAAAGTGCTTCTGTAATCGCTCACCCAAGGCCACAAAGAGTCAAAAAACTTTACTTTGATTGAAGTATATTACTACTCCTGAACCCTGTGTAGGATAACCCTTCTACATTTATTTTGGCTAAGGGTTACAGATTAAATAGCAGGCTAGAAGTTTAAGATTATTAGAATAGTTGTGGTAATGGATTCAGAGAGCATATTCAGTAGAAATTGAAGGTTGTAAGTGGTCTTTGAAGCGGTCGTGTATAGACATTACAGTGTGTTTGTAACGAGTAGAAATGTAGCGATTGTATACTTATACACTTTTCAATCTTGTTCTAATTCCTTTTTGTTTTCTGAACTTTTAAACACTAGTGTTTGCCAGCTCTGAGCCTGTGCCGGGATTCCAGGGGGACACCCTGCAGCTGGCCTTCATTGACCTCAGGCAGGTAAGCTGCGCCCATGCCCTCCCCAGCTTCTCTCGCCTCGTGCTAATGTATTCTCAGTGGTTCCAGAATGCTTGTTTGCTCTTTAGAAGGTGCTTCCTCCGATGGCCGTGCACCTGGTAGACTCTGAACTTGCGTTCCTATGGTGTCTCAACTTTATGAAGTATTTTCAGAATGAGAATTTAATGTATTCTTGGAAATATTTTTTAATAATTTTGTGGTCATACATAAAAATCAGTAGTGGTGACATTAGTGTTACAACTCAAATGCAAATTAATTATCACTAGAAAATCATCCCTTGTTTAGCATTCATTTCATTAATGGTAATGTTTATAAGTTTTGTATATCACCAGAAAAAAGGCTTTAAAAAATAATTATTCATTCTTATGTATTTTTCTCTGGTAAAAACATTCTAAGTCTAGTAACAAATGTGAACTCCTCTTTCTGCCTCTTACTCAGTTTTCAATGTTGACATTTCCGGCCTGTTGTGTTCTTTATTTTCTTTCCTTTTTCCATCTCCTTTGTGTGTTTTCTTCTTAGTCCTCTCTTCCTCTTTCTTCTCCTTTTTCTTTTTCTTTCTTAATCCTAGGATTAAAGAGCTTAGTAAAACTGGGGAATCAGAGGGTGTGGAGGCAGGGGGATCCCTTAGAGGGTCCAGGAGTGCTGGATTGACAGAGACTGCTGTCCTTGTCAGGGACCATATGGAGACCGAACTAAAACAAAGACCCTGTGCTAGTGCGCCAGCAGTGCCCGTCCCTGTGGGGATGGAGGTGACCCATGTCGAAACTCCACCCTTGTTATGAACAGGCCCTTACCACACCGATGCTTGCAGGAAGACCCAGTTAAGCATGAACGTTTGGGGTTAGAGCTCTTCTTGCTATTCTTGTGCAGTCAGAGTGGCGTATGCATATTGATGCTTGTGTATTCGTTGTTTGGTGAGCAGCTGTGATTGAGGTAGATAACAAAATAGTATGAGGTAATTCTGTGCGTGGAGTTTAAGGGTTCTTGGGAGAAGACAGGAGCTTACCTGAGGCCATGAGTCCTTTGGAAGAGAGCACTACTTCAAGTCAGGGTTGCCAGGGCCGAGAAAGCACTTTCTCTAAAGCACTAACTTTCGCCGCAGCCAATCAGTGTCTAGGTCTTATGCCAACAAGGACCATGTTCTGGGCAACGTGAATCTATAGACAGCTGTGCAGAAAACCGGGAAGTTAGGCTGAGCTCCTGCTCCCGTGGACCAGGGGAGATGCTATTGCAGGGGGTCCTTTTGAAGGACTTCTGTGGCTTACATTTGCTCTCTGAGAAAGGTGACCTAATGTAGCAAGCTGAGTCCGAAGCGAGTCGGAAATAGGTTTCACTGTGTGTTCGTTTCTCTGGTAGGTTAGGACCACTTATTTACCAGGTAGGCTTCTGCGTTGGAAGGACTTGAATGTTCTTCAACCCTGAGGACATGACCCCAGGGTACGTCCCCTAACTGTGAGTGATCTGATCACAGAGACTGTCTATTTCATCTGGAGGTAGATGGTGTTAACTAGCTTATATGGTAACTAGTTTGTAGTCTATAGGGTTATGAATCAGGCCACACAGCTTACGGAACTGAAGAGAGATTGTCCCTAAGGGGATGAGGATGGAGCTTAGCGGATAGTTGAGGTACTAGATTTAAAAAACAAACCACCACAACCAGGCAAGGGAGCGAGGTGATATGCTCCTGTAATCTTAGCTAGAGCCTGGCTCAGCAACAAATTCTACAAACGCTGTCTACGAACCAAACCAACCAAACCGCCGCGAACCAAAACAGGCCTCTCCTGTTACCGCCCCTGCATTGTGCTGAGCAAACTGTGTTTTCTCCTCAGAAAAGAATCCGTTCTTTGATTTGCATAGCTGTATTTGACCCCAGTTACCTCCTTCTCTCAAAGAGCCATTTTTGACATCATAGAAGACCACTTTATAAGGCAGGTAGCTCCCCAGGGGATTGCATTTGTATTTACAAATGTTAATTAACATCATAAGTCATGATGGAATATGCTTTTTAAATATGTGCATCTAGAAGACATGAAGTCCTGGTTGGCTTCCCCCTTTTAAATGTAAGCTGCTTGAAAGATGGTCAGGTGGATTTTAGATACCTGTGATGAATATGCATAATCATGAGACCTGTATGTATAAAGAATTGTAAGATGCCTGCTCTCCAGGAGAGCCGCGAAGCAGCCGACACCTCTGTCCCACTTGGTGGTCAGTATTCACTAGAAGACATGAGTGGGGAGAAATCTCCAATAAACTAGTTTATTTTGTTAATTTTTTTCTAGTCTTAAAGGGGACTTAAGGTTTGTTCTCTATTAATGTTGAAATTTAGTGGTCCACTATTCCTATACTTTTATGCTCTAAAATGAAAAGGAACAACTAATTCTTGCTTTTGGCTGCTATGTGACTTTTAGCATATGTTAAATTTTATGATTTGGGTGACTTAGATTTAATCAGTTCAAAAAGGTAGCTGTATTTGCATTTAAAATTAATTTGCAATCATGCTATAAAATGTATAATATGAGGATTGGCAAAAACCCAAAATTGATCCTGAAAAGGAAAGTCTCCCATGAGGTGATTCCTGTTCATTCTCCCCGATGCTATTGACTATTTAAATACGAATGCCTTAAAGTCTTGATAGTGCTTTTATGTCTTTTACATTGTTATGAAGGAGTTTGTCACCAAACCGAGAGCCACAAGCACCTCTGTTTACATTTTAGTTGAGTTTCTGCCCTTCTTCTTTTACCCCCTCTGGTCTGTGATCCATTTCTGTCTTAATAGGGTGGCTGACAGTTCTTTTCAAGTGTACTTAGAAAGGCAAGGAACTCTTTTCATAGTATGTATAAGGGGTCGTGCTTCTGGGTTTTAGCTTGAATTTGATACTGCCTCATGAGTTGCTGGGTATGAAAGATTAGGAAGTAGGTCCGATGGCCGCATTCTACCTGCCCACCCGGACTTTGCCCTGAGGTCAAACTCCCGATCTTCGCTGCACCGAGTGGAGGAGCTGATGACAGGTGGGAGCTGATGCCGAAGGAAAGTTAAACCAAATCAAAGCTGAGGGCGAGAGAGCTGGGGCTCGGGGAGGGGCAGAGCACCAGGCCGCGCTCCGCCAAGGAAAAGGAAATAGCTGACCTGCGAGTGAAAAGACTTTATCATCCTGCCAATCACAGACTTGCTAATGGAAGCCAGTTATCTCAACAACATCTTAAGACCCACGAGCCCAACAGACAATGCAGGGGATTAGCAGTCCTGGTGCTGCCGTGGGGGTGTGCGGGGACCCCAGTCAATCTAAACAAGCCATTTAAACACAATCTGTACGTATAGTTTTCTTGCAAATAAAAGTTGTCATCTTCATGTCTGAAATTAAGACACAAATGAGTGGTATTTTATATACTTATAGGTCTCACCCCCCTCTTTTTTTATTCAAAGGCCACTTTAAAAAAATCAAGTGGACTTAAGTATGTGACATTATTTTGACAATATACAAATGCTTCAACAAATGCTTCAAGATTTGAAAGCTACTTTAATATATGATTGTGCCTACTATATAGTACTGAGAGGCGACCCATTCTTAGTACAATAGCAATATTTTACCAAATATCACTGGAAAATGTAATACCTCATACAAGGTAGCTAACATTGTATTTTAATCACAAAACTTAAAAATGTTCCCACTGTCATTTAAAAGTTTAAAATATGCAGTCTATGTAGGTTCTGTGCATACTTCTCACAGTTGGGCATCCCTGGAATTAAATCTTACTTAATGAGTGCCGTACAGCTTTCCATTGAGTTACTTCAGCTGGTAAGATACAGCTTCCTTTGATGTTTGGGTGGTAGAGCAGGAAGATGAGGTTGTAGCTAACAAAACAATCTCTTGCCTCAAAAAAAAAAAAAAAAAAAAAAAAAAAAAAAAGCTTTTGAGCAGTATTTCCTAAAGTGTCTTCCTGGGAACATTGATTTCTTATGATGAAAATATTTCTTCAAAAAAGATTTCCAAGCTAGGAGTAGAACTAGGTTGTAGGACGCGTGCCTCGGATGGATGAGGCCCTCGCCTGGGTACCAGCACTGGGAAAGAGAAATACCTCCGACCCACATCAGAGGCACAAGAAACACTTTGCCCTTTAATTACTCCTTTAGAGACTAACTTGGTACATTAGAATTTTAAAGATAAAAATTCTGCAGCAGCCCAGCACTTTCTAAGCACGTCGCAGAACTTTTGTCTTGCTCATTGTGCGATGTATTACATAAGAACATCGATGGAAATGCTGCCTTAAGGATGATTCCACAGATGTCTGTCGCTGATTGGGGCCAACATATTTTTTTTTTGGGGGGGGGGCCAACATATTTTTAAACTGATGGCTTTGACAGAAATGTGAGCTAGATTTATTGTTCCAGAAAGCTTAAGTGCGTTACTATGATGCCAGACTCAGAGCGCTCAGAACTTTGGAGCCCCCAAAAGAATACAGGCTAACGTCATTAGCTTTGGCTGCCATCACAGGTGGATGATGGGAAGGCCCCACTGCGAATGTGCACCTTCACGCTCTTAGGTTGCAGCACACAGAGAAATCAAGCCGGACTGAGCTGGGAGCCTCCGCCGCTGGCCAACTTTGTGGTACCTGGAGGTGCGTGCCTGTAGGCTGCTGGGAAAGAAAGGTTCTCAGCTCTATTCCCTATCTAGGAACCCTGCGAGCTACAATACCAACCTTTCAGGCAAGGGGTGTCTTCTGGTACAACGGTGGCCAGGGGCAGTCACTAACCCCTCGTTGGAGTTTTGGCTGCTGCTTCAGAGGACCTGGGACTAATTCCCAGCACCTCCATGGCTGTTCTTTTAACTCCAGTTTCGTAGGTCTGATGCCCTCTTATGGTCTCTGGAGGTAGCTAAGGATCCTATTTTAATCATGCACATACAAAAACAAATAAACAAGCAAAAACAAAAAAAAAAAACCCAAACTTTAAAATTTTGCCATATTGATAAAAACATTAAAATTTTCCAGGCTTCTGAACACATTTCTCACAATAAATTGAATGCCTGTGGCTCATCGCTGTGTGTCAGAAGAGGGCATCGGACCCCTGAAACTTTTTGTTAGTTTAAAATATTTTGTTCTTATTTAAAAATGTGTGCTTCTGTACTGTACTGGCTGGTTTTGTGTGTCAACTTGACACAGGCTGGAGTTATCACAGAGAAAGGAGCTTCAGTTGGGGAAGTGCCTCCATGAGATCCAGCTGTGGGGCATTTTCTTAATTAGTGATCTAGGGAGGCGGGAACCTTGTGGGTGGGGCCATCCCTGGGCTGGTAGTCTTGGGTTCTATAAGAAAGCAGGCTGAGCAAGCCAGGGGAAGCAAGCCAGTAAGAAACATCCCTCCACGGCCTCTGCATCAGCTCCTGCTTCCTGACCTGCTTGAGTTCCAGTCCTGACTTCCTTTGGTAATGAACAGCTGTGTGGAAGTGTAAGCTGAATAAACCCTCTCCTTCCCAACTTGCTTCTTGGTCATGATGTTTGTGCAGGAATAGAAACCCTGACTAAGACCTGTACTATTAGTCAGATATGCCATTTTCTTCTCCAAGTAATTCTAGGCCATAAAATCATGATTTTTCTTTCTCCTCTAGGATTAGGTCCTGTTTTCAAATGCTTGGTTTGGGGCAACAAGGGAAAAGGACTAGGTATTGCTTTGAATCATGTTTCGAGGGACTTTAGAGGAATATGAATTGTGTAAAATATATCTAGATCTCTTAGCCTCTTTATTTTTACTAGTATTAGTATTGATGTTTTGCATGCATATATGTGTGTGCACCACATACGTGCCTGGTGCGTAGGGCATTGAACTCCTGAAACTGGACTCAAGACGCTTGTGATGCCTGGTAGGTTCTGGGAATCAAACCCAAGTCCTCTGTAAGTGCACCCAGGCTTGCCCATCTGGTGGGGGCATTTTCTTAACTGAGGGTCCCACTTTTAAAATGTCTCTAGCTTATGTAAAGCCTCATAAATCTAGGCAGCATGCAAATACAGTCTATATCTGGGAAAATCACGGTAATCTGCTGGCTTTGCCCAGTGTGACTTTTTCATGTCACGAATGAGGGCTTGACCCTTGCTCCTCACCCCCTGTGCCTCATGGCAGTCGTGTGTGACCCTTCCCTCTCAAACCACTGTCACTTCAGATGCTACTTATCTGTGGCCTGGTTTTGAACTTTGTGTGAGACTGTATGATGTCCCTTTTTGGTTCTTTCCATCAGTGTTGTGTGTGTACGGTATAAGCTTGTCGTCACGTGCAGCTGTGGTCTGCTCATTCTCTCTGCCGTTCAGTTTGTCCTTGTACCGATACTTCTACCAATCCATACATTGTTATTGGCAGGCCTATGACTGATTCTGTACTTGCTTTCATAAACAGTACAGACAGATAGGTTGTTTTGTAGGCAGTGCACATATGCACACATTTCTGTGGAGGCATGTGTCTAGGAGCTACTGAGCCACGCAGCACACAGATGTGAACAGTTTTAGTGCGGACTGGAGAGGCTTTTCTTGAGCAGTTGTGCTGGTTCACTCTCCAGCCTGTGGCACAGGCCTCGCTCACTTATTGGTTATCACCGTCTGCTGCTTCTTCCTTTATAACCACTCCCAGGACTGCACAGACACATCACTAAATTCTTCTCAAAGCCAGCATTATTCTGATACTGTTCTGGTTAGTTTTATATCGACTTGACTCAAGCTGGTGTCATCTGAAAGGAGGGAACCCCAATGAGAAAATGCCTCCCTAAGATCAGGCCACAGGCAAGCCTATGGAGAATTTCTTAGTTAGTGATTAATATGAGGGGCTCAGCCCATTGTGGGTGGTGCCATCCCCTAGGCTGGTGGTGCTGGACTCCATGAAGAGCATGCCACTAAGCAGCACCCCCTTAGCCTCCACATCAGCTCCTGCCTCCAGGTTCCTGTCTTGTTTGAGTTCCTGTCCTGACTGCCTTTGATGATAAGCTGTGACATGGACACAGTTTATAAGCAACTTGCTTTTTGTATAGTGTTTCATTATAGCAGTAGAAACCCTAACTAAGACAGATATAAAAATTAGGTGAGGGCATAACAAAAAAGAAAAAGAAAGAAAGAAACTATAGACCAGTTTCCCTGATAAACATATATGTAAAGTTTTCAGATATTATGTTTGAAAATTGAATTTAAACACGTATTATTAAGAACATATACCACGAACAAAATAGTTTCCTTCCAGGGATGCAAGATTGGTCCACCATCAATAAATGTGTAATATGGCATATAAATGAACTCGAGGACAGAAAGCATATGTGCATTTCAGTCATTAAAGAAAAAGCCTTTAACAAAATTCAACTTCCTTTCATGATAAAAAAAAAATCTAAATAAGCCAGGCAGTAGTGGTGCATACTTTTAATCAAAGTCCTTGGGAGGCAAAAGCAGGTAGATCTCTGAATTCAAGGCTCGCCTGATAGACACCCTACAAAGTAAGTTTCAGGATAGTCCGGACTACACAAAACATTCAGACAAACAAACTGGGACTAGAGGGAACATACATACATTAACACTATAAAGGGCTGCATATGATACGCTGACAGCCAGCCTTATACTAAATGGGGAAAACTGGGTGTAGGTATATCTCTTAATATTTAAAGTTTAATTCTCCCTAAAATCTAAATCCCCTAAAAAAGGATGTCCACTCTTTCTACTCATTCAGTCTGGCACGTGACATCTTAGCCAGAATGATAAGCGAGAGAAGACGTGAATCTAAGAAGCCGTTGCTTCTGCTTGCAGATGGCATTACTCTGTACTTACCAAACACTAAAGGCTCCATCAGAAAACTCTTAGACCTGATAAAATACTTTCAGGGAAGTAGCATAATATAAAATCGTCATATGGAAATTAGTAGCATTTTAGTAGCTTTTTTATATCCCAGTAGTAAGCTTGCCAGACAAAAGGTCAGAAGAAAGAAAGGGCGGGAGCTGGGGTCAGGGGACGGCACAGGAGACAAACCCACCCACTGTAAACTAACTAAAGAGGAAACAGACTCCTGCAGTGAAAACATAAGATACTGAAGAAAGAAACTGAAGAAGGGACAGAGACCTTCCACAATCATGGGTAGACAGAATTAAACTTATGAAATATTGCCAAAAATGATCATATTTGGTGCAGCCCCCATCAGAATTTCAGTGATATTCTTCATGGGAATAGAGAACAATTCTAAAATCGTATGGAAGCACCAAAAATCACCACAAAGCCAAAGTTAATCCTTAGTAGAAAGAGAAGTGCCGGAGATATGACAATACCTAATCTCAAACTACATCACAGAGACACAGTATGAGACAGCGTATCACTGGCACAAAAATCCGACGTGTAGACCAGTGGGAGGAGAAAAGAGAACTCAGAAACAAACCCACAGAGCCACTGGAATTCCACAAGGGTCAGAAAAACAACCTCTGGGGAGAGGAAAACTGCTTTAACAAATGGTGTTGGGAAAACTGTACTTCCTCATATCTGCAAGTGAACTAGGTCTACACTGTGCACTTGTGCATGAATCTGTGCTATCAGAGCCCTTCGTGTGACACGGGACTTTGAAGCTGTCAGGAAGCATGGGTAAGACCGAGGATGGGGACCTAGGTAAGGACTTCCAGGGCAGGCCTCCAGAGCACAGGAGATGACTGCAAGACCTGAAATGTGATCCCGTGAAACTGCAGAGCTTCTGCACAGCCGGGGAAATAACCACCGCAGTGAAGAGCTACTTTACACAGTGGGGAAAATACTTGCCAACTTACACGTCAGTGAATGATACTTACCGTTTATAAAGAACTTCAAAACTCAACCTCCAAGGGCTGATGAGACGTCCCAGCAGGTAAAGGCACTTGTCCCAGAAGCTTGTTGAGTTTGATCCTTAGAACCTACATAAAGGTGTACACACACACACACACACACACACACACACCTAAAAACTAAATCATCCAATCAGCAAATTGGAATACCAAATTTTATAAGCAGTTCTTAAGTAAAAACAAAACAAAGCAAAAGAAATGCAAATATTTAAAATATTCAGTATCCTTAGCCATTAGAGCAGTGGCTCTCAACCTTCCTAATGCTGTGATACCTTAATATAGTTCTTCATGTTGTGGTGATCCCCCCAACCACAAAATAATTTGTTTTGCTACTTCATAACTGTAATGTTGCTACTGTTATGAATCATAATGTAAATATCTGATACCCTGGATATCTGATATGCAACCCCTGTGAAAGGGTTTGTTGACGCTCCCAAAGGGGTCCTGACCCACAGGTTGAGAACCACTGCATTCAATCACTGTAAATTAAAACAGCTTAAAGAACTAACCTGGCCCCGCAGAGCTCACAGAGACTGAGCCACCGCCGCCCAGGGAGCCTGCGTGGGGCTGCCCTGTGCCCTCTGCGTCTGGGTAGCAGTTGTACAGTTTGGTCCCCCTGTGGGACTCCTAGCAGAGAGAGCAGGGGCTGTCTCTGGCTCTGTGGCCCGCCTTTGGGACCCTTTCCTTTATCCCCTACTGGGCTGCCTCTTCCAGTTTCAATAGGAGAGGATGGCCTAGTCTTACTGCAGCTTGATCTGTCAAGGCTGATGGATACCCACGGGAGGCCTCCCCTTTTCTGAAGAGAAAGGGAGGAGTGGATGTGGGGGAGAGGAGGGCTGGAAGGAGAGGAGGTAAGGAAACTGTGGTCAGGATGTAAATTAATTATACAAACCTTTCAAAAAAAAATGCTTGACTTTTTTTTTTTTTTTTGCTTTTTCGAGACAGGGTTTCTCTGTGTAGCCCTGGCTATCCTGGAACTCACTCTGTAGACCAGGCTGCCCTCGAACTCAGAAATCCGCCTGCCTCTGCCTCCCAAGTGCTGGGATTACAGGCGTGCACCACCACTGCCTGGCTATTTATTTATTTTTTTAAAGATTCTATTACACCCCAACAAGAGTGGTTACCATCGAGAAGACAAAGAGTGACAAATGCTGACAGGACTTTTGGTAAAAAAAAGGAGGGCTTACACACGGCTGATGGGCACGTTACTGGCACAGCCGCCATGGAAATCTCACAAAAGTAAACTCAGAACTACCATGTGAGCTACTCTTTGCTATATGCTGAAGAACTCCAAAGCCTGCACACCGCAGAGATACTTGCACTCTTCACAGGGGCCAGGAAATGGAGCCAGCTTAGATGCCTATTAATAAAGGAGGAGATAAAATTGTGTGTGTGTGTCTGTAATGAAATATTATATATTCATAAAGAAAAATAAAAATCAGATTTGCAAGAAAATAGATGGAATTAAATATAAACAAGCAAAATAAATTTACCTCAGAAAGATAAATGGTGCATGTTTTCCTTCATATGTATAGGAGTGGGTGGAGGTCATGGGACTAGAAATGGGATTAAATGGGTGCCAGCACCCTGGAGGCACAACTCCCTCCCACTGCTTTGCTGTGTTAGCATGAGGAACAGAAGGAGGGCAGTGGGACACATGGGACATGAAAGCTGAGGCTGGGGCTGCAGAGGAAGGAAAGAAGCCAGCCAGAGGGAGCTAAGAGTAAAGGGTAGGGGGAAGAGATATAGAAGGACAAAGAGTAAGTGACAGATAGTGACATAATGAGACCATTGCTTTGCATGCTAACGTGAAAGGTTAATTTTGGAAGCGTGCTGAGCCGGGACTGAATACCAAGTGCATGCATGTAAAGCAGCATTCTGAATCAGTGGTTTGGGAAATGACTTGTGAAGACCAGACCTTGTCAAATCATCGCCCGCACCCTGGAGGCATCCCTCCCTCCCTCCCTCCCTCCCTCCCTCCCTCCCTCCCTCCCTCCCACAGCTTCCCTGGGTTAGCAGGTCAGTAGAGGCTTGGTCAAACCTACCTGCTCTCCCAAACTCATTTGGATGCAGATTTTTCTGTGTGCTGAGAAGCAGTGTTTTACAGTGGCACAGTTTGAAAACAGACTTACCTAAACCACTATTAGTTACATACAGGTCTCTAGAACCTTCTCTTACCACTGAGGCTCACAGTGCTGGCACTGGTGCACTTGACCCTCCACTCCAGCACTCCATCTGAGGCAGAGGCAGGCAGAGCTCTAGGAGACCAGCCTAATACATGGCGAGTTCTAGGACATACACAGATGTATAGAGAGACCGTGTCTTAAACAAAGAAAAAAACAAAAACAAAAAATCCAGTTATAATTGTAACTAGATATGTTTTTAAATTGATTGGTGAACTCTTCAAGTATTAAAGTGCAAATAATACGGAAAGGATGAAAATGTTTTTCAAAAACAATTTGTTGAACTTCCGTTTTCTAAGCATTCAGATGACTTTGCAATAGACGGTAATTGCTGCAGGATTAATGCCGCTCTGGAGCAGCCCCCCCCCCCCCCGGCAGGCAATTACACACAATAAATAACTCGTTCTTAAGAACCGCGAAGTGGCAGCGTAGGATTGCTCATGAAGAATGACGAGGTTTAAGTGGGAAATTAAAATCCAAGTCCACGTACCCTTCACATCCCAACAGATGTCAGAATCTTCCCCGAATCACCAGACTGCCGTTATTAAACTACGTTACACAGGCTCAGAGCGAAATAAAGAATATGTTCATTAATATGTGTTTTCCCATGCTAATACTCTTCATATATTATAAATGAAATGGAAAAAAAATGGGTCGGTTAGATGTTTTTAGAAAATGATCAAGGTGATTTTATATCTTTCCCATCATTAAAAAGAATGTCGTATATTGTTAAAAAAGAACTTGAAGTGGCCTTTTTGAGGGTAGTTACATATTTTCTTAAGACAGATTGTCTAATAATTGCCGAATTTAGATCCTTAAAACAAACCAGAACTTCCAGGAAGAAACAGTACCGCTAGTCGGGCGGCGGTGGCGCACGCCTGTAATCCCAGCACTTGGGAGGCAGAGGCAGGCGGATTTCTGAGTTCGAGGCCAGCCTGGTCTACAGAGTGAGCTATACAGAAAAACCCTGTCTTGAAAAACCAAAACCAAAAAAAAAAAAAAAGAAAGAAAGAAAGAAAGAAAGAGAAAGAAAGAAAGAAAGAAAGAAAGAAAGAAAGAAAGAAAGAAAGAGACAGTATTGCTGAGGGTGTCATAAAGAGGATGAAGAAAGCAGCTAACCATTTTGAGAACTTTCAGCCGTTCTTTGTCCTGTTGGCTTCTTCTGCCTGTTAACTTAGCTGCAGACACCTAAAGATGGAGCAAGAAGAGACAGAGCTTTGTTAGTGGGTCTCTACCTATCCCAACTCCCCTGTCCATCCGTCAGCAAGCAGCCCTCCCCGAACCCACCAAAAACCGCAAATAATTTGAGTAAGACATAGCCAGTCTCTACAAGGTTCTTCCTCACCCGACAGATTTGTGTTGTTCACGTGACCACGGTGGACATTGTTTTGCTTTGTTTCAAGTCAGGGCTTCTCTCTGTAGCCCCTGGCTGTCCTGGAACTTGCTCTGTAGCCTGTGCTGGCCTCAGTCTTGTAAGTGTTGACATTAGAGTCATGTGCTCCCACACCAAAGGCTTTGCCCCTCTGACAGCTCTCCACCTTACTGCTTTACTGAATCTATTAGGAAGGATTTGGGAATTGCTTTTGCTTTGTTTCTTTAGCTTTTATCTCATGGAGAGAATCGATTATAAGTTGGATCACATTAGCGAGATCTTTGCATGCCTTTGAGCCATGGATTCTAACCTTGAAATGATGAGTTGCTTTTAATAGGTTCATACAGAATTTTTTTGTGTATCTTCTTTCTGAGCAGAAAGCATAGTGTTTCTATTTCAGAGGGAAAATGTTTCACCTAAACATTGTAACTGACCACCGTTACTCTAGTGTGGTGGTTCTCAACCTGTAGGTCACAACCCCTTTTAGTCAAACGACCCTTTCACAGGAGCCACATATCAAATGTCCTGCATATCAGATATTTACACTATGATTCATAACAGTAACAAAATTATGGTCATAAAGGAACAATGAAACAATTTATGGTGGGAGAGTCACCCCAACACGAGGACCTGCATTAGAGGGTCTCAGCATTAGGAAGGTTGAGAACCACTGCTCTAGAGGCACTAAAGGCTGGTCAGATTAACCAAGATCACCAAGCGCTGCTCTAGTTTCAGATGTTCCTGCATGTGTTGACAGGCAGACGTTAGAGCACATGCCCTGGCCACCGTGTAAGTGCCGGGAAACGCATGGTGACTAAGGCAGGCAGAAATGCTGTTCTCATCGTTTCTACTGTCTTCAGAATTGCATCTTAGGAGGAGAGACATAATAGATGATGACGACTTCAAAGAGCTTTAGATGGAAGGTCAGAGAGCTTCCTGATGGTGTGAGGAATTACCATGTATCCATGCCATGGTGACTGGGGGTGAAGTGGGCAGCCTTTGAGCGGGTACCAGGATGAACTGGGAAGACGAGCAGATGTAGAAAGTGCAGAGTCTTAAGATGTGCCAAGGAACAAACAATGGTAACAGCCATGGCTAGTATGTAACGAGCCAGGGAAAGAGGTGCAGATGGTGCAGGAGGATTCCCAGCACAGAATAGCTATGCGAGACCTTGGAAAGGGGTCAGGGATAGTACGTGTGGTGGGGAATGAGCCAGGGAGCTTGAATGGGTATCTGATTCTAGTTGACACTTGGCAAGATCATTCTGATTGCAGAAGAGTAGATATTTAAAAAGACAAAATTAGAATCAGAAATATCAATTAAGATTGCTTTGGTATTCTCAGATTCAGGTGATTGAGGTGGTGTTGTATATTGTTAATGTGATTGACGCAGTGATGTCATCATAGAGACTCAGAATTTTTATATCTTAAGTATTGCATACAGTTGAGTTTGTCTTGGAACAACTGGGTTGCTTTTATCTGAGGAATCCTGCGTTTTCTAGTTAAGTCGTTTTTGAGCTTGAAAATGCAAGAGTGTAATATAGCATCATTTGCATTCTGGATACTTTTCCCTCCCACACTCACTTTCCCTAGGTCTTCTTGGTTACTACATTGTGTCGGTTTTGCACCTACCTTTGTTTGTAAGTTGCCATAAAGCCCTTTGGAACAATGTGGTATATAAACAAACACTTGTTAATGGAATCCTAAAATGCTTTGCTGTCAGAAGTACTACGTTAGAGATGGATTTTCTTTACCTGTTTACTAAATAAATCTTTCTTGATTTCCTCAAGTAGCCAAGCAGTAAAGATGTACAGGCGATAGTAGACATGAGCTGGGGCAGTGGTGGGGGTGTGTGCTGTAACCTCAGCCCTCGAGAGGCACCCTGAAAGGTTGGGAGTTTGAGGCCAGCCTGGGATGTACTCTCAGGCTTCAACAAGGTCTAGTCTGTTTGAGAGATGAGTTAGTTGGTATCAAAGAAGACAGTGTTATCCTGGCTAAAGGACACAGCTTGAAGAGTGTGTGCCAGTAAGACCACTGTTGAACAGGACTGTAGACACTACACGGGCTCCCAGCTCACTTGAGAAGTGTGACGCGGGGCCTCGGAAAGCAGTTTCCTGCACTGTGTCGGTTGTTCGCTTTAATAGGAAAGGTTGTATGGTTTACTACCGGGAGAGGTTTCTTTCCTGACATGGTTGTCATTGCTACAGTTAGTGACTTGTGTGGCACTTATGGAGGCCATCAGTTGAGTATCAGCTGCCATCATCCTGTACCTAGCATATTTCATCAGAACAGTGGCAGTGTGGTGGCTCTGCTGAAAATAATGGCCAACTATTTGGACCTGGCCTTTCCTTCCACCAGTGCTTGAGAAAGGAAGCCCCTTGTTCTCTTTATCCCTCTCGCCTACCCTCTCCTACCTTTCTATACATAGACCATACCCCAAATCACTACAGGTTGCAAATTCTAGGAAAGAGCTTCTGTCAATCAACAAGAGAAAATAGGTGACCCCTGTAACTTGGCAAGACTCAAATTGCATTTGACTCAAACAACCCCGGAATCTGTCTTGGGACATGAACAAATCTTGGAAGTTGTGAAGGAAGTGTTTGGCCAGAATTCATGCCGTGGAGACTGGGTGTCTGCCAAGACTTCACTTTGAAATTTCTGTCTTCTGTTTCTAGTCTTAAGGCATCATAACATACCATTCTTCTGCTACTAGTCTATTTTATTCTTTTATGAAGAAGTCACTTTTAAATAACAATTATTTCCACTATAATTAGACAAATCTCCTTTTGTTTGCATTATTTTTGTTACCATATTGTATATACACCCTGCTTGCTTAAACTTGCCCACATAATTCTTTCACAGGAACTCTAGTTAGGAGTTTCAAAGTCTTCGGCTTCTTAAAGTATTAACAGGATTTGCCGAAGTTGTATTATCCGCACACTTGACTCGATCCAGCAGCAGGACACTGAGCTTGTCCACACAGCTCCTCCAGCCCGCTCCCTCTTCTTTAGACAATTCTAAATTCATCTGAAGTGCCAGAGACTTGAAGGAAGATGTATTGTGGTTTAGTCCTGAATAAGACAAGACCAGACATCTCAGAGAGTCCCTTAAGGTCCAGATGTGAGGAAAGTGTGCGGCCCTTTGGGAGCCTTAGGTCGCGAAGGGTCAGTCTGAACCTCAATGGCTGTTACCATTCTGTTCTTTGTGTTCCGGTGCTATAACTGTAGATGGTGGTTTATGTTTAAATATGTAGGTGACTTGTGCTCATACCTTCAGTTATTAATAACATTTTGGACTCAGGTTTTTAAATGTTATTGTAAGAATTAAGTTTAAGCTGCTTTATGGCGTGGGAAATTATTCTTTAAAATAAAGCATATTTTTTTCTCTTTCTCCGTTGAAGACTGAACCCAGGGCTTTTGTACATACCAGACATATGCTTTACCATCTAACTATGTCTCCAGCCTAGTTTCTCATTTTAAAATAATTACACACCCATAAGAAGTATAGGACCCCAGTACACTTCACCCAGCTTTCCCAGGTGTGATAGCTATGGTGTGACTATCAGGACCAGGGAAGTGTTTAGAACATACCAAACAAATCTCCTTTCTCCCCTTCTCTTCAGCCTGTCAGAGTAACTAGTCTGTTTCCTTCCAAACCCTTAGTTATTCACACATATATGTGAGTTCACTTAAGTTCATGCACATAATTACACTTCGCCTTGAGATCTGATCTCACCGTGTAGCCCAAGCTGGTCTTGGGTATGCCCTTCCTACCTCAGCCTCCTGAGTGCTGGGGTGACAGCCATGTGTCATCATGCCAGGCTCAGTCATTTTCTTTTCTTGCAGAGTGACTGGGGTCGTTTGTGTTACATTATAACTAACATTTTAAATGCAACATGCTGCTGCTTTAGTATGTCGATAAATATGCATCCCCTTGATTGATTTATTCATGCCGCTCCGTAGTATGAACACACCACATAATTCATTGAGGCATGTGTCCTTGTTGTTAGACATGATAGAATCTCAAGATTTTCACTCTTAAGTAATACCACAGATAATATCCTTATATAGTAAGCAGTTGTGGTTGTTTTTGTAGGCATTTAGAAGTAATATTTCTATATACTATCAAAAGCATGCTACTCATTTTAAAAGAGGTACTCAGTAATATGACAAGAAAAATGAACAGATATGTGGAAAAAAGATGCACCACGTAAATATATAGTTGGGCAGACATAGACCGTTTTCTTATTTATTATGTAAGCATTATAATTCTTCATTGTGGCATGAGTTTTTGTTTGATTGATTTGCTTGGCTTTTGTTGTTGTTGTTGTTGTTGTTATTGTTTTGGTGGGGAAACAGTGCTCTTGGGATCAAATACAGACATGGCAGGCAAACACTCCCTCCTGAACTACACTCCTTAGCTGGCTTGATTGATTGAAAGGTAAACTTTCAACATACCTCCACAGTTATAAGGCAGTATATAAAACATAGTCTCGGGTGTAAATGGACCAACAGTATTCTTAATGTTTTTTTTTTTCCACTGAAAGAAATAGCCTAAAGTTCCTAGAACAGTCTGCCACAGTAAAAGGTAGAAATATCCTGGACTTTGATGACTATTATATATGCTATTATAATTATTAAATATTAACCCAGTAGTCACAGTATTGGATAAGGAGCTTTTTTAGGGGGGGGGGAGGGAGCACTTCATGCGATAGGGTTTTTCTGTCCTAGAACTCACTTTATAGACCAGGTTAGGATAAGAGATCTTCTGCTTCTGCCTCCCAAGTGCTGGAATTAAAGTGCAGGAAAGCCTTTTAGAAATGAATTCACTTTGAGGCCAAAATTTCTAGTATTCATTTATAAGTACTTTCTAGGGCTCTTGAATGACCACTGTCTTCAAAGTCAGATATCTCAGAGAGTTTGTTCAGACTCCACTAGCATTTTGTTTTGTTTTGTTTTGTTTGAGACCGGATCTCACTGTGTAGCCCTGGCTGGCCTTGGAACTCACTCTGTAGACCAGGCTGGCCTCAAACTCCCAGAGATCTGCCTGCCTCTGCATCCCAAGTAGTGCTGGGATCAAAGGGGTGCGTCTCTATTCCTGGCCCACTGCTGGCACCTGAAATAGATGTGTTCCTTCTCATCTGTGTTGGTGTGTGAGTGAGTGTGTGCGTGAGTGTGTGTGTGTGTGTGTGTGTGTGTGTGTGTGTGAAAGAGAGAGGGAGAAGGGGGGGCATTGTGAAAGTGCTTTTGATTACTGATGTTTAGGGAGAGAGGGGGGAGTGAGACAAAGGCCAGACTAACCTCAAACTCAGCAATCCCCCTGCCTCAGCACATTCAGCTACACACACTTTGGAAACTCTCGTGGCAGCCTGTCCCTCCTCTCTGTGGGATATGGTTGGACACTGCCTTTTCAGGCCTCATTTCCTGTGCATCCCTCATGTTCTCTGATTGAAATAGCTGATTATTCTGTGTAAGTGATTTCTCTCGCAACTCTGGTTATCCACTCCTGTTTGCCTCCTGGTCTCTTTCTTGTGTGTAGTATATGTTATTTCCGTTTGTTTCTTCTGTGCCTTTGCCATCTGAAATCCCCCATTCTCATGGAAAATGGCCCTAGCCATTAGCTGTTTGGCAGAAAGATTTCTTCTCCTCCTCTTCCTTTATTGTGAGCGCCCCACCTAGGGCCAGCTTTCTCCTGTGGAGAGCGCGCTCTCCTGTGCCTCCTGTCTTTCACCTCTGTTGCCAGCAGTTCCTCACTGATAACCTTTACAGGGACTGTTTATACTCAGGCGCCCCTCTTTTCTTCATTCTCAGTTAATAGCCATTTTTAGTGAGTTCATGGCACTCCCAGAAAGTGCAACTGGGTCCCTCTCTCATGGTTGAGTTTGAGGCCAGCCGGTCTACAGAGCGAGTTCCAGGGAAGCCAGGGCTAGACAGAGGAAAAAGAAAAAAAAAACCACAAACACAAACAAACAAAAACAAATGGATGCACAACAACAACAGCAAAAAATGAACCACACTAGAAACACAGATGGACATGTCTTTGTCTTTTCCTAATGTCACAATTCATTGAGTAAGTTCAAAAGCCATGCCAATTTTGTTGGGTGCAATTTACCAGGTAGTCTCAGTTTCCATAGATAGTAGCTGCAAGCACAGGATCGTTTATTCCAGTCTTAATTACTAATATGAGCTCAGGTCACACCTCTGCTTCTACCTCCCAAGTGCTGGGATTAAAGTCATGAGTCACCACTGCATGGCATGTAGTACACACTCTGAACAGTTCCCAGACTGAGTATGTAGTGTGGGGAGTCGATCAAACAGGGGTAGAAGAATTTTAAGGAAATGGGACCACAAGAGAGGTACCCAGTTGAGCATCTGTAGTGTGCATGCTCGTGTGTGTGTGTGTGTGTGTGTGTGTGTGTGTGTGTGTGTATGTGTGTAGACCTTTCTGGAAGCGGCAGAGGCAGAGAGCTAAACAGAAGCAAAGGAAATGACTGGAGTGGTTAGATAAGGTAGTAACAAGCCTGGGAGAAGAGGTGCTGGATGCACACAGAGCCCGGCTTTAGGACCTTGAGCTGCAGAGTAGAAGTACAGGTAGACATGGAGGCCATAGAGGTAAAGACCACGGGCGCTGGCTGGGGGATAACTAGAGTAGGCTGTATTAGCCAGTCTGTGATGCTCCACCTTCCTCACACAGTTATGAGTTCTCTACCTCTCGGTCATGTGGCAGGTCAGATGCCAGGTCAGAATCTAGGTTCTCTCAGTCACAGTGTTCGCTACTCCCCGTGTCGGAAGGGTTCCGGGTGAGGGTGTTATACCATTTGTTAACCTAGTATTTCTAGACGTTTTCCAACCTGCTTTTTTAATATAAGGTTTTAACCTGTTCTTGTGCTTATACATTCCCGGTCTCCTTTGATCGGTTTATAGGTGGGATCATTTTATTTTCTGAATTACACTGTATTCACCAGACCATTCCTTGTGGGCAGTGCTAAACAGGCGGTGGTGTCTACATATCCAACAAGGTGTGTGAGTCGCCCTTCTACATTTGTGAAGTTAAATGTAGAGTCGCCCAGAAAGTTCTTGCTTTCTGCTATGCCTTGCGGAAAATGTAAAGCAGGACACAGTCTCGCCTCTACAGTTCCACCCAAGGTACTTTCATAGGTCTTCTTTCTACACAGCAGTGTGCTCTCATAATGCCGTGAATTGGCACTGTTGATGTCATTGGCATGCTGGCTGGCAGCTGTTTGTGTGACTGTCCCATTATACTTATGATTTTCCTGAATGCAAAGACTGGGTCATCACAGTGTCAAAAGTAGTGCTTGTCATGATCCCTTTATTACAGAAGAGGACGTTGAGATCAAGTTAGAGCTCCTTTAACTGGTTAATTCAAAATGCAGATTGCTTTATTTCTTACAGCTTGGGTTGGATGGGAACTTAATGAAACATAGTAAACAATATTGATGTTTATTATAGAATGTTTCCAGATTTGTGAGAATAAATATATTTTATTTATATTTTTATGATATATTTTTTTGAGAAGACAGGGTTTCTCTGTGCTACCCCTCTGACTTATGTTGTGTTTTATTTTGATGTGTACATCCTCCCCACCTGAAATTTTCACTACAAATAATGTAAGAGGCAATCACTCCAATAAGACCTCTCCTTTAGAAAAAGAAAAGGAGTTGTGGGGCAGTGGACAGTGCCAGGAAGCTTGGTAAGGCGGGGCAGGTTGGAAGCCCAGGAACACAGAGGGGTTGGTAGGAGCTTCACCTGCTTCTGGCAAGGCCTCTGTCCCATGACAATGCTCCCACATGGGAACGAGACCTATGATTACGTAGATCAGAACAGAGTCCTCCATGCTGAGCTATCCCAGAGGCCATGAGAGTTAGCAGATAAGCCTCCCTTCCCGGACATTCTTCCTGCAACAGTATTGAACCTGTGGTGCTCCCTGAGGAGGGGGTGTGCATCCATTTTCCACCGTGAATAGTCAGTAAGCCATATGGATAAACATGGACTGTCTCGTTCACTGAGAACCGTCATGAGGAGCATGGACGAAGCCTTTGTCTACAGAGCCGCGCTGTCTAAGTCTCCAACACAAGGCCAAAGAGCTAAGCTGGAGTTCTCCATCCTACCACCACCACTCCCCCCCTCACACACACACCCCGCCCCGCCCCGGGGCTCCTCAGCCCTTGGGCCCAACTCCCTGAGATCTAGCAGCATCTTGATGTCTAGAACTATAGGAACCCCCGCCCCAAGCTCCTCCTCACAGACTGGTGGACCCCTGACCCTCTGTTCCTGACTCTTGTGCACGGTTTCCATCGGTGAGTGGACGCTCAGGAGTCAGGGAACCCCAGTGATGTCCTCACACACCCAAGGCTGCATTCTCCCACCCCCTGAGCAGTGTACTGCACTTCCCTCAAGCCCAGCACCCGATGGCAGGCGCAGGGTAAGTGCAGTCTAGCGTCTCCGCCCTTGTTCCCACACAATCTCAGGGCAAAATGCAAAACCACGTCTTGCTAGACAATATTGGTGATTTTTATGGAATGTTTCCAGATTTGTGAGAATAAACATTGTATTTACTTATTTATGATTTTTTTTTCAAGATAGGGTTTCTCTGTGTAGCCCTGGATGTTCTAGAATTTGTTCCATAGACCAGGCTAGCCTCAAACTCACAGAGGCAGATCCACCTGCCTCGGCCAGCCCCCTAGTGCTGGGATTGAAAGTGTGCACTACCACCACCTGGTAAAACCTTAGTTCTAAGCATTACCTTATTCAAGTGAAATATAAGATTGTTACTTGTAAGGACAGAGACACAGCTACATGGTATCACCCTCAGCAGCCTGAAATGCTCCTCAGGCCAAACTGGGATCCATGGCTTTGGTGTAGAGAAGAATTTCAGGATTCTTCAGTATGATAGAGCAGAGTTCTAAGGCATCTTTATATTTAATATAAATGTGAGGGTTAGGAGAGACAGAGGCACTGAGAAGAAAGACATGTCCAAGTATGGCTTAGGCTTCCCAGAGGACAGAAGAAAGACAGGAGATGTGCTCAGGTGTGGGTGTGGCTCCTCAAGAAAGAGTGGCAGTCAACTGTCCTAGGACTACCTATATATACCATCTAAATCCCAAATTAGATGTCAAAAGGTTGCTAAGAAACCCTTTCAGTAAACAAGATTCTAAGGTGGCCGTGGGAATTGTCAGACTATAATCTGCTAGGAAGCCACCAGGCTTGCACAAGGGCCATGGGGTCACACATAGCCCCTCTACAGGGTTTCTAGAGGAAGTCCTAGAAGAGTGTATGTTTGTAACTGGCGAGAAAGAAAGGCCCTGTGCTGGGATCTTGTTTCTCTGCTGGCTGAGGGGCTCCTTTCTGCTCCTCATGGCCCCTAATTTCCCTCTTTCTATTTTGCCCCAAGATAAGTAAGTAAAGGGAGGGCTTGGTTTTCTTAAAAAAAAAAAAAAAAAAAAAAAAAAAAAAAATTCGTTAATTTCTAATATTCTGACGTGGCACAATTAAATATAAGATACTTCAAAATTATTTCTTAAAAAATGCTGGCTTGTTTTAAGTTGTCATGTCTTTCCTTAAACCATTGTCTCTTAATATTCCCAGATTCTTGCCAAGAAGTTTTACTTTTAATATCTTATGAAAAATTTCAGCCAATCTATAAAATACTTAAAGATTCCAACTTCCTATCTATATATATATTCATTTCCCCCCCCTCCTCTTCTTTGTTCTCCTCTTAATTATCATGAACCAGGCTTTACCCCCTCACCTATGTTGAAGGCACTGGGCCAGGCATTGTTTCTGTTCTTACAAAGAGACTAGGGTTTGAGGTTTTTTTTCTGATGGCCTAGTGTGAGCTGTTTATGCAAGGTATCAATGGAGACAATTATCCTAACAGGATGACACAGCCTATTAGGCTTAGAATGTCCCGATTTCCTGTTTAGGTTATGCAGAGGTCAGATGCAGGTTCCTTCTCCCACTCCAGTTCGCAAAGTGGAGAGTGATAGGACTTGGATCAGTCCATTGGTCATCCATCCTCCCGAGGGAATACTGCTGGTGGCCACTGTTTGTTATTTTATAGCTACAGCCTTAGTAAGAGTGGGAATGCCGGTAACTACTTCCTAACAGTGGGTCCTCAAGTACTTTGTCACAATGTTGCAGTTGTCATTTCACTTCTCTGGAATCTGTTACTAAGCACCGAGGCCCAAGGTAAGCCTCGCCTTCATGCTGTGAACCCCCTCCCCTCTTCAGTGAGTCAGGCTCCTGGGTTTGCTGTCTGCCTTTTTTACTCCTCTAATTATGCTCCAGGCTATGGGAAGACATTTCTCTTTAAAACAGATTAAGCAGCAAGTGTTCTGACATGTATTTCTAGCAAATTATTATACCCGACAAAAGATAATTACATATACAGTCAGAGCTGGAGGTAAATGGCTAATTAAAGTGCCTTTTAGATTCAAGAAAAATAAATACATATTTTAAATAGCCTGAGTAAAGATGCTAAAATCTATTACAGAAAGAAAGAAATGGCCGAGAATACAGATCCTCTTAAATACAAAATCGTAGCGTATTTATTTGTGTGTGTGCACACGCGTGTGTGCCCTGCCGCTGTGCTTCAGGGCCAGCCGTGATACTCTTCCTGTGAAACGGGCACCATGAAGTGCCCACTTTGGGGCTGGAGAGGTGGCTCAGCTGTAAAGAGCACTGGCTGTTCTTCCAGAGGTCCTGAGTTCAATTTCCAGCAACCACATGGTGGCTCACAACCATCTGTAATGGGGTCCAATGCCCTCTTCTGGCGAGTCTGAAGAGATTGACAGTGTTCTCACATACATGAAATAAAGAACTAAATCTTTAAAAAACAAACAACAAGAAGTGCCCACTTTGCTACTGTCCATTACGCTGCCTTTGCTAGTCCAGTTCACTTTGCATTGGACTCCCAGGCAAATAGTAAAGGTGCCTGTGGCTCTCTAAACCCGAGAGACAGTAGTCTGAGCTGTGCCTTCCCACTGAGGGGCTCGGACAAGGGTTAGAGCCAGAGGCTCTCACAGTAGAGATGGACCCTCTTCTTTCTAAAGCAGTTGGGGTTTGTTTTACTGAGTTTCATCTACTGTAAACGCCTTGAGTTCCACTTTGTTTTGTTTTGTTTTGTTGCATTTTGAGACAGTCTCATAGCCCAGGCTTGTCTCAGAGTTGCTGTGCAGCTGAGGGTGGCCTTGGCCGCCTCGTCCTTCCGCATCTACTTCCGCTGGGCTGGGATTATAGGCATGTGCCGCCGTGCCTTGGCTCTAAGTTCCATTTTAAATAAGGAAATGACAAGATGCCATTTAGATACTTCAGTGTCTAAAGTATTTAGTTTTAATTTCAATTTAGCTTAGTCTCTTAAGCCAGAACTAGCACTCATATGACAAATTATAAATCTTATTAGACTTACTAAAATTTTAGAGTTAAGACATATGTGGTTAATTTTACTAGAGATTAAATTAACCCAGGGATTAGATTCCCCACATTTTCTTGTACTTTATTTTAAATCACAACCATTATCTCCTGTGGGAAGCAAGGTTTAATGGGACACCCACTTAGATTCTCGTAGATGAAAAAGTGGTTCTCTCCACCCCTTCCCCACTTCTCCGCAGTCACACCAGGAGGAAGTGCCTATCGCAAAGTCTTCAGCTTAGCTGTCCTTGAGCACCGAGAGGTAGGCAGTGTCCTCCCTCAGCTAATCTAGATTTTTGTCTTTTACTGCTTGATTTCTTCCAAACTCAGTTCACACGAGTCTATCATATTTCTTCGGGACTGTAATGAAGCAAAATGACTCATCAGAAAGGACCGCAAGTCTCATAAGCGTCTCTCGAGGCTCAGGGTTTAACCCCTTACTACTGGGAGCCTTTGAGTTTCGCCTGATTACATAAGTGCATCAGATGATGTAACGAATCCAGGCAGAAAATTAAGTGTTTGACCGAGCGTGTTTATTTGGTGTGTTAGGTGGTGCCATTGTGGGTTTATAGAAGGAAATTTCAGAAGCAGAGCTTTGGTTTAGAGATGCCCTAGACACCTATGGTACATGTTAAAACATTAATTGCCTCGTGTAGCCTAGCTTTCAGAATGATAGATATTACGGAAACTTCAGAGGTATATTGACTATTTTGATTAATATCTCTTTCTCCTTCCTCACCCTCCCTGTGTGTGTATGTGTGTGTGTGTGTGTGTGTGTAAAATTCATCAACAACAGGCAGGAAGTACTAATAGATGCTACAATATGGTGAACCTCGAGAAAAAACTAAGTGAAAAAAGCTAATTACAAAAGACTATTGCAGGATTGTCATTTGGTCAGTGACTGTGGTAACTATGGGGGCTGGGCAGCAAACTAAAATGGATTGAAATAGCATCAGACTTGGTGAATGTACTGAAAACCATTGATTTTAAGTGCGTAAATTGTGCAGTACACCTCAAAACTGTTTTTTATTTTATTTTATTTGGTTTTAGGAGACAGTGTCTCTTTGTGTAGCTCTGACTGCCCTGGAACTTATACTCTGTCGATCAGACTGGCCTCAAATTCAGAGATTCTTCTGCCTCTGCCTCCTAAGTGCTGGGATTAAAGGCACGTACCACCTTAATGCCTCCAAGCTGAACAGGAGTTAGTGTTGTGTTGTGGTAAATCTCCAACCCCAGTAAGCCCATGCAAAAACACACAACTCAGTTACAATATTTACAAGCTGCAGCCTAGGCTGAGCGATTTCCCACCACACGACTCTGCGCCCAGCTCTGAGAGCCCTTGCTACTTGCAGCTTCTCCAGGCCACGTGGCTCTGCTCCTTCCCTCTCCTCTCCTTCAGTCTCCCTTTCCTCCCCTGTCTTCCCCCACTCTCTAAAACCTCCAGCCCCACCCTTCCCTTCCACTGCCCAATCACAGGCTCTCACCTTTATCTGACCAGTTCACTTGAAATCAATGGAGTCTGTGATCCACTCCTCTTGCGGAAGCAGAATTAGCATCAGAATCCAAACAGCACCAGGGCTGAGAGTGGGGAGGGGCAGCGGGGATCTCTGTTCTGTGATATGATCCGCCTGATTATGTGCTATGTATTATTTTGAAAAAAATTAATTTGAATAAATTAACATACTCACATAGCAGCAGGTCGGCAGACGTGGAGTTTATAAACTGATTGTGTTCACTGCTGTTATTTGACTCTTTCTCTGAAATCCCAAACCTTCCTAATGGCTGCCTCGCACTGTCATACAGCATCATTTAGCACTGCAAATCCTTTAAGGAAGGCCTGGTGTGGGGGTTATATATATATGTGCTTTTAATCCCAGCACCCAGGAGGCAGAGACAGGAAGGTCTCTAAGTTTGAGGCCAGCCTGGTCTACATAGAGAGTTCTAGGCCAGCCAGGACTACAAAAACCAAAAAAAAAAAAAAAGAAAGAAAGAAGGGAAGGGGAAGGGAAAGGGGAAGGGGAAGGAAAAGAAAGAAAGAAAAAAGGAAGAAAGGAAAATTTAAATAATCAAAAAAGAAGGAAGGAAGGAAGGAAGGAAGGAAGAAAGAAAGAAAGAAAGAGAAAGAGAGAGAGAAAGAAAGAAAGAAAGAAAGAAAGAAAGAAAGAAAGGCACTTCAAGAATGTTTTGCTCCCACAGCGAATGGCGGAAAGGCGGCTACTTGGGAGCATGCGCAGCGCCCAGCACCCTGAGCTCACCCATAGTCCCCAGGGGACAGCAGAAGGCGCCGGCTGACGGCAGTCTTGGAAAACAGACATTCGAACAGAGAAGGCTGGGGTAAAGACAGCTTAAAGGCTGTTAGCATTGGAGACAAGAAAAAGAGGCTAAAGGACCGCCCCTGTGTTTTAAAGCAGAGTCCTGTAGTGTAGCTTGAGCCCCTGCCTCTCCTGCGCTTGTGCAGGGGTCACAGGTTCCACCACCCATGCCAGCTTTTCGGAGGAGGCGGAGGCGCTCCTGTTGACTCTAAGGCCTCATGTGAGGCACAGCGCTCCCCCTTTGTATGGGTTTTGACGAAGTTCCTCTAAAATTCTCTCCTAAGCTTCATTTAGAGTCTTCTTAATGTGGTATTTTCACAGAAAGAGGGAAGTCTGGTGCTTTAGAAAGCAGATGGTGCTCATTTGATGCCATTTTCTAGAAAAGACAGGTATTCTCCCAGTGTGGCTTACTCAGTAAGAGCTTTCTTCTTCAGTTCCCAGTAGCCAATTACTGGAGATTTGTTTGAAGGGCAAATGTCCATCCTCAGCGATGTCCTGGGCTTAGGACTTGTTAAAGTCTCTGAAGCGCTCTAGGTCTTGAAGGCAAAGGAAAACGGATCTTCTGGTTTACTTTTGGATTTTGCAGAGCAACCCTGAGGTCCCAGGTGGATTTAGTGTTTGGAAAAGGGAACTTGGGGGACTGACACTGCCTGAGCCCAGGTCACTGTTCGCGTTTACAAAAGCAAACCCGGTGTCCCCAGTCGCTTCTCTCTTGACTCTTATTTATCTTATGTCTTGGGTCACTGCCCCTGAGATGCTTCAAGAGCAAAATCCGAAAGACCCAAAACAAAGAAAACTAAGCCAGATTCGAGGAAAAATGACCTGGCACCATGGAATTGATTTACAAAGGCAAAAAGGCAGTCTAAAAAGCCCCATAGATGGCTTCAGGTCCGCCCGAATTCACTGTGCTATTTGTACAGGGTGACGAAGCAGTTTGAATTCTTTTTTTTTTTTTCCCCAAGACAGGGTTTCTCTGTGTAGCCCTGGCTGTCCTGGAACTCACTCTGTAGACCAGGCTGGCCTCGAATTCAGAAATCCGCCTGCCTCTGCCTCCCAAGTGCTGGGATTAAAGGCGTGCGCCACCACTGCCCGGCCCAACGCAGAGGTTTGAGAGCCCAGGAATCTACAGATTCTGAACAAGGCTCTGGGATGGGACGCTGCCAGCAGGCAGCTGGATGAGCACGGAGGAAGTCCAGGAGTCTCGGGGATTCTGAAGAGATCCAACTGTTGTGAACATATCAATGGGCCCGCCCGTACCACCATTTCCCTCCTGAAGTGGTCTTGTTGGCTGCACACACAGGGAGCACTAAGGAAGGAGAATGTGGAACTAACTTACAGATGTTGGCAGGAATCCACTTGATGCGATACAGTAGTTCTCAAGGGTAACTTGGACTCCTTACTGAAAAGGGAATGCTCACTTTAAGCCATCTTTCAGATCTGGTTGAGATGGAACTGAAACATGCTATTTTGCTGCTTGGTTTTATGTGATCCATACCTTGATTACTTTCCAAAAGACTCGAAGGAGCATTTTACTTGGCTACTGGAGCAAACCCACTAACAGAACTTGGTACTGGTCCTTATTACCATGTGCCTTGCTTTACCTTTGATAAGCGTTTGCACAGTTGCTTTTGGATAATGTGGTGACGTTTTGGTTTTTGTTCATGTTCAGGCTACATCTTTGAACTCTGTGTATCCATGGTAACTAATAAATCCACGTGTTGAGACCATGTCTTACTGTTTCCCCCCATAGGACTAATAGGACTAAAGGATTTTATGTGATTACTGTAAATGTATTGTTTGTTCACTGCTCTCTGAAGGAAGCAAAACTTGAAATGGAATGATGCTTTCTGTAATAGCGGCTTTAATATTAAAAATGCAGCATCCTGTGAGACCTGGACATCTTGGAGAGGGTGTCCCCAAGGAGAGGGCATCCCCAAGGAGAGGGTGTCCCCAAGGAGAGGGCGTCCCCAAGGCAGGGTATAGAGTGAAGGCCTGAGTGGAGCCCTGTGGGACCTGGAATAAAGCCCTGGTCTTGTGTTACCCTTTCATTTCAGGAGAGATGTGTTTTTAAAAGGGCCAGGCACGGTGGGGCAAGGCCTTTAAAACCAACACCCAGGAAGCAGAGGTGGGTTGATCTGCTGAGGCTAGCCTGATGTACATAGCAAGCTCTGGGCCAGCAAAAGCTATATAGTAAGAAGATATCTCAACAAAACAAAAACAAAAACAAAAAAGATAAGAAAGGACTTGGTGATTGTTAGGGGTGGGTCATTGTTAGGGGTGAGGTCATTGTTGGGTTGGGTCATTGGTAAGCGTCCAGCATGCTAGCGCTGCTCTCTCATGGCAGATCCTTTCAGTCATTACACCCAGTGCTCTGAGGAGATCCGGAGGGAATCCACCCTCTGCCAATGGCCCAGCGAAAGCCTGGAGAGGCGACGGAGGAAAGTTAGCTGCCAGCATTGCAGGATTTGTTTGTATGCTCCTAGTCCAGCAGCATTATGGGTTTGAAAGCCCTTATGTTCCTGGAAAGGAGATGTTTAAGTCTGCGATCAGCGTGTTTCCTGCCCCATGCTTCCTCTGCCCACCCGCCACCCCCTCTCCACCTGGGGCCGGCGTCTTTTAAGACATAAACACTGAAGTGGTGTTCAGGGACCGAGAGCACCAGGCAATTGTGGTTTCTGTCGGTTTATGTGCTAAGCTGACAGTAGCTTCCCCTTGGGTTAACAGAGCTGTTACTAGGATCTGTGTGGATAATGTTTTTAAAAAATAATTTCTCTATGTTAGCGTCACAGTACAACTCTTTTCTTTGTTAATTCACCACCACTTAACAGTGGACACTCCTTGAGGAGAGGGACAGCGTCTAGTTCTTGTACCGTCTTCTCCCGCCTGCTGTGGAACGTCGCACATTGTAGGTGAGCCATAGACGTTTGTTGAATGGCTGAGTCTTATCTAGATGTCTGTTGTTGGTGCTGAGTTCCTTAAACTTTAGTATGCAGGTGGTTTCCATAAATATCCACAAATTACATGACACATATTTTATAAAGTAATGTTAATGTGAAATATATACATTAGACTCTGGCAGTAACATTAAACGTTATGTTTCCTGTAATCTCTAGTGATTTGCAGTGATTATCTGCATATGATGTCTGGTCATGTATACAAATTATCAGCAAAGTATTTCTATTTAGGGAAGACTTTCTGTGCTGGAGAAGGATCATGTGTCTTCACAGTTGGAGTTGGTTCAGTAAATAGGTTTCTTCTTTCCCATCTGGAGGTGGTAGTTCAGCTTTCAAGAGAAAAAGTCTTGGACAGATTCCTTCCTCTCCCATCTCCCAAAGCTCACTCGCTAGTGCCCCTTTAAAGAAAGGGGTGTGTCAGCCAGTATAGAGTGATAGAGTGATAGAGTGGTTACTCTCTGCAGATGGTGTGCATGGCCACATTCATGTGTGGAATCACATCAATCAGAAAGAGGGTTCTTCACTGTGAGACTATTCTGACAACTCTGTAGAGACTGTTTGCTAATGGAGTATATTTTAACAAATATATAAATGGTCTTTTGTTTGTGTGGGGGGGGGAGGGGGTTTGAGACAGGGTTTCTCTGTGTAGCCCTGGTTGTCCTGGAACTCACTCTGTAAACCAGGCTGGCCTTGAACTCAGAGATCTGTTTGCCTCTGCATCCCAAGTGCTGGGATTAAAGGCATCTCCCAACAGCAATTGTAAATGTTACTTTGAACTCTTGTATTAATGAATGTCCACTGTAGGATATTATAACAATAAGGAAAATAAATGACTGTAACACCTCAATAAAAGTAACCATTCTTAACATACTTAAAATTTCTTTCATTTATAATATTTTCTGTAATTAAGTAGCATCATAACCATCCTCCTAAACCATTTAAATTCTGTGTAATCACTTTATTAAGCATGTGGTAGTCACTATAATGTTCTACCGCACTGGTTTATATATTTTTTCTTGTGGTGCTAGGCATTAAACCTAGACCTCATGCACACCTGGCACAAGCTTCTTGAAAGTGACATTTAGATTGCTTTAATTTTGTCTGTGACCTAATAAAATATTGGAGATTACGACCTCTGTGCATAACTTTTTGTCCACCTTTATTGTTTTTTCCTATAAGTCCTCTCCTGTAAGTATGACTACCCATTCAAGTAGAATGTGCTTTTTAAAATTACAGTTACAGAATAATAGTCTGTCAATCACACCATCTGAGTATATGAAGTTAATTTCCTTGGGGAACTACAGGAAAATGTATGTTACCAAACAACAATAAAAATATGAACATATTCTTTTTCCATTTCTAGACAGTATCCTTTCTATATTGTTTCATTAGCATTTCTATAACTGTTTCAACTTCTATTATGGCTTAGAATGTAAAATTAGACTGAAAATAAACGGAGTGAGCATTGGTCATTAATCTTACCATTATTGTGGGGGATAGAGAGAGGGCTCAGTGGTTAAGAGAGTGTGCTGTGTTACAAAGGACCTGGGTTCAATTCCCAGCACCCACATCAAAGTTCACCCCCTCTGGGCACCAGGCACACACACAGATGTTGCATAGGCATATGTACAGGCCAAACACTCTTACATATAAAGTAATACAAATAGGAAATTTTAAAAAGCACATTTCCCACCATTTACAGGGGTCTGTCTGCAAAGCAGTTGCAAATTGATGGAGAAAAGTAAGAGTCAAACAAGTCTCTTGCCTTCCCAAGAAAAGTTGCTTTTTTTCCTAATCTTTCTTTGGGTGGCTTTAATCACCTTAAAGGTTTCCTCTTAGAGTGACGCCTCCCCACACACACATACATCCTGTGAGTAAATATTAATGCTTCCTTCATGTGAGAGCAAAAGCAATAGAACCCTTATTTACCAAGTATGTTTTTTTTTTTTTTTTAAGTAATATTAAAAGTCGGGAGACGCTAAGTAAGACATCAGGCTTTCTGCAGGAGCTCAGGCTCGGACGGATAGGAAGTTGGCTTTAAATGGCTTAAAGGGTTAGGGCTTAAAGGTGGGTAAGGACTTTGATGCTTTCGCTTGGCCTTGCATGGCTTTTAAAAGATTATAACAATATTTGACGACGATTCTAAGTGGAGTTTATAAAGCAAATAAGTCAGTTTTGAGACAGTACGGAAAACAGATGTCTTTTGTTGTTGTTTGTTTATACAAAATGATTGGCTAGAGTTACCAGGTGGAATCCAGGTCTCATCCTGATTCTGAGATCTTTCACCCAAAGAATCCAGCAGAGGTTGCTTAATGCACTTAATTGAGATTAACTGAGCTTTTGCTTTAAATTACTTTAGGAAAGTCTGGCTGCAAACAGCTTCTTGGAAAGGTAAACACAGCTCTAAGAACTCCAGTTCCATATACAGGTGGCACGAGCCCTTACCTGTAGCCTGGACACCCGGAAGTGTACAAAGCCAGAACAGGCACCGATGTGATTTCCAGATAGATGGTTTTATTACAGTCACGTGAAATTGCCATAAACTGTTAGAACAGTGAACACTGACAATTTTAGCAATTCCAAAAAAAAAAAAAAAAAAAAAAAAAAAGAATGCTATTTTGGTTGTGAAGGCTGCTTGTTATATTCTTAAAATGAATATCATAATTTTATTGTAAAAAGGAAAGCCATGTGGAAACAACCAAGAGGCATATTCTTGATTTATGTGAGTGAATGTCCAAAATCCAACATGCTCTTTCCCTCCTCCTCAGCTGCTCGACCTGTTTATGGTTTGGGACTGGTCTACCTACCTGGCCGACTATGGGAGGCCAGCCTCCAAGTACCTCCGTGTGAGCCCGCACGCCGCCCTTACCCTTTTGGAGAAGTGAGTATGTTCTCAAAACAGTTCTTTTGTTGTTATTTTGGAAGGCATTTGAAGGTTATGAAGCCCAGCTAAGCCAAACGTGACGGCATGTGCCAATAATCCCAGTCAGTCCTGAGGCAGGAGGATCATGAGTTTGAGGGAGCTGATGCTGCCCTGAAAACAGGGAAGGAGGGAGGAGAGAGGGAAGGAAAGATGGCCAGTCTCCCTTGAGGGAAGGAAAGATAAGTTCCTTTCTTTCCTTTTAGAATCCTTTTGATTATATATGTGAGGAGAGTGTATCCTGAAAATTTCAGGCACAATTTGCTTTTTAAATGTGTTAATGGAAGCCTGGCATGTCCGGCCCAGCTGTAGAATCCGTGGTGCTAGGTCCTGAGTTCCTCCCCTCTACTGGAAAGAAAAGGGTTTGCTTGGAGATATAGGAATCAACCGGATCTACTTAAAAATAAAATAATAAAATAAAATAAAATAGGGCCAAGAATTGGAATGCTTGCTTCGGCGGTATCTGTCTTTGCAGGTAGAGGAGTAGGTGGTCTGAAAAACTGTGTTGTGAAAGTGAGACCGGGGCAGCTGAACAGCTGCCCCCTCCATTTCTTTCATTATGTAGCAAACTTTCTCTCCACTCAGTCATATTTTGTTTAAAGTGTAACTATTAAAGTGTACAGTTTTGTGTTAAAATGATAGGTTGTTTTCCCAGATTTCAAAATATCTGCAATTATTTGAATCGAAAAGATATAGGGAGCTATTCACTATTTATATACATTTATTTTGTAACGTCATGAAATACTACTGAGGCAAAACTATAGTATTTTAAAATCTATTACCAGCGTTTTTGCTGCCACAGAGTCCTGCTGTGGATGTGAGCTGAGCCCGTGGAGGGCTCTGACCAAGCTCTGACCGAGCTCTGACCGAGCTCACGGCTCCATGCTAGGGAAGCAGCAAGTCTTAGATTCCTGTGCTCGTGCAAGATCACCACTTTCTGTCTCTGCGCCTTTGTTTGACAGTACCGGTTTCAAGCACAGAGTTAGTGGTGGATAATTCAGAGCATACAGAAAGAAAGGACAGACAGATGGACAGAGGGCCGGCAGGAAGGACTCCTGGAGGCATCCGTTTTCTTTCTCTGAGCATCCACTTTTGTCTGTTTGTAGGATGAAGGACAGCAGCAAGAAGAACAACATCTTCGCCCAGTTCCGGAAGAACGACCGAGACAGACAGAAGCTCATAGAGACGGTGGTGAGGCAGCTCAGGGCCTTGGTGACTGGGATGTCCCAGCACGCGTAGACCAGACCCATGCCCAGGTGCTGCTCTGGGGCCAGCACTGGTCATGAGACAATAATTTGTTTACAGAAGCCAAAAACTGTCGTAGAGGAAAGACACCGATGAGGGCTTAAACAGGCAATGGCAGCAAACGTCATTTGTATGGATTTTTAAATAACTGAATACTATTTTATATATGAAAATACAACAACGTTTTACAATTTTAGAAAAAAAGTCAAAAGTGTAATATACAAACCCAATAAATTGTGTATGAAACTGATTGCAAATATTAGAAAAACATGTCTCTGCTTGCATTTTTTTCCTACTATTTAAACGTGAAGGAGTTTCTGTTTGCCGGTTATAGTTTGGGGTGCAGCCACTGCTGGTAAGGAGATGTTCATTGTTGGACTTTTACTTTTATTTTTACCTCAGTATGACTTACATGGCCCAGAAGTTTTTTGTTATGCAGAGTCTGTGGAGAAAGCACAGAAATCTTGAAAGTTCCTGCAGTCAGCCTCAGCTCGCCAGGACAGTAAATTATTTGTTCTGCTTAGATAGCTTAATCATTCTGGGAATGAGGAAGAGGGCTGGGATTTCCTAAGGATGAAGTGATGTTTTGCTCATGGAAGTTAATATTGCTGTCTGTATTTTTTTGTAGCTGAGCCCAGTTTTTAAAGTTTTGGTTTAAGTTAAAGAAAAGGCAGTGAAAGGGACTGTTTATGTCAGGTGTAGCCCGTCCCTGTTTAGACATGTTCTTTCTACATAATGAAATTACGACAGGCTTCAGGTTAACGCTGTTCAGATAGAAGATCTCAGTGCTGTGGAAACAAACCGGATCAACCGAACTCTGAAAATCCACAGCAAATGTACGTTTTCCTTCGGGTAAATCACAGTGACACAAATGTGGATGTAAACCTGACCTTTGTTTTCTCGCTGTTGTAATTGAGCTGAAGTGCACCCTTTGCATTTCCTGGATTTATGCCTGTAAGATTCCCTGACTCTGTAAAATAAGTGTGAAGAGCTATGCTTACATGTCTGGATTTTGTGGTAAAATATTAAAAAGGTTGCGAGTTGTCGCGGATGCTCTTTCAGACACTCTGAGGTTCTCACTTCAGGCAGACCCTCCGGCCTCTTAGTCCCTAATTATTGGAATGGGCGTGACACAAAACAAAACCCACTTGTTCTCTTGACAAAATACTCAAAGTATTTCGCAGTTTTAAATTATTACACGAAGAAATACACTAATTCTTAAGATACAGTGCATTCTGGGCAGCCCTGAAGACTTTAGAATGGGGCTGTTTTTCCGCTCTCGGGGTGCTTGGGAACACTCCTGGCTTGGCTTAGGCATCTGGGGATTTGGAAAGAGGAACCACCGTGTCTCCAGGAGTAAACACCCCTTGGGCTCCTCTGTACTCTTTCCAAAATAACAGGCACCCCACCAGCGCTTCCCTGCACTCCCCCGCCCGCCCCCCCCCCATTGTGTTCGTTAACTGGTAGGCCAAAAGGCTTTGCAGCCCGGAGTACAGCACAAAGCCCAAGATGCACGCTGGAGGGGGTGGGATTCGGCAGACTCCGTAGTTGGCCAGTGAAAAAGAACCCGGAAATTGATTTGGTCCTAAGACCAGAGCCGCACCCAGGCTATCGGCTTCTGGGGTGCTTTGGGTCCCTCCCCTCCCTCCTTGAAGCCTGGGAGAAGTGAAATTACCATCTCCAGAAGTCAGAGAACTAGGAGCCAGCAGAGGGTCCCAGCTCTCATCCCTCTCTGTCACAAGCCACTTTCCCAGAGAGAGAGACTGAGCAACGGGGCTCAGTCCCTGCCTTTTGACCTTAATGTGGCGAACAATAGAGGTTTGGGGGTGGGGGAACTCAAGGATGGCGGAATCAGAGAAGGTTCAGAGAATGGTTCAGAGGCAGGCGGGCCAAGAGCATAGCCATGCACGTGGGGTGTCTACTTCGTGTGGGCTTCTCCTGCTGGCGGTGCTAGATGCTCACACCGGGAGAATGGAAATTAAGTGCAAAACCGCAGGCCCCGCCCAAGGATGCGAAGTGGGGCTCGGCCCCCTGCCCAGATGCCACTCCCTAGTAGGACGTTTAGGTGAGCCCGCCACTGCCCACTGCTTCCAATCGTTACTCTGAATGGGGCGCTTTAAATATGCGTAGACACGTCGTGTTGTATGACCCAGTCCGTAGGGAGGGAGGCAATATCTATATAAACGCGTTGAGGGTGGGCAGAGAAGGGTTAAGAAGTTGGGGGGGGGGAGTGAGCAGGGGTCTGCAGCCCTGCAGCGACAGTGGCTGGCAGGGCCTGGTGAGATGTTTCTCTCAGGCTCTATCAAGGAGCGCTGAGCCGAGAAGGTGGGAACATTCCAGAGGAAAATGACCCACCTTGGATGGGATGACACTTTTTAACTGAAATCGGGAGAAATACCCTGGGTCTTCAGCTTCAAGAAAGGCAAATTCTCCAATCGCACAGGGTTAGTACCGCCTTCCTCTGAAAGTCCCTTTTTAAGAGCAGTAGCTTTGAATTTATTAGTCTCTGGCTTGGCCCCTAACCCTGGGCCTTTTCTGGACTGGGCAGGTGAGCTCTGCACAGTTCTTGAGCCCCCTGCCTTCCCAGTAGCCCAGCCCCCCACCCCCACGCCCACCCCCGCAGCCTCGCCATGTTTTCCTGGGGGCTGAGCTGTTTGTCCATGCTGGGGGCTGCCGGCACCGCTCTCCTGTGTGCGGGTCTGCTGCTTGGCCTGGCCCAACAACTCTGGACCCTCCGCTGGACTCTGAGCCGGGATTGGGCCTCCACCTTGCCCTTACCCAAGGGCTCCATGGGCTGGCCCTTCTTCGGTGAAACGCTGCACTGGTTGGTTCAGGTGAGTGGTGTTATCATTCAGCAGTGACGCTTTTCTGCATCTCCCATCGGGCGCTCTTGGTTCTCAGCACAGTTCTTAAGATTCCTGACCCAAGATTCTGGGGATTTCGCAAACGTGACTCGCCATTGCCTAGCTGTTCTGTTCCTTCGAAGAGACCCCGAATTGTCACCGAATTTTACGCTCATTTTAAACTCTTCCGATTACAATATAGGGGCTGTAAACCAGGGGCGTAGGAAGGGATTTGAGGAATGTGGTACCCACGTCTTGCAAGCATCCTTGCCTTGCATCCTTGGGCATTCAGATCCCCAATCTAAGCCTGTATCTCACCAGCTTCTACCATCCCATCGGAGTAGCTGAGAGGCCCGTCGGAGATCTTGTTTTGTAACAAACGTGACAGCCTAGGACAAGAGAGTTATTAGGAAGAGGCAGTTGAGATGTCTGGGACAGATCTCCAGCCTGCTGACCCAGAGACCGACCCTTCAAGCTCCGCCTTGTTTGCAGGGCTCTCGTTTCCACAGTTCCCGCCGCGAGCGCTACGGGACAGTGTTTAAGACGCACCTTCTGGGCCGGCCAGTGATCCGGGTGAGCGGCGCTGAGAACGTGCGCACCATCCTGCTGGGCGAGCACCGCCTGGTGCGCAGCCAGTGGCCGCAGAGCGCGCATATTCTGCTAGGTTCACACACACTCCTTGGCGCGGTTGGCGAGCCCCATCGGCAACGGCGTAAGGTGAGGAGAAAACCTTAAAAAAAAAAATCTTAAAAGATCCGTAGACCGTGGGTTTCCGCAGTGAGCCAGGCCAGGGCCTGGTGTTCCGCATATACTGAGAACTTGGGGTCCGGGCTAAACTAACAGGTGGCCCGGAGTAAGTCTCCTTACATTTCCGGGTTTTGAATTGTAAAGCCAAGGCAAGGCTACAAGTCCTTTATTCCAGATCTTCTGTGCCTTGCCAGCAACTTTTGGGATTCAGATTTAAGAGGGTTTCAGGGAAGACCTTAAAGGAGCTGCTAGCAGCATTTGGAGCCTAGTGGATGGGAGAGGGAGCACATCAAAGTGGTAGAAACCAAGCCAACAAGTTTAGGCCTGTGCGGCTCAGAGGAGGGAGAAGGGACTGGACTTCGGGCTGCGGAGTCGCACAGCACAAGGGGCCAGCCTTCCCTGCGCTGATCCGCGGGCTCCCTACAGGTCCTGGCGCGGGTGTTCAGCCGCCCGGCTCTGGAGCAATTCGTGCCACGGCTGCAGGGGGCGCTGCGGCGAGAGGTGCGCTCCTGGTGCGCCGCGCCGCGACCGGTGGCTGTTTACCAGGCGGCCAAAGCGCTCACCTTCCGCATGGCCGCGCGCATCCTGCTGGGTCTGCAGCTGGACGAAGCGCGGTGCACCGAGCTGGCCCAGACCTTTGAGCAGCTGGTGGAGAACCTCTTCTCGCTGCCCTTGGACGTACCGTTCAGCGGCCTGCGCAAGGTAACGCCGCCCCGGACCTTAGCCCAAGGCTCCAGAGGGGCTCCCAAATCAGACAGGGTCCCTTGCACCCAGGGCGTGGCCCAGCATGCGGTGGGGCGGTGGTTGGTGGGGACTAGGGCTGCATCTCTCTGTGTGACCCGGGGGAGGCCACATACTCTTTATGGGATGCTCCTGACTCACGCTTTCTTGAGTTTGGGGGTGTCTTAGTGGCAGGCATCCAGTAGGCGGTTTGTCCTTCCACCAAGTGGTGCCTCACAGCCACCTCTCCAGCACCCTTTGGAAGGTTGGCGGCGCAGTGCGCGGGAGCTGGAGGGCGGCAGACGAAACCCGGCGCCGGCTCCAGTCTAAGAGATGGGTGTCGGCTCCCAGCCCGCGGCCCTGGGCCCGCTGGTTTCCGGATCAGGGGTGGGTGGGGGACCTTTTTTGGAGTCATGGGCGGGGCCCCAGAGCTAAAGAAAGCTGGGTCCTGCCTTCTTTCTCCCTTTGCCCTAGAGCGTTCAGACGCTTGAATAAAAATAATACATCCGAGAAGGAATCTGATTGTGCGCTGGTCACCTTGGGTACGTTTTCTGGTTAGGTCCTTGCAACCTGCAAAGTGTTCTTCTCATTTTTATTGGCAAGCAGGCCTTTTTGAAGTCAGGCGCGCGCGACAAGCAAGAACACAGTCAAGATTTGAACAAGATACTTCTGGCTACAAACTCAAGTGTTTTGTTTCAATGCTTCCCCCAGCGGGGTGTTTTGGCTGGGCTTGCTTCCTGAATTCTGGAGAGCCATCCCTGCCCTCTTTGCCCAACCCCTGGCAGAAGCTAACCGTTTAGAGCATACGATAGTGGCCCCACTGGACTTTTTTCAGGTGCCGCTTTTCTCAGCACTGCCGCCCGCTGTCTTATCTTTGAGTCTGGTTTGAGGAAAGGGTGATGGCTAGCTGGACCTTGACGGTTCTGTGTCAGGTGTGGGCACCGGAGGCTGTGCAAGGGAATAAGTGTTTGACCACTCAGGGCTTTATGTTCTGTCCTCTGGGTGACAGCAACTGCCTTGCCAGAGGGTAATGTTATCATGGCAGCGATGTTTGTAGACAGTAGACAAACCTAAGACCACTTACTGAACCACGCCTACCATGTAATTAGGTGTACAGTTGAGAGTAACACCAGGATCCAGGCCGCCCTTCCTAACGCTTCCAGCCTTTCATCCTAACGTTGTAGGAACCCCCAACTACAAAATGGTTTTTTTGTTGCTACTCTGTAGCTGTAATTTTGCTACTGTGTTGAATGATAAATGAGAATATCTGTGTTTTCCAATGGTCTTAGGGAGACCCCTGTGGAAAGATCACCCATGCCCTCAAAGGGGTCTCAACCCCACAGGTCGAGAAACTGCTCTAGGCGGATGTAGCTAGTCAAGCCTGTCCCTTCTCCGGCCTTCCTACCTAACTGCCCCTCTCTTCCTGTAAATCAGGGCATCCGGGCCAGGGACCAATTGTATCAGCACCTGGATGAGGCCGTTGCTGGGAAGCTCCGGGAGGAACGGACAGCAGAGCCGGGTGATGCCCTGCACTGGATTATTAACAGCTCTAGGGAGCTGGGCCATGAGCCCTCAGTGCAAGAGCTGAAGGTAGGTGACGGGTGGCCCCTTCCCCCTCCCCTGACTCTCCTTCCTCAGAAACCACACACACACACAGCCCATTCCCAGTCATATGGGCTCTCTCTAGTCGTGACTCTACCACGCCGGCCAGCTGTGAAGCCTTGGACTGTGACCCTTCTTCCCCAGGAGCTTCAGATCCTAAGTCTGGCCCTGCGGGGTCTGGATCTAGACAGCTCTGACAGCTCGCCTCTTGGTCCCGCCTACATCCATCTCACCTTCGCCATCCTCCTACCTGGGCACCGTGCTCTTTCCCCCTCTGAACGCTCAGGCCCGTGATCAATCTTCTCATCCTCAAAGCTACATCTTTTCCTCACCAAGTCAACACTCCTTTATCTATCTATCTATCTATCTATATACACACACACACACACACACACACATACACATACATACCACCCTTAGACCTGGCACCTGCCCATTTTGCACCTTGCTGCAAAGCCTCCTGTAGAATTGGGATTCCTCCCCATGTAGGTAGAGCATGTGTGGTAGGCAGACGGGACCTGCTTTGGAAGTCAAGACACAGTATGAGGGCTAGGGACAGTTAGAAACGGGAAGACTTCAGTTCCCATGAGTCACTGTCACGTGCTCTCCGGCTTCAGTTTCCCCCTGACTCCTCTTGCACTAAGCCACTAAAAATTAGGAGCCCAGTGTTCTCCTCCGAGAATGGAAGTATTAATCTTGTCTCTTGATGGGTGTGAACTTCAGAAGCAACGAAGGATTTAGGAGAGAATGAGCAATAGAATTTGAGTCCTGGGGACCCAAGTATCCAAGACAGTGCCAGGCTATGAGGGGAAGCGGTGAAGAAAGAGGTGAGTAGTTTGTCCTTTGACAGAACCAGGGAGTAACAAGGCTCTGTAGAAGGGACCCATTGGTCAGGCTGAACAGAGAGGATGTCTGGCTCTGGGGTCTCCATCTAAGTTTCCTTTTGTCCAAGGTAGAAGCAGCTCTTAGCCTCCAACCAGGTCAGTATTCACTCCACAAAGAGTATTTTGTGCCTGCTCAATGCCAGATCCTGTGCCACATGCAGGATGGCTGTGTTGTTTGAAGCTCTAGGGTGGGTGGCGGACATTCGCCCTGCGGTCACTGAAAACAGCTTGCCGGCATAAATAGTGGCGCTACCCTGAAGGAAGAAGGTACTGGAAGGGCAGGTTTAAGGCAGGTGATGGGGCCTGTGGAATAGCCATCAGCAAAGCAGGGCAGAAAGGGTAAGCAAGAAGGCGAAGGCGAAGAACCTGCTGGCACTGGAGCAAGGCTGATGCTGGAGGAACAGAGGGAAGGAGGGAGGGGGATCGCGCATGCGCGCACGTGTGCACGCACGCACACCCCCCGCCCCCTCCCCCACATCCCCGCCCCAGACTCACTGCCGGAATGACTAGTTCTAGGGACTTGGAGTGCTTTCCAGAGCTTTGGTTGCCAATCTCATAAGCAGTAATTGCTCCCCTCGAGGAGAAGGTGAGAATCTATCGAGGATAAAGCACAGAACAATAAATATCCCCGAATCACCTCCAAAGCGGATGTATATAGATGCTGCCTGTCGCTCAGTAGTAGGACTTTCCCAAGTGATAGTCCGGGCCGGACATCAAGGCACTAGTGTGAGCACAAGAAATTGTTTGGACGCTTTATAGCTTCACGGTCGGTTCAGAGCCCCCCGGCTGTCTTGCAGGAGTTGGCTGTGGAGCTCCTCTTCGCGGCCTTTTTCACCACGGCCAGCGCCAGCACATCCCTCATCCTGCTGCTCCTGCAGCACCCACCAGCCATCGCCAAAATCCAGCAGGAGCTGTCAGCGCAGGGGCTGGCGCGCGCGTGCAGCTGCGCTCCCAGGGCCTCAGGATGTCCACCGGACTGGGACTGCGGCTGTGAGCCGGACCTTAGCCTGGCGGTGCTGGGCCGTTTGCGCTACGTCGACTGCGTAGTCAAGGAGGTGCTGCGCCTCCTACCGCCGGTGTCCGGGGGCTACCGCACTGCGCTGCGCACCTTTGAGCTGGACGTAAGTGCGCCGCACCGCGGGCCTCTAGATGCTTGCAGCCAGCACAGGGTTGGGAAGAGAGCAGGAGGAATTAGCACAGGGCTCTCTCCCTTGCCGGGGCCTTAGCGTTCTCTCCTGTAAAATGGCTTGAGCGCTATTCTATTTTCTGGACTCTCTCTTCCTCCGACCCCTGCAGACACATGCAAAGCCTCGTGCCTGAAGAGCTGGTAAGGTTAGCAGGCTTATATACTTCAGCTTCTGTCCGTGATCCAGCTAGATCAATTCAATTAGAACTGAGTTTTAGAATGCAAACATTTTTCTCTGAGCCGTACTTCTCCAGTACGTGCTGGAAGGCAAAGGAGGTGCCCTACTTCTCTGATTCCTTCATAAGACTAAATAGCCACTCATTGTCACCTGTCCAGGGCTCAGGCTTAGGGTATATTCCTGGGAAATGCAACAGCCTTAATGCAAAGAACAAAATCTTAATGGTTTCTTCATCCGTCTGCTCGTGGTTGGACGAGGTTAAGAACCAGGCCCGACTACATCTTAGAATAACGTTGGGCAGTTCTCCCTTTACTGCGGGTCTCAGTTTACCTTCTGGGAGGAAGTTGGTTTGGTTTATCCAGCTCGGATACTCCATATGAGGTTAGGGGTGTTTGATGAGTTGGTAACTTTGAGGTTTGGGGAATTCACAAAGCAGAACTTGAGGGCTGCCCCATCTAAGGCTGTCCTGAGAAGTGACCTGGGATGCTTACACTTGATACTGCAGGGCTGATGTGCCCAGAAGAACAGAAGAGAAACAGGACCAGGCAGCTTCCAGGGCAGTAGATGGAGCGCAGGGAAAGCCCTACTCATTACCCTCTGCTGTACAGATGGGGAAACTGAGTTAGAGCGCAGAGAACATCCCCAGTGAGAACCTGAATAGTAGTGACCTTCCCCGGGGCTTCAGGCACAGGCCATCTTTTGAGGGACAGGTGGCATTACAGTTCAGGAACTGAAGACAAGCATAACAGGACGGGGATGTAGGTCAGTGGCAGGAGCTCATGCCTGGCTTGAATGAGACCCTGAGTTTGCAATGCCCAGCAGGAGGTAATGGAGGGGAGAGGGTGGTTAAAAGGGCTGAGGGTGGGGGTGGGCAAAGAGGGCATGCATCCTCTTAACGTGGTAACCATAAAGTCCACTATAATAGTCCAGAAGAGAGCGAGAAGGTGAGGAAGTCTTTAGTTAAATGCAGAGAAGAACTTAATAAATGAACTGTCCCAGAGGTGTGACGATTCCCAGTCAGTTTGGGCTGTTTCAGCTCAGACAGTTGGTAGCTGCAGTCTTACAAGTAAATCTCCTTCCTGTCTGTGTCAGAAGAAAACAGGAAGAGAAAGCCAACAAACTCATAGGTAATTTTCGATCCCATGGGTACTAATGCGTGCCAACCTCCTCTTAAAATTCCCTCAACAACGTGGACATTTTTTATTCTTACTTTTCCCAACTAAGAAATGGGGGTGGGAGGAAGCAGTCCAAAATCTTACTGCTCACGAGTGGAGGCGCCAAGGAGATTGCAACGCAGATCTTCTGGCTTCAGGATTGATTAATCTCAGGCCCCCTGGAGGTTTATTTGGCGCTCCTGGGGTGAGGCGCGCGGGGCGGTGTAGGCTCCAGCCATTTCCCCGTGCTTAGCGACCAACACGGGCCCCCTCACTTCGCAGGGTTACCAGATCCCCAAAGGCTGGAGCGTGATGTATAGCATCAGAGACACGCACGAGACAGCCGCCGTGTACCGTAGCCCGCCCGAGGGCTTCGATCCCGAGCGCTTCGGCGTGGAGAGTGAAGACGCGCGGGGCTCCGGTGGCCGCTTTCATTACATCCCGTTCGGCGGCGGCGCGCGCAGCTGCCTGGGCCAGGAGCTAGCGCAGGCGGTGCTGCAACTGCTCGCCGTCGAGCTGGTACGCACCGCACGCTGGGAGCTGGCCACACCTACCTTCCCCGTCATGCAGACCGTGCCCATCGTGCACCCGGTGGACGGGCTGCTCCTCTTTTTCCACCCTCTTCCGACTTCGGGTGCGGGGGATGGGTAGGTAACCCTTCTGAGCCTTAGCTCGCCCAGTAGCTGCTGCGCACACTTCTTCAGCGCCCTAGGTCCTCACCGCACGCCTATTCACCGAATCACGGGTTTAGCAAATGCTTACAGGACAACTCTGCTAGACTGGAAGTAGTAGAATGAGCCACAGATACCGCAGTGGAGAAGCGCTGGGCTTGGAGAAAGAGAGTAGGAGGCATCGTAGGCACGTCCCAAGATCTCAAAGCAGCCAGCGACTGAGAGAGCCTATTTCCACTAAATGAAACCTGGCTTCACCAAGTCTGCAAGGAGTTTAGATTTGGGGCCTTGGTGGCAGCGGCAGCGGCGGTGGCGGCGGCGGCAGCAACGGCAGCAACAGTAGTTATGTTTACATAAACAGTTAGGTGTTTGTATCAAACTAGAAGAGACTGCAACTTTTTAAAGTTAGCAGAGATACTAGGATGGTTACCAGACCTACCTGATGTTTGTCCAAGAGACCCCGATCGTGTCCCCGAGCTTCTACTGGATCAACATAGCAGGTTCGACTGGAGCCTTTTGAAAAAGAAAAGTTCCTACTTCATGAAATTATTTAATATCCTCACTTATGTAGAAGAAGATACTGTGTTCTGTGGAGCTGTCTCTAAGTCTAGTTCATGTGAGGTTGAGACATAATCCCTTCATGGGAGAATATATGTATATATGTATACACACACACATAGATAGATAGATAGATAGATAGATAGATAGATAGATGAGATAAACAAAAAATTGGGGATATTTGTACCAAAGCAGGAAGGCCAAGAAGTAACATCTCCCGCCAGTGGCTGAGCAGGGAGTTTGGGGCTCAGTTGGGCAGCTATTCCCCTGGTGTGATGGCCAAGGATGCAGAGGATGGGGTACAGAGACATACCTGAAGGACAGACTGTAGCCTGTATCCAGGGGCGGGGGTGGGGTGGGGTGGGGTGGGAGGTGGGGCTCAGTTGGTCGGCCTCAGTCCTGTGCTTCCCTCTGGACCACGGATCTGGATGCTGGGCTCGGCGCACGCGTCTCTGCACTGCCTCTGACTGCAGTTGCTCTCCTCACCGCCTCACTCCCTTCACTATCACGGAGGAGAAACCGAGGAGAGGCCGATGAGGAGCCGATGAGGAGCCACTGCTGTCCTGTACCCTCCCTCTTCCATCGCTCAATCCCCCTGCCCCACCTCTGAGCTCATGTCACCCGCGGAACTCAGCCCCTTTGCTTTTCGTAGCTATCTCTAGTCAAAAGGACTGGCTGGTCTCTCCAATCCGGAGGGTCCCAACACTGCTTAAAGGCAAGGCGGACAGAGCAGCTATTGGGGTCAACACCACTAGAACCCCTAGAAAGGACAACTAGTAAGCCATAGCTGGTCAGAGTAGAGGCCCGCTTGAGCTCTGCAGGCACCAGAGAGGGAGCAAAGGTATCGTGGTGCAGGCCTACAACCTTGAGCCTCCCGGAAGCTTGGACCTGGATGAGATGAGAAATCCCGCCCCCTTTCAGGTTGATTCTGATTGGGGGTTGGGGCGAGAATCAGGGCGGCACCTTTTCAGAAGCCAGGACAAACTGGTTCAAAGAGACTTGTTTGCTGGCTTTGGGGTCTGGACCGACGATAAGCACGTGGAAGCTCTGATTTTTCCTCTCATTTCCCATAGCTGCTAACATCAATACCATTGATCTTAAGGATCGTGCAGGGTCACAGGTTTAGTAACTCCAAGTTTGCAGGGAAAGGGCAGATACAGTTCTTGCTCCTTGGAATTCTGCCGCTCACATAGAGAGGCAGACAATGAATAAACCAGCAACACAAAAAACCCAAAACCAACCAAGCAAGCAAACATACAAAAGCCACCGAGAACCGCCCAGTGGTGAACAGCATAGGGAAGTTACAAAGCAACAAACCCTTTAACGCGCGCGGAGCCTCCGACCTGAATCCCAACAGCTGGGCGAGGGAACAGGTCTGAGGCACATTGGCAGGGATCAGGCACTTTGGCCTGGATTCCCAGCCAGCACCGGGAACAGCAGCAGGTATGGAACACAGCGACCAGAGAGAAAGCTAGAGAGGCCTGAAGAGAAAGCCCGGGGGCTCATGCCGGCCACCTGATTGCTGCGACCCTTGTCCACTAGCAAAAACAAAACAGCAGAAACAACCACCACAAGAAACCCGACCCCACAGCTCTGATCCCTTAGTAATAAGAAAACTGGCCAACATTTTCTTTCTCAGAGAGCCAACCTTCCTTCCCCACCGACCACTACTAAACTTTGGTGACGTTCCTAGATCAAGTTCTTATTGGGCTGGTAATTTATTGACCTCCCTCGCCCTTCAAGAAGATTTTAAAATGATCGTACACGCTAACATTTAATGTTTTCCTACCAGGCGGCCCGCGGATCTTGATGGCCAGTTAGATTTCGTATTTATTTTTTAAGTATTGTTTTTCCTTGTGGCCATTTCCCGCGTGCTAGCTAGCCCAGGCTCATCTTGTAAACAGGCACAGGCTGAACTTGGTGGGGTGGCTCGGCAGAGTTCACTGAGATGTCACGGTCCGGCCTGCAGGGGTCACAGGCGGGTCAGGCTAAAGGATTGGGAATGGGCCCCAGGTCACGCCCCCGCTGGCCGGTTTTGCACACCGGCCGGAGGCGCTCTCCAGAAAGGGGCGGACCGAAGTTTCTGAGAATTACCTCCAGCACAATTCGTCCGCGTTCCTGCCGGTGCCAGAAATCGGTTCGCATTCTTTACAGCAACCAAATCGTTACAAGATATGACAGCGGGAGCGCCCGCCTCCCCAGAGCCTCTGAACAGCTGCTCAGAGATAGTTATGGGGAACCCCTGAATTCCCGAAATACAACCCACGGGCATCCCGACTTAGAGAGTTGCTAGGTTTGTGCGGTCCTCGCGACCTTTGAGGACATTTTATGACACCCCCGCCCCAGCCCCAGGGAGGAAGTGTAGGAACCACCGCAGGAAGGCCACGTATTGAACAGCGTTCAGTTTTCCAGCTCCAATGGACTCTTCCCAAGGGCTGCGGGTGTGCTTTCGCTAGAGCCCATGTTCAGTTCTAAACAAACACACACGTCATTCTGTTAGTTTTCCGCGCCACTGGTGCGTTCAGTGCCCAAACCAAGGCAGTGTGTGGCGCTGGCTGGCCGAAGCCGTGTGGCAGGAGGACGTGGGAAGCAGAGTTTGTGTGTGTGTGTGTGTGTGTGTGTGTGTGTGTGCACGCGCGCGCACCACGCAGTTCCCCTGTGCCCGTTATTAGCTGAAGGAGCTGCCGATTGAAGTACCACAGTCTCTGGGCTCACTCCCCAGTACCGATTCCCATAACGTTCCCAATACCTGGGGACAGAAGCATAGGGCCAAACAACCCTCTTCCCAGGCTCCGTGGCTTTCGAGTGGGTGGGATCTGGGAGAGTAGAGGGAAGGTTCTAGAGCCCTGAAACCAGACCACCCTATTAGCGCAGCCTAATATGCCATTTGGAAGCAGAAGCCCCCTTTGGGAACTCACAGCTGCCTTGAGATGTAGACAGAGTGGAAACAATCAACTTTGTCCTAAGAGAAACAGACACTCTCGTGGTTCACCCAAGATACAGGCAAGCCAAGGTGGAAAGGGACTCCTGGGTTTCCTCCCCGTCTTCCTCCCCATATTTACCTGGGCAGGGGGTCCTCTTCCCGGCCGCTTGGCTGGGATTGCAAACCCCAGGACTATAGGAATTGGACCAGCTTGGCAGTATTACTACAGCTGGGGGGTTGACTTTGGAACCTCTGGTCTCCTTAGTACGCCGCCGCCACCGGACCAGGGCTTAGAGCAGGGAATGAGGCGTGTGCAAGGCTGCCCCTGGGGTCCCAGGGACCTGGAGGCTTACTTGCTTTGAACTCGAGAGCAGGATTTTCCAAGGCTTCTTGCGCTGGCTCGCCTGCGGGGCTCTGGAAAGCTAGGGTCCACGATCCGCCAGTCGTACTTGACCTCCTAGACTGGCTAGGACCCTAGCCCTGGGATCTTCTTGGGATCCTCCCAGGTCTGGAAGCGTTTGGGATCTCATTTACTCAACTGGTGGGTCAAGTCCACTGAACGGTGATTCTTGAACGCGCTTCCCAAACAAATGGGAAAGAGCCCAGGAGGCGCCTTGTAGATGGAGAGCTAGGAAGGCTTCGGACTTGGGCAGCTGGTCCGACCCGGAGCGAGGCTAGGACTCGCAGGGCTCCAGATTCCCGTTTCTTGGAACCCTGATCCCCAACCCACTGCCCCCTCCCGCCCCCAGGCGCTCCCTGTTAACTCCGCACACCTAGGACAGGGAAAGAGGTGTTCCTAGCCCCGCACCCCCAGGAGGCGCGCTCAGAGGGGAAGCCGCCAGTGCGCCGCCTCTGCCTCGGCGCGGAACAAACGGTTAAAGATTTTTTTGGGCAGCGCCTCGAGGGGGGAGGAGCTAGGGGCCCGATCCGCAATTAAAGATGAACTTTGGGTGAACTAATTTGTCTGACCAAGGTAACGTGGGCAGTAACCTGGGCGGCCTTATAAAGCGGGCGCGCGGCGGGGTTCGGAGCGAGGGCGGCAGGTGGCGCGGGAGGCTGCTGCGTGCCATGGGGCTCCCGGCGCTGCTGGCCAGCGCTCTCTGCACCTTCGTGCTGCCGCTGCTGCTCTTCCTGGCCGCGCTCAAGCTCTGGGACCTGTACTGTGCGAGCAGCCGCGATCGTGACTGCGCCCTCCCCTTGCCCCCCGGTACCATGGGCTTCCCATTCTTTGGGGAAACATTGCAGATGGTGCTGCAGGTAAGGGGCGCTCGGGACGGGACCTGACGCTTCCCCGGAGTCTGCCTCAGCTCTGGGCCCGGGCTGAAGGAGGGATAAGTGTCCTCGCGAGGGAGGCGACCACAGCTTGGAAGAGGGGCTAGACGGAGGCCAGATGCTTCCCCTCCCCCCCCCGGCGCCCCCTCATGCGGATTGCGGGTCTTTCTCCTTCCTCCACCTCCCTCTCAGCGGAGGAAGTTTCTGCAGATGAAGCGCAGGAGATACGGCTTCATCTACAAGACGCATCTGTTTGGACGGCCCACGGTGCGGGTGATGGGCGCGGATAATGTGCGGCGCATCTTGCTGGGAGAGCACCGGTTGGTGTCGGTGCACTGGCCTGAGTCGGTACGCACCATCCTGGGCGCCGGCTGCCTCTCCAACCTGCACGATTCCTCGCACAAGCAGCGGAAGAAGGTGAGGGTGAGGCTCCTTGGCCACCAGGGAGACCTCATTCTATGGCTTGGTTCAGGCAAATAGATTTGGGGCGAGGGCTAGCCCTGTGTGGTGGGGACCAGAACCCTCTCCATCTGAGATCCACTTTAGCTTTTCTACCAGCACGTGCGTTCGACCTGGAGGGACTGAGATTCTTGAAAGGGTACCCGGGAAGGAGGGTTAAGTGTGTGTGTGGGGGGAATAGACGATTGTAACGCTCTCTGCTCCTGGGGGTGCTCAGGTGATTATGCGGGCCTTCACCCGCGAGGCGCTCCAGTGCTATGTGCCGGTGATCGCGGAGGAAGTGAGCAGTTGCCTGGAGCAGTGGCTGAGCTGCGGCGAGCGCGGCCTCCTGGTCTACCCCGAGGTGAAGCGCCTCATGTTCCGCATCGCCATGCGCATCCTGCTGGGCTGCGAGCCGGGTCCGGCGGGCGGCGGGGAGGACGAGCAGCAACTGGTGGAGGCTTTCGAGGAGATGACCCGCAATCTCTTCTCTCTCCCCATTGACGTGCCCTTCAGCGGCCTGTACCGGGTAAGGGCGGTTTGCCGAGCCGGAGAAGGGGGAACGCAAGCTCGGCGTCCGCTCACCGCCACGCTCTCCCTCCTCGCCCAGGGCGTGAAGGCGCGGAACCTTATTCACGCGCGCATCGAGGAGAACATTCGCGCCAAGATCCGCCGGCTTCAGGCTGCCGAGCAGGATGGGGGCTGCAAGGACGCGCTGCAGCTCCTGATCGAACACTCCTGGGAGAGGGGAGAAAGGCTGGACATGCAGGTGAGACGCAATTTCAAAAAAGGGGCCAAGAGCCGGAAAGTCTCTTGGACTTTCCAGACACTCTTCCTCGGAGGTCTCCAAAGCCCTGTCAGGGCCTCCTCCAGCTTCTTCCGAGTGGGCGTTGATGCTCCGTCTAGAGCAGCAGTTCTCAACCTGTGGGTGGCGACCCCTTCGCGGAGCCCAACAACCCTATCAGAAGGGTCCACTAAGAGCATCCTGCAAAACCGATATTTAGATCATGAAACCTAACAGTAGCAAAATTGCCGTTATGAAGTAGCAATGAAACTAATTTTATCGTTGGGGTCACCACAACATGAGGAACCGTATTAAAGGGTGGCAGCATTGGGGGGCTATTGGTCTAGAGAGCTGTGGAACAAACAGGGTGGCTGAGCAACCGAGAAGGTCCCAAAGTTCAAAGGGCAAGTCTCATTTACAAAGGTTAAAAGTACATTGGGAGGCATTAATGGCTTTAACTCTCGGAAGAGTAGGATTAAGGGAGTTTTGCATTTTTTTTTTTTTTGCGGTCTTTTTGACTTCCTATGAGCAAAACTTTTTTTTGTTGTTGTTTTTTGTTTTTTTGTTTTTTACCCTTGAAGTCTTCCGTGCAATATTCTCAGGTCAGGTCTTTGTAACAGTGCTGTAAACTGCCCAGCAGATCTGTGTAAACTTCCTGTTTTATCCTTAGGCCCTAAAACAATCGTCAACAGAGCTCCTCTTTGGTGGCCATGAAACTACAGCCAGCGCAGCCACGTCACTGATCACGTACCTAGGACTCTACCCACATGTCCTCCAGAAAGTTCGAGAAGAGTTGAAGAGCAAGGTAGGATTCTAGAGGCTCCCCTCTTTACCTAGAACATTTCTCTACTGCCCCTCCCCCACACGCTGTATGTAAGTTTGCTCCCTACAGTGAAGATCCCTGAGCTAGGTCGGACTGTGTGGGGAGACTCCACCTCCTGGGTTTAAAAAGGCAGCTGTCTGAACCGGGCTCTCTCTTGGGCAGAGTTTGACCCTGTGCTCCTGCTCCTGCTCCTCCACCACTTTTTGTAGAACCGGAGAGACTGCGAGGTTCTCCTTTCCTTGTTCAAGAATAGTGTGGTTAGAGCCAATGGCTGATCTGGGTGGGCAGTGCTGGTGAGGGCTCAGGGTGTGACCCTTTGTACCTGGTGAGGAACCTTGCCTGGATGAAAACAGTTTAGGCTGAGGAAGTGTGGAAGCAGATGGCCCTTAGCTGCTATTTCCCCTTTATGCTCTCCCATCCGGAAGCCCGCCTGCCTTCGGGTTTAGTTAACAGGTGAGTCCTGCTGGGCTGATTTGATTGGAGTACCCGCAGATCAATCACTCACCTTTGTATCTGTTCCGACACAGGGCTTACTTTGCAAGAGCAGTCAAGACAACAAGTTAGACATGGAAACTTTGGAACAGCTTAAGTACATTGGGTGTGTGATTAAGGAGACCCTTCGACTGAATCCTCCGGTTCCAGGAGGGTTTCGGGTTGCTCTGAAGACTTTTGAACTGAATGTGAGTGCTTCTCCTATCCCACCCCTCCCCCCAGCCCCACCCTGTCCACTCTGCTTTGGGTCTGAGCCTCAGCAGCCCAGAGCAGTGGCTCACTGCCCTTGACACTGTCCCGCTTCCTATGGTAATGGAAACCAGTTTGCCCATTTGCTCTCCCCTCTTCACGCACCCACACTGGTGATGACTTGTTGTTGTTGCAAGCTCAGGGCCTGGATGGTCGGTTCTCAGGACTTCACTTTTTTTTTTTTTTTTTTAAACAGGGTTACCAGATTCCCAAGGGTTGGAATGTCATTTACAGCATTTGTGACACCCATGATGTGGCAGATATCTTCACCAACAAGGAGGAATTTAATCCCGACCGCTTTATAGCGCCTCATCCGGAGGACGTCTCCAGGTTCAGTTTCATTCCGTTTGGAGGAGGCCTTCGGAGCTGCGTGGGCAAGGAGTTCGCAAAAATTCTTCTTAAGATATTTACAGTGGAGCTGGCCAGGCACTGTGACTGGCAGCTTCTAAATGGACCACCTACAATGAAGACAAGCCCCACTGTGTACCCTGTGGACAATCTCCCTGCAAGATTCACCCACTTCCAGGGAGATATCTGATGTCTATTTGAACTCTTGGACTTATTTAAAGTGTAAATTTTTTTTAAAAAAATAGTGTCATGTTGTCTCTATTTAATTTCTAAATGTATAGTATAATATTTATGTGTCTCTACTGCACCCCACGGTCTTTAAATATTAAAACAATGAATTTGTATGATTTCTCAATAAAGTAAAATTAAAAAGTGTTTTTCTCACTTTTTAAGATTCTTGTTGGCAAGTTGTCCACTGTGGTACAGGTTGTAACCCTAGAACTTAGAAGGTGGAGGCAGGAAGATCAGGCATTCAAGGCTAGCCTGGGCTACAGAGATCCTGTCTTAAAAGAACAAAACACTACAACAGAAAGTCCTGTCAGGAAATCTGACAGGTTCAATGCTTGTGCTTTGTGTGTTTAAAATGACTTAGAGTAAAACAACAGGTCTCTCCTCCATGTCAGAAAAATATGTATTATTCTGTGTGTGCTGCTTCAGACGTATCTTTGTAACTTCTTCTCAGGTAGTTGAGATTTCATATTTTGAAATCGTATCGAGGTTAATTATATTACGCTCATTTACTTACATTTTTATGATGCTGGAGATCAGATCCAAGGGCTCACAGCTGTAGGGCAAGCCCTTTGTCACTAAGGCACAGCCCCCCCACCCCACCCCCTTTCAGCCCAAAGTTAAATTCTAGATTCTCTTTCTTTGGTGTTTTGGGGAATTGAACCTGGGATGATTCAGTTATTTGGTGGTTGGTTGTTGGTTTTACTTTAGAGTGAGGCAATTCTGGGAAGGTCATGAGGCTGGTACATCAGGAAGCATCATCCAAGAGCAGTGGGGACGGCATACATATCTCACACTTAAATCGGCCTAATTAATCCACGTCATACAGAGGCAGAACTCTTCTTTGAAGTTGATGTGTTAGATAAGACAGAGCCAGTCTCTCTGGTTATGGACAGTTCTTGCCCAAAATGAAACAGAAAAGAAAAACCACTGGCGTCTCACCTTTCCTTAGAAGGTGCTTCGAGAAGCACTGCCGGGAAAGGCCGGCTTAGATAAGCCGAGCCCCGGCTTGCTTTATTCAAGAAGAGGCAGCAGGAGCAGCTTTATCCGGCTGACAGATAAAGTTTTTATCTATCTCTGGCAATAGGGTTGAGTCTGACATGACTGATAAAATGACCCAGTCATGACCCTGTGAACCTTGGCTAACCTCCTCGAAAGCGCAGTTTTGTCACAGTTCTGACCCTGGCACGGCCACGTTCTGAACTGAAGGCCGGACTCCATCCAGAAAGGTTAGCCACGGTGACTGGCTTATGCAAGCACATTCTCCGTTTTGAAATGGCACAACCTGCTCACTGAACCCCCCCTCTGACGGCTTTGTAGGTTTTGGACTTTAAAATTTTCATTACAATCTGAGAATCTGACCATGTCACGGGAACCAGGTGGTCTGAAATAGGTGTTTGACCAGCTTTCTGTCCACAAATTAGACTTGCATAATCTACCTGACTTTAGTGCTTGGGTAGAACAAGGGCTGTACTTGTTGTTGAATACGTCTGATATTTAGAGAGTTTACTGAGTAACTCACCATGCCCTGTGATAGCCTTGTGCTCCAGCCCAGAGAAATGAGACAAGCTGCCAAAGCTTTGGTCCTCTATACTGTGAAAATGGACCCGGTCCTTTTCAGAACATTTGCCTTAGATCTTTGCAGATAGATTGAGCTAGCCCGGGGGCCTCGACGATCGAGGATCGTAGATTATTTATACAAGGCCATTTTAGGAAGGTTTCAACACTTCACACTCTATTGAGGGGCGATTAGCTTTCAACAACCGTGTCTTTGGTTACTGGAGGACCGTGGATCTCCAAGAGCTGAGCTCTGTAGGAAACTTGAGCCATTTTAACATATAATTCAACTTCTTAAAAGCCACCTTAAGTTTTCTCCCCCTCTGGGGGACCTTGAGGAAGGTGCTCATGGTTTGTTTCTCAAAGCTACCCTTTAGCTCGGTTATACTGTCCAGAATCCACCTTGAAGAAACATCTCCAGTGCTGTCTCCGATAACGCAGTGGGTCTTGAGGGAAGGCAGTTAGGTGCGTGGTATAAGACTGACCGGACATGAAGTGAGCCTGGGTCACACTTACCTGGGACAAGCATGTTTATGGTACCAGTACCAGTGGGTCAGTACCCACGGGATGGAGAAGTGAGGTAGCCTTGGCCAAAACTGTGGGAAGAGAGCAATGGCTGTAGGAAACAGCCCCCGGGACTCCCGGAGCTCGCCCCGTGCGGAGATGGGAGCCGGCAGTCACTGTGTCCGTAGGTGGGCTCACCACACTGGGCTGGAACCCTCAGCCCCCTTCAGACAGTGTTTGCTTGTGCCTTTGTCTTCAGTCACAGATCATTATCAGGACAGGGACATGAAGGCTTCCACATTCTGAAGGACTGTAGCCTTTAGCAGGCTCTGGAGACCCAGAGGAGACACACCGGGAGTTTTGGAATTAGAAGACTTCCTGCCCACCCCTCCCCGTTTTCTAAGATCCAGTAACACTTGCCTAGTATCTTCCCAATGTTCTGTAGCTGAGGGATCGGTATCTTCTAACTATATTTCCCTCATCCTGCCACCCTCTCTGTCCCTGTCATAGTACAGCTCTTTCATAAGCAACAGGTGAACTGGAGCTATGAGAGAACGCGGTGTTGGCCTGGGCTCCATCTTTCCTCTATCCCCTGTGGTGGTCTCAGGGCTTTGGCACCTTGCAAACTCCAAGAGGTCCACAAGGGGGCGGGCTTCTCCCTTCTATACCAAACCCAGGGCACTGGTTTTTCCACCAGTGACCATGAAATCTCAAGTTGACACATTCTGGTTCAAGGCTGCTTTGACCTCTAGATAGTGAGAAGCTGAAGATAACCCAATGGCTTAGCAAGTAGGCCACACAAGGCCTGCCCGCTCCCTCCAGCCCCAGAAGGGATCATATACTCCAGGTTCACCTGGAGACCGTCACACAGTTCCAGAGGTAGCCAACCTGTGCGCTCTGGATTCCAGGATTTCCCATGTTGCCCACATTTTGATCTATGCTATGTTACCCAGTTTTCCAAGAAAACATAGGCAACCTAATTAGTGTTTAAATGGCCTGAACTCAGTTCTGGAACCATCCCTTGAGAAAAAGCATTGTGGGAGCTGGAGAGAGAGCGACGCCATTAAGAACACTTTCTGCTCTTCAAAGGACCCAAGTGTGGTTTCCAGCACCCACACTGCACAGCCCACAACTGTCTGTAGCTCCGGGAGATCTGACAGTATCTTCTGACTTCTCTCTCTCTCACACACACACACACACACACACACACACACACACATCACACAACACTACACGTAATTAAAAGAACAAATCTGTTTGTTTTGAAGCAGGGTCTCACTATCTATGTAGCCCTCGCTGGCCTGGAGCTCACTGTGTAGCTGCGTTCCAACTCAAGAGATCTTCCCGCCTCAGCCTCTGGAGTGCCCTAGAGGTGGGCACACATGGCAAAGTAATAAAATGAAATTTTAAGAAGAGAGAGGGCTGCGGACATTAGAGGGGTTGTGGTGGCTCCTAGAATCAACAGGTCAAAACTGTTGTAAAGACAGGTTCGAACCTGTCCTTCTAAACAGAGCATTTGCTCAGGGGGTTAGCCAGAGGAGGAAGAGGAGGTTATCAATACCTTGTGTGAAGGAGTAGCCAGAATCCTTTGGTGATGAAACCTGTCACTGGGGAGGGGGCAAGATCCTGGACAGCAGGGGCATTCCAACACAAGCTGTGTGGTAAAGACGGGCTAAGTGGCTTTCCCATCCCCTTTCCCAGCGAAACAGTTGCAAAGCTCAGAAACTCCATCCTGTATTGGTTAGTTCCTCGGACACCTTTCCTTCCTTTGAAATACACACTAATAACAGTCTTGGGAGACAGGTTCCTCTCCTCTCCTCTCCTAGCTCCTTCCACAGTCTTTGCCTTAGGCCCAGGTGGGGTGGAGGCACAGAGGCACCTGGTACCCTGTGATCTGTTGCGTCCAACTGCGATTTCTGTCTGTTTCGACACCCAGCATCTCTCAGCTGTCTCGTGGCAACTATTTGGTCCCCTATGCCTCAGAGAATTCTCCTCTCCCACCTTCCTACAGTGTCCCTCACTGGCACAGGACTCTGTCCACCCACCATTCCCTTCGCTCTACCTCCTGAAAAGCTACCCAAGGTTAGGAAATGCTTTTCGTCATTCTAATCATGTACATTTTTTTTAAAGTCAACTCACATACTTTTTTTTCTCTCCTTCAGGATATGCTCACACGTATAGGCGTCCTTTGGGTGAGAGTGTCTCTGGACACCGTCTACTTTGTGCTTCTTTGACTTACATGGTGCCATGTTTTTCTTTGAAAAGTGAAACTTTCATCCTTGGAAAATCTCAGTGGCCGCAAGCTTACACGGTGTGGTTTAACAGCATGTCACATTCCTGAAACCAATGCTCTGTGGGTATTTGGCCAAACAGGCTTTCCTTTCTTTGAAGTAGAGTCAACTCCAGTTAGAACCCCGGGACAGGGGCGGAGGCTGAGCCCCAGACTGTGTGGTGGGTTTTCTGGGTGAGAGTTATCATGTTGCAATATTTGTAACCACATCACTTCAGTACCAAACTGCCCCCACATTGTAAGATTTCCCTTGGCTGCCAAACTCTTAGTCCATTGAGGGCTTAGAAATCTGTTTACTTGGTAATGGTAGATGCTTCCAGACTGTTAACTTGAAGTTGCTGGTAGATTCATTTGAATTGGAAAGGAGGATAAGGTGTGTTGCTTATAAGGTGACAAAATGAATTCGATAAAGACAGCCCCATGAGTTCATGAGGTACAGCAATGCCACCCAATGCAACAGGGGGACCTGTTTCATACTAGATGAGGGAACTTGGTATTCTGAAGTGAAAAGACCATTTCATCAATAGTCGATGACTTTTAGGGCTGGAAGGACTGCAGATGTATACTCCTGAGTGCCCGAGACTACAACTGGGAAATTCAGGGTCCCAAGAACCCTTAGGTTATGACAGAGAATATGAACCAGAACTTGCTCTGTTTGAACAAGAACAACAACAAAGAACAAACCCAGCACACTGGTTATTTGTGTCAGTCAGAGGCAGGCGAGGAGACTCTTTGCAGACCGAACTGTGTACAGATTCTTGCTCCTTCCAGACCTCAGAGAGCTGCTCATGACAGCGCTGTGAGAAGCTGGGGTTTTGCAAGCCACGGCAAATTTCACCCAAAGCCTAACACAAGGCACAGCTTGCTAGCATTTCGGGTGAGCCGAGAGGCTGAACCTGCTCAGTGGTAGAGCTATGCCCTCACACATTCTGGAGCTGAGTGTGGTGGTTCGAACGAGAGTGGCGCACATAGGCTTATTATATATTTGAACGGTTGGTCCCCAGTTGGCGGAACTGTTCGGGAAGAATTAGAAGGCGTGGCCTTGCTGACAGATGTGTTGCTGGACGGGCTTTGAAGTTTCAAGAGCCACTTCAGTTGACTTTTGCTCTGTCTCCTGACTGTTGTCTCGATACATTAATCTCTCAGCTACAGCTCCATGCTGCTGCCACGCTCCCTGAAACAGTAAGCAAGCCCCCAATAAACCCTTCTCTAAGTTGTCTTGGCCATGGTGTCTCCTTATGACAATGGAAAGGTAACTAAGACACGGAGACAAGAAGGCTTGCTTGTGAGATGTGAGCATACAGCAGGAGGCCCACAACGGCTCCACCCTAGGTTTTCTGCATTAACTCAAGAATTTGCATTTGTAGCTAGTCCCTGAGAGATGCTGATGCTGCTGGTCCAGGAATCACACCGAGCCGCATTGGGGAAAGCACTTATGACTTGTGAGTGCCAACTTAGCAAGACCAGCAAGTGATGGGATGTACCCAGAGTCAGGTGGTTGATATGCAGACACGGGGAGCACAGGCACCATCTGGAGAAGGCAGTTACTGCTCAGCCCTGATCTATTCTTCATCTATAGGCTTGAAGACCTCGGGGTATAAATTGCTGTCAGTTATTTCAGGCATTGGGCATTCTGATTTGCTTGGGAAAGGCTTTTTTTTTTTTTTTTTTTTTTTTTTTTTAGATTTTGGAGTCAATTTTCTTTCTTTCTTTTTTTTTTAATGTGTGAGCAAAATGAAACTTGTCTGTGGCCTTATTAGCTGTTAATTTGAATCTTCTTGGGTCTTAGTTCTTAGAGGGGTTCTTAGAGGGCTCTGTGAAGGGTTCATTTAAGGGTTTGGAGGGATGGCTGTTGTGAGGAGCACAGGCTGCTCTTCCAGAGGACCCATGTTCAATTCCCAGCATTCCCAGGGCAGCTCACAACTGTTTGTGACCTCGTTCCAGGAGACCTAACAACCTCTCCACACTTCTGAGGGCACCAGGCGGTGCATCATGTAGGCAAACAGAACACCCAGCACCCATACATGTAAAGTGAATAAGGTGAAAACTTTCTATTTTAAAGAGTTAATTTGAATGGTTCCCTTGGTTCCTGTTGGCCAGAAGTCGCTCAAGCCTTGAGTTCCGCTACAAGGGTATGGCTTCTGAGACGACACACTCACACGGGTATTGACAGGAGGAAGGCTTTGCTCCTCACTCTGATTCTCCACAGAACGACGTGGGATTCTGTGACACATGGCAGGTGGCCTTGCTCAGAACAGTCAATCCCAAACCAGGGGCAAGACAGAGGCCTTAATGTCATTTGTTACCTAACTTTGAAAGCCACACTTTATTATCCCAACAGCATTCTGCTGATGACACAGGCGAGCTGTCTCCTTAGGTGATTCTGTAACTGGGAACCTTGAGGACCATTTGGAAGTTGGCTACCATGGGATGTTCAAACTAAGGCCTGGGTGCTTCCCCCTCCTTCTCCTTCAAGTGTTTTTGCCTCGTTTCTGAGAAATCCTTTATTTACAACATCATTGTCACTCATTGCTTACTGATGATGCTAATGTGAAGGAAAACCCTCATCTGAACGGCGTCTCAGGAGTCATATGGTCCAGGGTTGCCGACGAGAATCCTGGGAGATGCCGAGACAGTAGACGTTTAAACTCTTCAGGTGGTCAATGTTTCCAACAAGCTAATTTCACTTGGTTATTTTTTTTTCAGACCTCTGCATCCCTGGGCTCTGATTTAGCTAATCCAATCACTGGGTGGCAAGTTGCCCTGGTTTGTCTAGGATTTAGGAATTTCTTGGTACTTAAGACTTTCAGTGCTAATACTTGGACTCCTAAGTATTTGGTGGGTGATTGCTACCCTTGTGTGTGTGTGTGTGTGTGTGTGTGTGTGTAAGACAGAGGACATAATTCCCTTCCTCTTTTATGTGGGCTCTGGGGATTGAACTCAGGTCTTCAGCCTTATGCACCAAGTGCTTTTGCCCGTGGAACTGTCTCACAGGTCCTCCTGACCTTCATCCCCTTTTCCAGTTTATTTTATGGGCCAGCAACTTTGGCTCTACTTGGTCACTTGGTGCTGTAGCTTCTCAGACAGCACCCCAGACTTCCTGAATCCACTTGTGTTTAGTAAGAGTTCGAGGCAATTCGATATACCTCGAGGCTTAGGCATTTCTAGGTAGAAGCAAAACTTGATTTGAGTTTTCTCAGGAATCAGGTTTGCTGGTTTGGGGGCAAAACAGTGATCTGCCTATGCTTCATTTAACTTGACCTTGATACACCTCTTACTTTTAGTTCCTGCTTCTCTTCCAGCTAAAGTTTCCTTGCTGGGGGGAACCTAAAAGTCCCAGCTCGCCCCCCTCCCCCATCCATCCTCCCCACACAAAGTGCCATAAGCAATAGAGATAAGAGAGATTGCTGAACATTTAGGTTGTTTCCAGTTTCAGACACTCTGAGCATTGTTTTCCGAAGTATATTTGTATATCAGCCTTATGGAAAAAAAATGAATGCTTCGTTTCTAAAGGCTTGGTTCAGGAAAACGAGTTCACCACACCAAAGAAGATGTTTGTTTGAAACTACAGTGGATATCTAAAAACATGCCTGTGCAAAGAAAGCTTGAAAAAAAATAGTATCACATTTATTTTGTGGAAAATTATAGCGCTTTAGTAGGGTGAGTGTAGAGACGACATCTCACCTTGAAGGATGGCTTTGACAGTATGTTTTCTTAAGGAGAACAAGGTTCAAAAAGGACCTAGCTAACTCATTTGAGAATGGCTAGCAGAGATTATTCATGTTTATAGACTGCATTTTGGACATTCCTTCTGGTTATAAAGTACATGCACTGATTTTATAATTTAGAATTTGAGGGTCTAGGGCTGTAGAACTGTTGAAGTTGACAAGCTTATGCTTGCTTTGTATGCAATAAAGCCCTAGGTTCGATGCTTAGAACCCAGGGTCGTGCTGGGTCTTAATGTTCTATTGCTGTGAAGAGACACCATGACCATGGGAATGGAAAACACTCAATTGGAGAATTGCCTACAGTTTCGGAAGTTTAGTCCATTGTTCATCATGGTGGGCGCCATGCGACACGCAGGGAGACAAGGGGCTGGTGAGGTAGGCGGGAGTTCTACATCTGGATCCACAGGCATCGGGAAGAGAGAGACACTGGGCCTGACTCGAGCTTCTGAGACCTCAGAGCTCACCCTCTGTGACACACACTTTCTCCAAAGAGGCCACACCTCCTGATCCTTTCAAACAGGTCCACTCCCTGGTGACTCAGCGTCCAAATCTATAAGCCTATGGGGACCATTCTCATTCAAACCACCGAGGAGTGAGTCAGAGAGATTAGAAGTCCAGGTCCTGTGGTCGGTTGAGACTCTGGATGAGCCGGCCTTTGAGGCCAGCCTTGCTTCTCTATCTTCAAAGGCAAGCAATCAATAATCTTGTCGCCACAGGTAAACACTTGATTGGCAGATTCCAGGTCACGTGCTCGCCCTCTGGTAGCCGACTGTGGGAAAGGGAATGTTTTATTTCCTGTCCAAGGATCCTGTGGCTCAGAGTGGGTCAGACAGTTGTCATCTGGCCAGCGGATGGGTGATTTCTTTGACCCCCTAGTCAAGAACTTAAATAGAAAAATCCTTCGGCTCTGCTCTTTGAAAACCTCTTCTTGTCTGTGGACACATTTATGAAGTTATTCAGCTTTAACTTTGTGGCATTCTAGGAAAAAGCAGCTAAAATGTACAGAATGACGACTCCAAGTGACGTTTCACGACTCCTCGCTTCTGATGCATCATAATATTTGGGACGCAGATGCAATTACCTAATTTTTGAGGGTCTTCCTATGTTGCCCAGGCTGGTCTCAAAATAGTGGCTTCAGACAACCCTCCTGCTTAACAACTGATCCACAGTGCTTGACTCTGGAGGTTTTTTTTGTTTTTTTAAATATCTATTTTTAAAAGTATGTATTTTTGTGTGTCTGTGTGAAGGTATGTACACATGAGCATAGGTGTCCTCGGAGAAGCCAGAGGTGTTCAGTCCCCTGCAGAGGGAGCTTGTGAGCTGCCACATGTGTAGTCTGGGAATTATACTCAGGTTCTCTGCAAGATCAATACTTGTAGTTAACTACCCGAGCCATCTCTCTAGATCCATTGGGAATTGTTTTTATTATTTTATTATATATGTAACATTATATAATAATTATATGATAATGATAATTATTATTATATAATAGTTTTATTTTTTTTTAAATGTCAGCAGTCTTTTTTAAAGTTAAAAAAATTATTTTACGTTTATGGATATTTTGTCTGCAGATATGTCTGTGCATCATGCGTGCTTGGTGCCCTCAAAGTCCAGAAGAGGGTCTCAGATTCCCTTTACCTGGAATCATAGACAGTTGTGAGCTACCATGTAAGTACTAGGAATCAAACCTGGGTCCTCTGAAGTACTATCCAGTGCTCTTAACTGCTATCTCTCTCCCCTCCCCCACCCCAGGCGCAGTTTTTTTATTAGATATATTCTTTATTTACATTTTAAATGATTTCCCCTTTTCTGTCCTCCTCCCCCCCCCAGCCTGAAAATCCCATAAGCCATCTCCCCTCTCCCTGCTCCCCAATCAACCCTCTTCTGCTTCCCTGTCTTGGTATTCCCCTACACTGCTGCACTGAGGCTTTCCAGGACCAAGGGCCTCTCCTCCCTTTGATGTCCAACAAGGCCATCCTCTGCTGCCTATGCATCTGGAGCCATGAGTAACACCATGTGTACTATCTGGTTGATGGTTTTGTCCCTGGGAGCTCTGGGAGTCCTGGGTGACTCACATCGTTGTTCCAGGCGTAGTCTTTAATGCTTGTTTTAGAAATTGAACTTCTGAAGCTCACAGCAGTGGAGTCACCTTACTAGAGTCACATAGGAAATAAATACTAGATCCAAGACCTGAACCAAGGCTCAAATATAAGATATGACGAAATATAAGGTTCAAATAAGACACAAATCCTTTGTTATGTCTACATCCTAAGGAGAGTGGACTGGACATTTGCTAATGTCAGATAGGGCATTGACAACAGACCAAAGAAGCAAATCTACTCCACCAGTGTGCTGGAAAGTTTTATGCCAACTTGGTACAAGCTAGGGTCATCAGAGAAGAGGAATTCTCAACTGAGAAAATGCCTCCATAGCATCTGGCTGTCAGGCATTTTCTTAATTAGTTACTGATGCAGGAGGGTCCAGCCCATTGTGTAGTAGGGCCATCCCGGAGCTGGTGGTCCTGGGATCGATAAGAAAGCAGACTGAGCAAGCCAGTAAGCACACTCTTCCGAGGCCTCTGCATCGGTTCCTGCCTCCAGGTTCCGGTCCTGTTTGAGTTCCTGCCCTGACTTCCTTCACTGATAGACTGTGATGTGGAAGTGGAAGTTCTTTAAACCCTTTCCTCCCCATCTTGCTTTTTGTCACATTGTTTCATCTCAGCAATAGAAACCCTAACTAAATATCCAGCTAAAAAGAATAGACTTTAGTTACTTACATAGTGAGAGACTACTTAACAGGCCGCTCTACTGTGGAGTAAATTTTATCCCAGCAGCTGTTAAGTGCTTATGTGACCTCAGGGAGTGGTCTGGTCTTCAACATGGTTTCTTGGGTATTTTGTGGTCCAGAGTCTTGGAAGACTTTCATGCATATGTTTCAATGCTCCCTTGGTCAACAAAGCCTTTGTCTATACAAAGGCTCTGCTACATTCTTGGTTTAAAGTGGTTGATCCCCCTCCTCCTTTCAGTTTCTTTCCAACAAGTCTTGAATTAGCCAATCAAATAAGACTGTGAGGTCAGTCCACAGTCAATGGGGGAAAAGACACAGTCACTACTTGTGTTGGCATGCATCTGCCTCTCTCTCTCTCTCTCTCTCTGTCTCTCTCTCTCTCTCTCTCTCTCTGACAAGGCCTGTCCTGGAACTCACTATGTTGGCCAGGATGGCCTCAAAAATGACAGTGATCCACCTGCCTCTGCCCACCAAGTGCCGGGATTAGGAACATATGCCACTATGCTTTGCTAGAGAGGTGGTCCCTTTCTTAATTCTAACACTCCCAATTGGCCTCATGAACCTTGTGAACACTCTGCCCTCTTCATAAGGGAACTCTAGTAGGCCCAGTCTTATGTCTTGTGTGGCTAATCATAGCTGCTCCAATTTCAAGATGGCAGTTGCCACATTATACCCAGAAGGTAGAGTTCCCCAGCATAACTCCAGGTTATATTTGGATCAGGTGTATTTTCTACTCAAGAGAACAATGACCCCTATTTTTTTGGGCTTAGTGAGCACCAATGAGTGTCCTCAATGCTTTCCATGAATTGATTCACCAAGTCCATACAACAACATCAAATTAGAAAATGGAATCTCAAGACAACAACTGTTTACCTAGGTGTGTCCCCTGGTAAGGGACTGAACACCTAGGGTTCATACCCAGACAGAGATGTCCAGCCAAGTGGCTCCCCTGGTAAGGCATAGAACAGCCAGGATTCATACCCAGACTGAGTCCACATACTGCACATGAACTTTCTCAAAACATCTGCCCACTTACCAACACACAGGAATTCTCTCTTGGTCCCAAGTTGTTTCCTTGGGGAGGTCTGAAAATCCAGTCAGTCAGTCTGATAATGCAGCCGCAGTTGAAGATCTGATTTCAGCTTTTTGGTTTGCTCTGGTGCTGGTGTTCTGTAATTTAATTTTACTCTGACCCCTGTTATTGGTAGAGCTTGGTTAGAAAGAATTCAGACAGAGGAAGTATATGTGAGAGTTGTGTGTATGTGTGAGCATGTGTGTGTAGGAGTATGAGTGTGTGACTGTGTGTATGTGAGAGTGTTATGTTGGGATATTATTGTGCACTGTGTGGAAGCAGCACCTGTCAATAGTAAGCCGGTGGCCGATTATCTAAAGGCAGGAAGTAGGTAGGAGTTCCAGTAAAGAGATTGGAACTCTGGGAGATAGTCAGAGATTCACCCCAGATTCTGAGGAAGTCAGACACATGAAACTGAGGAGAGGTAACTAGCCTGTGGTAGACATAGAATAGTGTAAATGGGTTATATAGGCTACAAGCTAGTTGGGGGATGAGCCAAAGCTAATGCACAAGCATTTATTCATAAATAAATAGCTTCCAAGTCATTATTTGGGAACTGGGGCACCAGTGGGAAAGGCCACAGCTACAATAGGAGTATGTATGTGTGTGAGAGAGAGAGGAGAGTATGTATTAGAGGAAGGATGTGTATATGTGAGTGTGTGTGTGAGAAAGAGTGTGAGTGTATGAGTGTGAATGTGTGAGTGTGTAAGAGTGTGAGTGTGTAAGAGTGTGTGAGTATGAGAGAGTACGTGAGTGTGTAAGAGTATGTGTGTGAGAGTGAGAGTATGTATATATGCGAGTGTGTAAGAGAGTGTGTATATGTGAGTAAGAGTGTATGAGAGTGTGAGAGTGTGAGAGAATGTGAGTGTGAGAATGTGTGTATATGTGAGTGTGTGAGTGTGAGAGAGAGTGTATATATGAGTGTGTAAGAGTGTGAGAGTGTCTGAGTGTGAGAGTGTGCGAGAGAGTATGTATACGTGAGTGTGTAAGAGAGTGAGAGTGTGTGAGAGAGTGAGTGTGAGTATGTGAGAGTGAGTGTGAGAGTGTGTATATATGAGTGTATAAGAGTGTATGAGTGTGAGAATGTGTGTGTGAGTGTGAGTCTATATGTGCATGCATGTGGGTGGGGGGCTTCAGACTCTAAATTCGTCCTTTTAGAGATTCTGGAAGAATTGGAGGAGAAAGAGATCAGGAGCCTTTTCTTCTTCGGATCCTCGGTATGAGACTGCGGCTCTTTAGCAAGGGAAGTATTCAAAGCCGGAGTTCCGCTGCTGGAGAAAAGTGTTTTTCTAAGTGTAAAATAGAGGTTAGCCTCAATTTGAATTGCAAATCCTTTCAAAAGCAGATTGGAAAGATAGAGCAGGGCAGGAATGAGTTCTTTCTACTTTGTTTTATAAAAATTTCCCGAGACAAGCTTTAAAAACACACACTTTCACACTTACACTGTTACACACTCACATATATACACACTCTCACACTCACTCTCACATACTCTTATACACTTATACACACATTCTCACACTCCCACTCTCACACACTCTTACACACTCATGTACACAACTCTCTCACACTCACACTCACACTCTCACACTGTTACACACTCACATGTACACACACTCACATTCTTACACCCTCACACTGTTACACACTCACATGTACACACACACTCTCTCACACTGTTACACACTCACATGTATACACACACTCTCCCACTCCCACTCCCTCTTACACACTCACATGTACACACTTCACACTCCCACTCTCTCACACATTCTCAAGCTTTCAAGACAAGCACATTTTGTTGTCGAGCTGCAACAACAAAGTCCTAATTATTTTTTTAAAATCCTGCTATCTTACCTATACTAATGTGTTTTAGGTGAATTAAAACAACCAGATAATTTTATACAGTATCAACTTGGTTTAAGATGAAAGAAAACAAAACACTCATTACCATCGCTGCTGTGGGTTATTGGAAGCAGAAAATTGCAGGGTGTGTTTGGCAGGCTGTGTCTCTGAGAGCTGCCCCGGAGGATAAAGCATGTGGTGGGGAAGCACGATTCGAAGCGGCAGGACGGTCTGTGTGGCGTGGTCCGAGGCTCTGTGCTTGGAAGCGTCCGGGTTTGAACTCGTGTCCAGCGCAGCAAGCGCCCTTCTATCTAGTTTCCAGTTGAGAGTAACTGACACTCAGGGAAGTGAACCCGTGCAGACCGTGTTCTGAGCCGCGAGGATGAACCTGGAAAAGTGAGGGTGAACTCGGATGTGTTAAGGCGCAGACGTGGATGTGGATATTTGGGATTCCATTATATTACATCCTCTAGAACGTAGAAAATCCATAGGACGCAGAAGCACTGGACGGGGGCGATGCTCAGTATTTGGAGCTGGGATGATCAGGTGCTGGGATGATCAGTCCTGGAGGGACTGCGGAGGGGGTGCAGGGCAGAGGCCAGGGAGAGGATGTCGACGTCTATGCAGACCTGTGGCCTGGGGACCCAGGCCGGGCAGTAGGAGGGTGCAGGTAGGTCTAGCTTCTGGAGTTGGATGGATAGAATATGCGATCTTCAGACTGGGCAAAGTGTGGAAAGGAGGGAGGGAGGCGTGTAGAGGCCGCAGAGAAGGGGACAGGCCAGAATGGAAGTCGTTGGGTGAAGAGGTTGCTCTCTCAGAAGATGGGAGAGGAGAGGGACTTTTGTGTCTCTGTGGTTTTTAGGGTTCTGCAGGAAGTATCCTCAGAGGGTATAAAGTTGATGCATGTTAGAGAGAGGGGTGAGGGGAGGAAAGAGAGAAGAAAAGGGCGACGGGGAAGGGACAATGAGCTATTCGCAGAGCTTAATGTGTGCCTGAGAGACAGAACAATTAAAGGATGCTGGGAAACATGTCACACACAGACACATATACACCCGGACACACATGCCACAGCGTACACACAAAGCATATACTTCATACCATTCTCTCTGGCATACACACATCACACGACACATACTACACACACACACATATTACATGCACACTTGCACAAATACCAACTCATACACACACACACACACCACACATCATATATGCCCACATATATGAACCACACACACTCACACTACACACACACACACACACACACACACACACCACTCACAACACACACAACACATGTTTACCCACACACATATACAACATAATAATGCACACATCACATACGGACATAACACACATATACATACATATGGGACACAACGGACCCCTGAGCCTCGCATGCAACATGAGGTTTTGAGAAAGCTTGCTAGCTTAATTAAAGCCCTAAACTCAGACCTGCTTTCTAATCTGTGTTTCCACTTAACAAACACGGTCCTGGATGAGTGAGAACACCATGTGATGAATGGGTGCTTCAAGAGCAGAAGGAAGGAGTCAGGTAGATTAAAAAAAAAAAAAAAAAAAAAAAAAAAAAAAAAAAAAAAAAAGAACAGGGTTGGAGGTGGGGGTGGGGTGGGGGTGGGGATCTCCTGTGTTAATTGGTGTGATAGGAGCTGGTTGTCGCAGCCAGCCCCCAGCACTCTCCGGGGGTCTTGTCTACCTCTTCACATCACAGCAGGAGACCCTCGGAGGAAGGGTTGGGGCCGGTTACCTTTGGCCAGGCGGGGTCTCCCAGCATCAAAGGCACCTTCCGTTTGCCCCCTTGTGGGGTGGCGGCGGTGGGGGTGGGGTGGGGGGGGACTTCCTTTGCTGCTAGAAAGCTGCAGGGACATGAAGGCTGAGTTCTACTCAGAGTGTCTGGCGTGAGTTTTGTCCGCTCCCTGATCTTGGGGAGTCAGGGCTGGGAGCTGTGTGGGTTTTGAGATTTCTCAAAGAATGGCCAAACTCATACCTCTGGGGTATAAAGATGATGTATGTTAGAGAGAGGGACGAGGGGAGGAGAGAGAGAGAGAGAGAGAGAGAGAGAGAGAGAGAGAGAGAGAGAGAGAGAGCACTCCATACTACCATTCTACACTAGGCAGCAACAGGAGAGGCTGGGCGTGTCTTGCTTCTGCACATGTTCAACGCCAGGGCTAAGATGTGCACCCCACTCCCAATCCAGAGTCTGAATACCCCGTTCTATTATTTCTCCGCCCAACGGCCCCTGGAGTCAGCAGCTGAGGACCTGGGGGACACTCCTCTGCACACCGTGAGACAAAACTAATAAACTGCGGGGCCCTGGCTGATCTCGGAGTAGTAAGAAGTGCCCGGGCGCTGGGACTACACGCGTGTGCCAACCATGGAACCGTTTCTGAGAGCACTGGGAAGTGGATCACGGGGTCTAGCACTCTGCTCTAGACACCGACTTCTCAGTGTCTGGCTCCGGAGTACCTGCTGTTGGGTGTGTCATTTCCACTGGAAAAGGTTGGGCCGCCTGAAACCCCTAATTAGCGTCAATTTTATTATTCATGTGGCAGAATTCAAGCTGCCTGTAATCACTTGGATAAAAAAAAAATTCTTTGGCTTGCCTTTAATCCCAGCACTTTAGAGGCGGAGACGACAGGTTCAGGAATTCAAGGTCATTTTCAGTTACATAGTGGATCTGAGGCCAGCCTGAGTTGAATGAGACCCTGTCTCAAGATCTGAAAATATAAACACACAAAACCCTTTGTATACTGGTGTCGATGAGGATGTAGAATGTATAATTTGGCCTACTCCTGGCATCGTGTGTCAAAACCCTTAAAACTATGGATATGCTACGAACCAAAATTTCCAACTCACTCTCGTAGCCTAGATTAGCCTGGAGCTCCATATGCCCCAAAATATTGACCCTCCTGCCTCTTAGCAGACCCGTGGTGCCTTGCTTGCCAGGATTTCGCTCTGATTGGTACACATGCTTTGACCCAAGGCTTCCAAGCTTAGAGGTTTTTTTTTTTTTCCTTTTTCCTTCTGAACATAACCTTAAAATTATTCTATGAAACAAATTTGCTCTTTGATTGATAATTTTACACATAAACACAATGACCACTTTCATGACCCCAGCTCCCTAACATCCGGTCTACCCGCCTCCCACGGATCTTTCTCATTCATTCATGTCTGCTCGTTATGTGATCCAGGAAGTTTAACCGGAACCAATTGTGTGACTGTGAGTTTGGGGTCATTTGTTAGAGAGCCTGGCAGACTGAGCAGAGGTACCCAACTGAAAACAATGGCTCCTCCTTCCTCAGATCTATCAAACAGTTCGGCAGGAGGAAATAGGGCCCTTGAGTCCCTCCCTCTTCCATGACTGATGGTCTTGCGCCAGTCCAGTGCATCTACTTGTGAGTTCATGATTGCAATGGCTGTGGAAAACTCATTCAAGTTTTCACCATACTTTATGATGATGATGATTATGATGATGATTATGATGATGATGATGATGATGATGATGATGATGATGATGAGGAGGAGGAGGAGGAGGAGGAGGAGACAGGGTTTCTCTGTGTGTAGCCCTGACTGTCCCAGAATTCCCTCTGCAAACCAGGCTGGTTTCGAACTCACAGAGCTCCTCCTGCCTCTGCCTCTGCCTCCTGAGTGCTGGGATTAGAGGTGTGCACCACCACCACCTGGCCTGTTTTCTGACTCTTATGCACCTCCCACTCCCTCTTCCACTATGGTCTTTAAGCCTCACACAGAGGGGGTGGTATAGATTAGGTTGAGCCCCTAACCAAGACATTCATACCTTATTTTAAGACACTCTCAGGAAGCTGCTTCTTGGACAAAGTATTGTAGAAGACATTGCAAACAGCCCACTGTTGTCTGATGCAGATCGAGGAAACCTTGATACATTTGGACAGTCAAGAGCTCTGTGGTCATTAAAAATAAATGAACAAGGGCTAAGATCGGAGGAAAGGAGGTGGCAAAATGTCTCTGGGGGTAAAGAGCCATCTTCCCATGAGATCGTGACTGAATCCCTGGAACTCACATAAAGGTAGAAGACGAGATCTCCACAGTTATCCTCTGACCTCCACCTGTGTGCTGTGGCATGTAGGTCACCCTCCCAACACAGACACACACAGACACACAGACACACAGACACAGACACAGACACAGACACAGACACAGACACAGACACAGACACACACACACACACACACACACACACACACACACCACAATAATAAAAGAATTAAAGAAAGCTGTTTGTAAGCTGTTTGGTTTCAAACCCCGAGAGTCATTCTGGAACATCAGCCCCTGTCATATGACCATATGACCGGTGAGCAATTTAGACAAGGAAATGAACATCTTGAAGCCCTAATCTCTGTCTATCCCGCTGGGCTAACCATCACATGACCTCCCAGGGTTACCGTGAGCCTTAGAGGAGATAACTCAGCGTGGTGCGAGCACGTGGGCAGTTTTGCATTTTTGCTGTTCTCGCTCCTCGCTTTTGAGAATGTCCATAGGGAAGGGACAGAGAGACAGGAAGCCATCTGGAGTTGGACCTATAGAGGAGAGCCAATAGTCCTGCCTCATGCCTTGCCCTCCCTGGCTTGCTGCTGCCCAGGGAGATCTCACTAGCAGGTGTGTGTGTGTGTGTGTGTGTGTGTGTGTGTGTGTGTGTGTTTAGGAAGCAAACACTTGAGTCTGGATAAAGCTTGGAGAGTGAGAACGCCTCTCCACCTCTCCAGCAGTACCAGGATGAGATGCCTGGGGTGTGAAACCCACCCCCACCCCAGGAGACGCCTGGGGAGAGGATGCTTGCTGGAGCCCAGGAGACGGAACTCCGCTGATTAGTCAGCCTTTATCAGCCCAGCACCAGAGAGAGTTCCTTTGTGTCTACTCTTCCTCTCCATCCCTGGGTCTGCTCTGTCACAGACAGTTCATTAGCACTTGCGGCAAATGTCTCAAGGCAAACAGAAGGGCTAACCGAGGACCAAACTGTTTCGATCTCCTCTCCGGGGAGGGATGGGGGAGATGGGCGGGTATGTCTTTCCCAGAATTGAAAGGCCAGAGAGGATGGGGCCAGGGCTCTAGCTCCCACCAGGACAGTGCACACAGAGCCTGCAGCAGAAGGAAGGTTTCCGGTTCCCAGTCTCCAGCGCTGCTTGGGGACGGCTCATCAGCCTTGGGCAAGGCAGACAGAGCCCCTTGGAGACAGCAGCAGTGCGAAGGGAGGAGCTGGAGGTGTCTCCTGCGGGCCATGGAACTGGGGCCTGATATTTGCTTGTCAGACCCATCAGAAGCTCACCGGCCACGCTTGGTAGAGCCTTTCTGAAAATAAGCTTATAGATTTATCTTTAGTTTTTGAGACAGGGTCTCTCTTTTTTAGTTCTGGTTACACCAGGCTGGCCTCAAACGCACCGAGATCTACCTGCCTCTCTGCCTTCCCAGTGCTGAGGCTAAAGGTGTTCACCACCACTCCCAGCCTCAGTTTAATCGTTGAGAAGATGTATTGTATATGCATGTGTTGTTGCATGGTATCCCTCATATGACTGCTTCACCTGTATGTATCACTGTGTACTGCTTCACGTGTGCCTGCTGCCCTCAGAGCTCAGAAGATGACTCTGGAGATCCTGGAACTGGACATGTGATGGTTGTGAGCCATCATGTGGGTACCGAGAATCAACCATTTCTCTTAACCACTGAGCCAAATCTCCAGACCTAGATAATTTTTTCTTAATGGGTCTCACTCTTGCATCATATCAATGATATTGGTTTTTTTCCTTGTGGTGTGAGACCTGAACTTCTCTTGGCCTTACTTAGCATATGGTCCACTCTATGAATATACCTCTAACTCTGGAAACTTTCGCCTAATGCAAAGTCCCCAAGGTTTTCTCCTAGAGGCTTTGCTTTATTTTGAATTAACTAAGTAATTTTTTGAGACAAAGACTCTCAATAGCCTGGGTTGACATTAGGCTGCCAAAGATGTGAACAGAATTCACCAGTGAAAGGCTAATCAGATAGATGGACTGCTGACAAACGAGAATCCAAAGGTAGAAAAATTAAACTTTTATCTTGATAAGTTTGTATCGTTTGGTTTTTATTTGCTTAGTTTGTTGGTTAGATGGTTGGTTGGTTGGTTGGTTGGTTGGTTGGTTGGTTGGTATTTTTGAGAGATGCCCTTAATATGTAGTTCGGACTGACCTGGAATTCATGATCCTCCTGCCTCAGCCTCCCATATACTGGGATTTCAGGAGTGTACCTACTACTAGGCCTGAGAGGACCCTGCTTATCCAGTCCTGTTTCTCAGAACTGTCAACTCTTCATCGAATTCAAGCGTAAAAATAGTTTTTCCTGAGTTTGCATTTTCATTTCTAAAGCCTCCTGTGAATGTAAAGCAGATATGTTCTATCAAGCAGAAACGGAAAGGCTGGCTTCAAATCACACACAAATTCTGTTCATAGTTGTTGATTATGTGGGCTCAGTGGTCAAGCACTCATACACGAGGCTCTGGGATCCATCCCTAGTGCCGAGCGTGGGTAAATTTGATTCACACTTTGAATCTGTACTAAATGCAGAAGCTAAGACTTCTGGGAGAGCTGGGAACATAGCTCTCTTGGTAGAGTGCATTCCTAAAGCTCCAAGCACAGTCCCTAGTACTACATAAGCTGGGTGTGTGGTGCATGCCTGTAACCCTAGCAGTCAGGAGGCAGAGCAGGAGGATCAGGAGTTCCAGGTCATTCTTCTTACTGAGTCTAGGTTAACCTGAGGAGAACAACCTTAACAACATTGTGTCTCCCTAAGAATATGGGCTGCTCCACCTATCAGTTTCCATTAGAGAAGTAAGGGAAGTTCCGGGACTGGAGAGATGGCTCAGCGACTAAGAACACCAACTGCTCTTCCAGAGGTCCTGAGTTCAAATCCCACCAACCATATGGTGGCTCACAACCATCCGTAAAAAAGACTTGACGCCCTCCTCTGGTGAGTCTGAAGACAGCTACAGAGTACTTAGATATAATAATAAATAAATCTTTAAAAAAAAACTTAAGTTCCAGTTGGTCAGTGCTAGCATATAAAAGCAGAATCCAGGCCGAGGTAGGCAGTTCTCTGTGAGATTGAGTCCAGCCTGGTCTTCACAGCAAGTTCCAGTCCAGCCAGGGCTACTCACAACCCCTGTCTCAACAAAACAAAACAAAACAAAACAAAACAAAACAAAACAAAACAAAACAAAACAAGACCAGAAGCAGAAACAAAAGAAAGTAAAACAAAACGGTATTTGCATGCTTTCTTTTTGTAACCCGATCTTGGATCCTGCAGCACAGAGGATGATAACATTCTGCAAATGAGAATAATAGTTTTCCTTCCTGACAATTACTGTGCTTTTTATCCATTATTCTTTGCTTTTCCAACCTCCCAAACAGGAGACTTTCTGTTTCATAAATACCTACAATTTGTTTATCCATTCATCGGCTTAGTGCATATCTTTAGCCTGCTCTTTGTGGCTAGTGACACCCATACCGACTGGGTAAGTTATAGGGAACACAGGTGATATCAGTCTGCGACTCTCACCCAGGGTCCAGGCTTCGGTCTCACTGGAAGCACAGTACCTCAGCTGTCTTTAGCTGTCCATTAACCAAACTGCAGGTAGAGTCGCAGTCAGGATTCGTTAGTTCTCTATTGTTGTGATAAAACCCATGACCAGGGGAACCGATAGTAGGAAGGGATTATTTGGGGGGGGGGCGGGGAAGGATAATTTTGGTTTGAGGGGAATAGGAGTTCATCACACCGCCATGGCAGGAAAGTGCGGCAGCCAGCAGGTATGGTGCCTGGAGCTGGTGGCTCAGAGCTGAGGGCTCACATCTTGAACCTAGAGCAGGAAACAGAGGGCTTACTCCAAACGGCACACACAGGCTTGTAAAGTTTCCAGGCCCATTTCTGGTGACGCATTTCCTCCAGCACCTTAAACTTGTCAGGGTGTGGTCAGAGTCACTTTTACCAACTTGTATTTCACACACCCGCATTTCCTAACATTTCACACTGTGACTTCTTTACAAATGGAGTAACTTCGAAACAGTCGGATTCTATTCACCGGCTCCCATTTCTGGGAGCCCCTCTGTTTCAGGAAACAAACAAGATCAAGATATGCTGCTGTCCCTTTGTAAGCCCAGTATAGAGGGGAAAGGCAGATATATAAGGAAATATTTGCATTGCGGGAGGGTGAGAAGAGAGGGAACCCCTATAAACACACCAAAGTGCTCCCAGGGAGGACTTGCCGAGTCTGATGAAGAGATCTGGGATCTAGAAGAATTTCCCAGGTGCTAGAAACAGAGATGCAAAAACCAAGTCTGGTTTACCGGGTACAAAAAGAGAAGGCCAGTGCGTATTCCTTCTCCAGATCAGACCTGGTAGAACACACGCAGAGACAGTACCAGAGGGCTTACCAGGTGGGCTTATGGGATTGGGGCTGAACACCGTGTCCCTTCAAGCTGGACAGCCAAGAAAATGAAAGCTATTTGGCGCAAAAGTGAGAGGCCTCAGGGCACGGGGACTGGTGATAGAGCTGGAAGACCTGAAAGCCACCTAGAGAGCTGCTGGTTCGAGTGATTGTGAGGGAGCTGAAGAGTCTGTACCTAATGTCCATGGGTTAGAGAAACAAAAATGGCTGACCCACCCAAGACGGGTCGCGCGTGCATGCACAGGCCTCCCCTTCTCCCTCTTTCTCATCCTATTTGGCCTCCGACTTTTTGGATGGTGCTCCTCACATCAAAGGCAGGGTCCTCCCCGTCACTTTGTGGATTTGACCGCCAATCTTCCTTAGAGACATCTTCTAAGACACACCCAGAAATATGCTTGACCAGTTTTTCAGGCACCCAACAACCCGGTAAAGCGAATGATGGTGCAATGGCTTGAAAACGAAGGAACCAGAGAGCAGAAGCAGGCCGGGATGGATGGAACCAGCAACTGTATCCCACGGTGGATAAACAGACAAGGCTAGAGCTCAGGGCGGGATCTCCAATTATTGAAAGTCAGGTGCGTCCTGTCAAATTTTAACGTTGGCAGATGGGTAGGAGGGAAGCATTGAAGAGACAACGTCCATGTGCTCACTGGGCAGGGAAGACTGAACTGGAGGGATGAGGTAAGAGGACAGAGAAAGAGGCTGGAAGGATTTGGTTGTTCCTGAGGGAAGGAGCTGTTCCTGTGATGTGCTTGAGGGAGGGCTGCGGAGGCAGGCACTGCCCAGGAGCAGGACCAGAGGGGCTTTGGGACTGGATCTGGTGTCCAGAAGGGAAAATAGCTTTTACTTGAGAATGCATGCTATGGTCAGTGTCTCAGAAAGGCTAGATTAAGAGTTTGAGATGAGACATGTAGAGCGTGCACAGGGGGCTTGGATCTGGGAAGTTCAGTTGGGGATGATCAAAAGACAGCTGCAAATGTGGTCTGGTGTTCAGGGCAGATGAGACTGGAATTGTAATCCATCAGCAGATTGCGGGAGGTTTGTGACAGCTGTGGTTATAAACGAAACTGACCAGGTTGGATATGCGAAGCCAGAACCGAGGCTTGGAAGTGGAGAGGAGAAGTTATCCAAGGAGACAACAGCCTGCCAAGATTCTACAGAGTGAGGCTGCTTTTCTTTATGTGTTAAACAGTCCACTGCTCTGCCTGTTTCATCTAAAAGGACACATCATGTAACTGCTTCACATGGAGACTTTGTTCCTTGTTAATTTGCTGGTATCTGCCTCTCAGAGCCCACGGATCATGTGGCTTAACACAGTGGGTCACAGCCCTGCCACAGTGCGAGGAAGGCAGAGAGCTTTCTCTGTGTCTTGGAGGTAGAGCCTCAGAGGAGGTGAACAGAAGCCAACATTTAGAGGATCTACTATATACCAGCTAGGCACTGGGTAGGTTGTGTGTGTGTGTGTGTGTGTGTGTGTGTGTGTGTGTGTGAATGTTTTAATGGCCCAGAATTCTGAAATGTGGTCACCTTTGTCTTTTTTTCTCCATTCTGTCATTTCTCTTCTCTATTTCTTCCCCATCAAGAAGTCTATGTGTTCCTCAGTTCAAGGTGGAATTGAGGCAAAACTTCCTGAGCGGGAAAGGATTACACACAAACACGCACACAAATACACATATACACATGCAGAGAGACAAGATGCACACACACGTGGATGTGCATAGACACACACACACACACACACACACACACACACACACACACACACGGCCTGTGTATGGAGGTGGGAGAGCAGAGACCCTCAAGGGGAGGGTATGTAGTGTCATGGGAACAAGAACAGTGTCGAAGGGGACATGATCTAAAGGTGACTCAGGAAGGGGAGAGAGACATCTGCCCGTGCCTTGCAGACGAGATTCAGGGTTATTATAGAGTGATTTGTATTGGTTCCTGAAGACCCCGTAGACCAGACCAGATCTCCAGATCCTCCTCCTCCTCCTCCTCGTCCTCCTCCTCCTCCTCCTCCTCGTCCTCCTCCTCCTCCTCCTCCTCGTCCTCCTCCTCCTCCTCCTCCTCCTCCTCCTCCTCCTCCTCCTCCTCCTCCTTCTTCTTCTTCTTCTTCTTCTTCTTCTTCTTCTTCTTCTTCTCCTCTCCCCTCCTTCTTCTTCTTACAGCTTAAGTTGGGCCCTAGGAAGGGGAAAGAACTGGTAACCTGGGTCTCCAAACAGAAGAAAACAAAATCCCCCATTGATAGTGCTTGCTGACCACCCCACCAAAGCAGATTTCAAACTGCCAGTGAGGCCCCCCCCAGAATTCAGATTTGGGAAACCAGTACAGAACCAGAGGGATTTTGCCAGCTAGACAAACTGACCTTGGCATATCCCTGAAGTCTCCTGAAACCTGTCCCCCTCCCCCCAAAAAAGGATTGCAGTTTATCAGCAATTAGGAAGGAGGAGATCACAGAGAACGGTCTGTCTTCTTTGTCTTCTTTGTCTCGCTCACTAACCTGTGGACTGAGATGCCGAGAAAGCGACGACTCCAAAGCCTTGCAGGCTCTGACTGTTCTCTCAGCTGAGACCCTTTGGGCACTCGCCGCTGGTGAGCTTTGAGCTGTCCTCTGAGGTCCTGCCTCCGATTGCTGCTCCTGTCTCTCTATGGTTCTATAAGGAATATTACTAACTGTACACAGTAGCAGGGTTGGGGGGGAGGCAGGGGGGGGGTGCATCCTTATACCCCACCTCTGTCCGCACTCTAATCCACATTGCTTTGGTAACCACTGGGTTAAGGGTCTAAATTTTACACTAAGATTCTGAATATAACCACTTAATTACACCCAAGAGGTGAGAGCTGGTGAGGGTGGCAAGGGGGCGGGGTTCTGTGGTGATTGTCTTGAGTCTGGCTCAGCCATTTGTGTTTTCAGTCCTGGGCAATGGCACACTTGTCCCTGGTGAGTAATTTCATCGACAGCACAAAGAGCCTGCGGTGGAGATCACCGATTTACCCGAAGATTTTTTTTTTTTTTTTTTTTTCTGTTGAGCCTAAGCCAATCTTCCTGTGTCTCAATGACACTTCCAGGGGGTTATTATTGAAACTGTTGAAGGTGGCTGGGCCAGATGGATTCCTAAATATGTCTCTAATCTTCATACTGACCTTTCTTTGCTGACTTGTGGCTGTAGGGCTGGGACTCTGGCTAGAGGGAAGCCGCCAGGCTAGGGTAGAAGCGACTGTCTCCTTCCTGTCTCTGTGTAGCCGTTGTGTGCACCATCACCGGTAACCGTCGCGTGCTCCACGACCAGAAGCTTCTCTGGCCGTAAAGTTGACTTCAACTGTAGTCTTGCTGCCATCCATAAGACCAGCCTCCGCCCAGCCCAGCATACTGTGTAGTCCTTCTTCAACGCTTTGAGCTTTGTCTTTGTGGACGCCCCCCCAGGCCCCCCCTCCCTCCCCACCCCCTTCAACCTTCTACTTCATAGTAATTCCTTTCGGCCCGGTTGTGTGGCTGACAGCTGGTACCTGCAGTTGCGACTTTCCTGCTGTCCTTGGGTTCTCTTTTTGTCTGCTACTTTCCTAGCTAGCAACTCTTCTCCTTCAATTCTTTTCGCTAAAAATGATTGGTGTGATATCCATCCCCACCTATGCCTGACCAATAAAACACAAATAAGGTGAAACCTGTTTTCCTCCTGTGACTAGGCTGTGACAGTAAGGCTAGTGGCAGAGGCCTCAGCAACACAAAGCTGACACAAAGCCTGAGGTTTTGTGTGACCCAGCTCTATGAACATACCGAGGCAGATGAACTAGAAGGACCTTGAATGACCTAGGCGCTGGGTGCCCAGGTGCAGGCTGCCCTGCACACTACCAGTTAGAACCTGAACTTTGGGGCAGGGATGGATCCCAGGATCCCTCCATCCCTGCCCTCCATGGGGCCTCCTGGACTGCTAGGCTTCCTTGGGTCACACAGCCAGAAACTTGCTTAACTTTCTTCTCTTGGGGAATGTGTAAGCTTGAGATGGTGATTGGGCCCACAGATTTCTCTATTATACCCAATAAAATAAAAAAAAGACGTTTCTCTTCCAAAAATGCACACGCTTGTGTTAAACACTCTAGTGGTTCTTTATGTTTAAAAGTACTCTACCACTAAGGGCAAGTGCACCACCTCCAATTCTAAGTTTAACGAATAAATTAAACGGACTGACGTAATATAAAAGAGCGCATGCGCGCAGGGGTAACAAACCGAGGGATGGTTGGCTGTTGCGCAGCCCATGTCTTATAAAGTGGCCGCTCTCACAGTATGTGGGGAGCTTTGTGGGGTGCCCTTGACAGGAATCTGACATCAGGGCATGACAAGGAAGTAAGTCCAGGCAGGAATCTGACATTAAGGTGGGACAAAGAGGCAGTCTTCAGTCATGACTATGACTTTAGGCTCGGACAAGGAAGTAGGCTCAGACGTCCTGACCGTCCTTAGAACCAGCGATCCCAGGAGTGATCACGGGACCTTGTGTTTATTGCCTGGCTTGTTCCTTGACTATTTGTGTTTATTGTCTTGCTTGTTCTTTGGCTATTGTCTTGCTTGATTCCTCATTGTATGCTCGCTCTTAATACCTGCATGTAATTGAAATGGTATAAAAGCAGACTGGAAAATAAAATAAACCCGCCTCAGTCTCAGAATTGACTGAGGTCACGCTACAATGTTATCTAATTGTCTTTTTTTTTTCTTTTTAATCCTCACTCCTGTGCTGGAGAACCTGTTGACTGACTGAGCTGGCTTGGTCAATAGTACTTCCTTCTTCGGGTGGATCAGGTCAGAGCTTCCTGTGACAGTCAGTAGCTAATGTGGATGGATATAACTTCAGTTTTCCTAGTTTATTTATTTTAATCCCTTTTTTTCTTTTCTTTTTCAGCAGTAGTACTCTTGGCGTATAACCCAAACTTGAGTTCTGACTACTCGAGTACTCAGAACTTTTGTTCTGACTTTTAAAAGAATTGGGCCGTGCAACAGCCAACAATAGGAACAGTTTGTTCCATCACCACTCAAAGGGACAGCTGAGGACCTTCTGTTGTTGTTTTTCAGGAAGTTAAAGAACCTTCAGTTGCCTCTTTCTAACCTTAGGAGAAGTCCCTTCTGATGACTGAGCAGGCAGGTCGGCCTCACACTCCTGGTGACCTATCCACGGGGTCACGGTGTGGGGAGTCTTCTGGGCTTGGCCTCTAGGAAAAAGGCCCTCCTGGGCCATTGCCCAGCTCAGCTGGTTTATACCCAGTGATTTACTGAGCATTGCAACCACTGACAACTTTTATGCCCCTTCCTCGAGGCCAAAGGGACAAAGCTGGTGAAGAGGTGCTGGGAACCCATCCCTGGGTCAGCTCCCCAGAACTTTCTCATCATTGCTGGTATGTGTCCCTTTGCCCCGGGAAACAAAACCCAGGCCCCTTGACTTTGGGTTGCCCACGCTTTGCCACTACCTCTGATGCGATGGTCTAAATTTACGACACCATTAGTGAAAGCCGCTAGAGGCTGGGCCTTCTTTCCCTAGCCGCTGAACTTCATGCGGTCCAGAGTAAATCACTGTAACGGCCGCTGGGTCAGCATTGTTGTGGGGATGTTTTACACCCGGGGCTGTCAGTTATTTGGGGTGGTTAAGTTGAATTGCCAAGGGTCGAGTTACAGTCATTACTTTTCTTTGCCTTGAGCATACTTAGGAAGAGCCCCACCAGCCCAAGGTAGCTGGGTCCATAAAGGAGGGTGAGATCAATACAGGGCAGGGCGTGGGACACATGAAGGGACAAAGAAGGTGAAGAGGTGGCTTGCACTGCCATGTGGTCCCAAGGCTTGCTGTCCTGAGGAGAGGATTGTATATTCTGGGTCTCTCAGGTAGATGCACAGGGAGCTTTTCCTGGTTGTGGGTTCCTGGTATACATACAAAGGTGGACGAGAAAAGCTACAACCGGAAATTGCCTAAACTCCTCTCCATGCCCATGGGTATGTCTTTTAACAATGAAGGAGCTGTGTTGAAGGACAAAGCCTTTCACACCTGAGGCTGGGGAGGCCTGGGAAGATTTGCTGAGAGAATGGCAAGTCCCCGGAGGGCATCATTCATAAGTTTGTCCCCGGAGGGCATCATTCTTAAGTTTGTCCCCAGAGGGCATCATTCATAAGTTTGTCCTCAGAGGGCATCATTCATAAGTTTGTCCCCAGAGGGCATCATTCATAAGTTTGTCCCCAGAGGGCATCATTCATAAGTTTGTTCTCAGAGGGCATCGTTCATAATTTTGTCAACTTTCTCCCACCCTATCGGACACTATCTGGAACATTTTCTTCCGGCAGCGATATGAAGTTGGCAGTTCCAATATCACTAAGTTTCCTGGCTGAGAACTCTGGCTGTCTCTGCTTGTTCATGCAGCGATGGAGGTTCAGGGAGCTCAGAGAGCAGGGGAAGCAGGTGGGGTTGATAGGAGCCTCAGCATCCTCTTCCCAGCTGGGATGTCCCTGTCCCTGAGAACCTGCAATGCCATTTCTTAGGGCTTCTGTCCTTCTGTCATTTTTAAATTAACTGCCTCATTATTGCAAAAAAAAAAAATGCAAAACAGATGTGCTTTCATAGATGAATTCTAGACATCTCCTTTCCTTCTCTGAGACAGACCCCATGCTCTGTCTTTTGGTCCCACAAGTGGAAGCCATTAGTTTTGTGCGAGCGTGTGTGTGTGTGTGTGTGTGTGTGTGTGTGTGTGTGTGTGTTAAATGTACATTTTTGCTATTACTTTTATGTGTATGGAAGTGTTGGGGGGAGGGTGGGCTTCTGCTTTGCCTCTGGCCCTTGACTGTGGACTGTCAAAGACAAGCTGAGCAGATCTACACTTAGCTTCAAGCCTTTAAGGGCCAGAACAAGCCTTTCATAAGGCAGCAGACAAGGGTGGAACCCCAAGACCACACACATGAATTATCATCTCAGAATCACAGTGAGGGAGGGTCTAGAGTTCGAGGATATAGTCTGCTTGCTAGCCGGGGGAGGGGGTGGCGCAGAAGATTCAAACTCATGGATGGTGACAGTTCAGAGGGATTTGGGGGAACTCAGAGAATAACTTTGTAGCGATGGGCTTCTGAAGAAAAGATTTCTGAAAGTGGTGATGTCTGAGCTGGACCCTGAAGCATCAGTCAGCTTAACTGGGCCCAAAGGAGAGTTGCAGGGGAAACCCTTCTTGCAAGGTCGGTACACGGTAAATTATAGTCAGGTTGTCATTGAGTCTGAGTGTGTGTACTAGTGCTGTGGTGTGTGTGTGTGTGTGTGTGTGTGTGTGTGTGTGTATGTATGTGTGTAGGTTATATGCGTGCATAGCAACAAAGCAGGAGAGAAAGTGAAGCTTGTTTTGTTATTAATATTTATTTTGTGCATATGGGTATTTTGTCTGCATGCATGTCTGTACACCATATGTATGTCCGGTGCCTGTAGAGGCCAGAAGTGGGTGTTGGATGGACACATACACACACACACACACACACACACACACACACACACACACGGAGAAGGCCCCAGTGTGGATATAAACAAGAGACCAGTCACTACGGGGCTTTTTCAACTCAGCACAGCAGAGCAGAACAGCAGACCAAGAAACAATGCATAAGCCGGGCGTTGGTGGCGCACGCCTTTAATCCCAGCACTTGGGAGGCAGAGGCAGGCAGATTTCTGAGTTCGAGGCCAGCCTGGTCTTCAGAGTGAGCTCCAGGACAGCCAGGACTACACAGAGAAACCCTGTCTCAAAAAACCAAAAAAAAAAAAAAAAAAAAAGAAAAGAAACAATGCATAGAAGAGGCAAGATGGCTGCCTTCCTGTTATGGGTACCAGTGCTCTTTGGAGGTTGCACCAGGGACCTGGACAGTATGTCTTCTTCCTTCCCAGAGTGGCAACAAAAAGTATTAGAAAATACATTGCATGCTGCTGACCGTAAGTGCAGGTAACGATAAAGACTTACCTAAGGGTGGAGGAAAAGCGGGGGTGCTGGGTCGCTGCTGAGTGGGCCTCCAGGATCTTTACTTCCCAGGCTTACATTAATGATTCCTCCTCCAACTTTACTTTTGAACATCCATTTTTCTGTTTTGGAGCTGCGGACAGGAGAGTCCTGGGGAAACCCTAAGCTCTTCAGTCTCTGTGAGGTTACTGATGATCTGGATGGAGGCTGAAATCCCAGGCAGGTCAGGGGAAGTATTCCCAGAAGTTCTTGGTAAGAGACAGCATGATATAAACATACGAAAGGGTTAGCTCAGGAACTTTGGAAAGGTTCTGGAACACTTGCCCTCCCAGAAGGGAGAGGCTAAATTACATCCCTCAGACCACACCTCAGACCACAGGGAGGTCCCTGTGGCTGGGGAAGGCCCAGAGACTGACGGCCACCTACCTCATCCCCTAACAACCAGTTAGTTTAAAGGTAACGCACTGCTCTGCCAATCACATTGTGCCTAATGGCGGCTGCCCTGAAGACTGCATAAAGGCCTGTGCAGCCTGCTTCGCATGCTCGTTCTCTCCCCATGTGCAGGGCGACCCCAGCATGCTGGAGTAAATAAAATTCCTCTTGCTTTTTGCATCGATCCCCGTCTCCCTGTTGTTCACTCAGGGGGTCTCTCCAGAAAGTTAAGGCTCCCTGGGTCTCACACGTAGATGTATCTGGGAAGAGGGAATCTTAATTGAGGAATTGCTTCCATCTGATTAGACGGAGGGATTTTCTTGATTAATGGTTGATGTGGAAGAGCCCAACCTACTGTGGATAGGTACATATACAGCACCACCCCTGGGTACGTAGTCTGGAGGATATAGGAAAGTGAGCTGAGGAAGCCAACAAGCCACATTCCTCTATGACCTTTGCTTCGGTTCCTGCCTCCAAGTTCCTGGCTTGAGTCCCTGCCCTGACTTCCTTCATGACTGACTACAACTGTCAGTGGCAATAAAACCTTTCCTTCTCAGTTTGCTTTTGGTCGTCATGCTTATCCCAACAACAGAAAGCCAACTAAGATACTGAGGGGAAAATAAAGAAAGAAAAATTAGTGGTCTCTTGCAAAACAGTGTCTGTTGCTGATGATGGAATAGGAAGCAATGACCTAGGAGAGGGGAATAGTGCAGCATGGAATGAGGCCCCCCGAGTGGAAGAGGAGAAGAGAAGATCAGTTCCGCAAGCAGTGCAGTATGCCCCCCTCTCTCTGTATGTGAGAGATGGAGATGGAGAGGGACCCTAACAACTGGCAGCTTGCATAGACAGGCAGAAACTTCCTAATGATTAACAACAATGTATACATTTATCCTAGCTCTGCATTTGGGTCCTCCCCCAGACCTAACCTGAGCATCTGTCCATGTTAACAACACAGAAAGCGAATTCCTGTGACCTGAGAGAATTCATGGAGCATTCTGAAGCGTGGCACTGAAGAAAGCTCAAGGGTGTAGACGATACCATTTTAATTAATTAAGGTGGATCTAGTTGGATTAGTACACCTAACCGCTGAGGGAGAGAAACCTGGCAGGATGCCTCAAGAGAAAATGATTTGAAAGCAAGTCGGGAAGCTTGAGGAAGGACTTCTTTCCATTTTATAAGAGTCACTATTTTCATGCTCACACTACCAAATAGAATGTGGGGGCTGGTGCTCAGTGGCGACGAGCATTGGGTGCTCTGGCAGCGGAGCTGAGTTCTATTCCTAGCACTCACGTTGGATGGTTCACAACCATCTGGATCTTCAGCTCCAGGATCCCACACCCTCTTCTGCACTCTGAGGATACCTGCCATCACACATGTGCATAATTTAAAAATAAAATAAAATAAACCTCAAATCTTTAAAACTGTAAAGCTGTTGCTATTGTACCTGTTTACATACAAATCACACGTGATGCTGGTAGAAACACTGTACCAAATACCCCGAACGCTTACTTTGTCATAAGAGTTAGAACACATTTTCTAAATTTCTCTAAATGCAAGATGAAATAAAGCATATTTTCAATGGTTGCTGCTTCCTCATTCCCCTCTCACCACCTCCCTCCTCCTTCTCCTCCTCCTCTTCCTCCACCTCCTTGTTCTCCTCCCCCTCTCATGCCCTTTCCCCTCCCACACCCTTTCCCCCAGTTTCTTCATCCTCCTTGTCTTCCCCTCCCCCTTCTCCTATCTCTCCTTCTTCTTTTGTTTTTGTTTTTTGTTTTTGTTTTTTGGTTTTGTCAAGACAGGGTTTCTTTGTGTAGCCCTGGCTGTCCTGGAACTCACTGTGTAGACCAGACTGGCCTCGAACTTAGAAATCTGCCTCTCCCTCCCAAGTGCTGGGATTAAAGGCATGCGCCACCACCGCCCGGCTATCTCTCCTTCATCTTCTATTTTTCTTCTTTTGGACAGGGTCTTGCTACGAAGGCTCGGTTGGCCTTAAACTCAAGATCCTCCTGCCTCAGCCTCCTTAGTTCTGGGATTACAGATTTAGACCACCATCCTTGGCTGAATAGCTTCATCAAAACAAAACAAAACAAAACAAAACAAAACAAAACAAAACAAAAAACCAGACAAACAAACAAACAAACAAGCCTATTATGTCAATTAGATCTTGTCATTTCTTGTGTCACTTTCCACCACACGTTTTCAGGTCTCCTTTAGGGGTTTCACTGAGCGTGGGAATCAAACGAGTTGTCACACGTAAAGCTCCTGTAGGGCTGATGGAGTTGATACTAAGTCTGTAGCACTTTAGTCCTTGTTTTCAACAGTTATCTGGCACTGGAAACGAGGGCAGTGTGCAACCCCGGGAGCCGCTGCTTGGCCGTGACTGCCATGGCTCCTTGCAGACTGTTTTCCAGATGCACAACTTCACCTGATTCTCCCAGCCTCTCTCAGCTCCACTGTCGGAAAGAAAACTGAACAGAAGAGAGCCAGAGTAGGATGAACTGACCTTTTCAAGTTCAACGGGATCGTCTTGAGGCATTTGCTTCTATCTTTACCCCAAGATTCATGGGGTTCTTTAAAAAAAAAAATCGCATCATTTTTAGGAATGAAGGTCTCTTGCATTTGAACTAGAGTCACATTATCATACCTAAAAGGAAACCGCAGTATTCACCTGCATTCATAGGCTTGTTGGGATGCTCTTTTTATCTTATGAATTTAAACATCTTTGATTCTTACATCACGTAGTCCGCCACCCCCCTCTTCATCTGTAGCCGCCTCTTCTAGAGCATCTCTCTCTGAGAAGGAACTGGTGTTTGCTGTTTAAGTCATGACTACCCCCTGACCCTACTTTTCATGGCAAAAGTAAGATTAAACCCAGGACCTCTGTTCCAACAGACCCCGCCATCTTCCCAGGCCTCGCCTTTAAAGTGTTTTTTTTCTTCTTTACTTTGGACTGTGATAATTCCATCTCTTAGTGTGGCTTAGATGTTGCTCTGTGAACTGGTTATTTTCAAACACATTTTTGTGGCATTCCTTCTGTGCTTAGGTGGGGCAATCCTACATGGGGCTCATGGTCTAGGAAGCATAACAAGAAAGTAATAAGCAAACATGTGGAAGTGTGTGTGTGTGTGTGTGTGTGTGTGTGTGTGTTCATGCATGTTGTTACACCTGTGTGTATATGTGTTTGGAGGCCAGAGGACAATGTCTGGTGTCATTCCTCAGGTGCTGTTCACCTTGGGTTTTTTTGAGACAGAAGATCTGATTGGAGCTTGCTGATTGGGCGAGGCTGATTGGTCAGGGAAGACTAGGGATCCACCTGTCTTCAACTCAGCACTGGGAACACTGGGAATATAAATGTAAGCCACTGTTCTTGGCGTCTTTAAAAAAAATGAGTTCTGGAGCTAGGTCACAAGCTAGGTCCTTATACTTGCAGGGCAAATATGAACTCTATGTTACACTTGCATAAAAGATGTAGCTGTGGATTTCTTGTGGTTATGGTATATCTGTAGTTTGGTCATTGTACTGGCTGGTTTTGTGTCAACTTGACACAGGCTGGAGTTATCACAGAAAAAGGAGCTTCAGTTGGGGAAGTGCCTCCATGAGATCCAGCTGTGGGGCATTTTCTTAATTAGTGATCGAGCAGGAAGGGCCCCTTGTGGGTGGTACCATCTCTGGGCTGGTATTCTTGGGTTCTATAAGAAAGCAGGCTGAGCAAGCCAGGGGAAGCAAGCCAGTAAGGAACATCCCTCCATGGCCTCTGCATCAGCCCCTGCTTCCTGACCTGCTTGAGTTCCAGTCCTGACTTCCTTTGGTAATGAACAGCTGTGTGGAAAGTGTAAGCTGAATAAACCCTTTCCTCCCCAACTTGCTTCTTGGTCATGCTGTTTGTGCAGGAGTAGAAACCCGGACTAAGACAGTCATCATAAAACTGTGAAGTAGCAGTTGTATATTTTAAAAAGGCATATTTAAATAGTGTGTATAAGGGGGTGGGTGTGTACACATGTACCCGTGCCTGTGGGCAGAAGTGGGCATTAGATCTCGTGAAGTGGGAGTTACAAGAAGTTGTCAGTTGCCCAAAATGGGTTCTGGGAATGAGCTCAAGTCCTCTGGGTGAACAGAGAGGTCTCTTAACCTCTGAACCATCTCTCCAGTCCTGAAGTTGTATTTTCATTATATCAAAGATGCCACTGTGATGGCAGAGATCCAGACAGGGTTCTGTTCTTCTCTTTCTCTTCCCCTACTCATTTCATTTTATTTTACTGGGGATTGAGCTCACAGCTTTAAGCATGCTAGACAAGTGATGTATATTAAGCATCCTCCTTCGGCCAGATCTTCCCTTATCCCCACTATGTGTGACCTTAGGGGAGATTGTGTCCCTTGCTTTTGCTGGGTTTTGGTGTTCTCATTTTTAAGTGGTGGATGCTGACCAAATGAGTGGTTTCCCAGGCTTCCTAAAACCATGAAGTCCTCATCCTGCCCCACATGAACTCTAATGTAGGAGGCAGATAGATAGCAAGGAAGCTGCCCTGGGTGAAGCAGAGGACAGCTCTCGAGCTCAGCCCACTCTCACTTTTTATTCCTGACTTTCACATCTCCCACCTCAACCTCTGGATAGCCACCGTGCTGTATGTAGCCTCAGAATCATAGTTTCTAAGACAGAGTCGGAAAATCACTGGCAGCCTGCGGTGGTGGTTGTGGTGGTGGCAGCAGCAGTGGCAGTGAGCGGCAGTAGTGGCTATGGTGATCGAAGCTTTGGTGGTGTCACATGCCTTTAGTCCCAGCACCCAGGAGACAGAGACAGGCAGATGGAGACAGTGAGTTTGAGGTCAGCCTGGTAACAGAGCAAGGTACAGGACAGACTGGGCTATACAGAGAAACTCTGTCTTGAAAAAACAAACAATAACAATAATAACAACAAAAACCAACCAACCAACCAACCAAACAAGCAAGCAAACAAACCAACCAACAAACAAACAAAACAAAAGCAACCAAAAAAGAAGAATCACTGGTAATGTTTGGTGTTCCTGAGAGCCTCATCAGACTGAGAGATCTGTTTGAATGGAACCTCTGTTTGTGTGTGTTTGTGAACATGCGTGTTCCTGCGTGTGTGTGCCCATTTGTTGGGGAGAGAACAAATATCAGGATGGAAGTGCTCTCGGCATTCTTTGGTGGATGCTTGTCCCTTTCTAAATGGCACACTTGAGCTCACACTAGCCTGACTGACAGAGAGAAGTTGCGGTCACATTGAGAGAGTGAGTTACACACCAAGTGATGGGATAAAGTCTCTACCCCACCTGGCTTCGGCGTTATGGTGGAGGTCCTGGGACCTGTATCATGGGATTTCTTCCATGGCAGATGTTCCTCAGACTGTGGCTCACTTGGCCATCAATAGGTCTCGTGTAACATCCTATAAGCCTAGGAATCTCATTGGATAGAGACAGCCTCCTCTTTGAACGTTCCTACAAAACTTCCTCATACTTTACTGTCTCCGTGTAGACCACATGCTAATCTTTAAGCTAGTCGCCATGCCTAGAGGAAGCCAGAGCACTAATTAATTGACCTCCTCAGGCTGTCTGAACCACAAGGAGCATGGGGAGGCTCAGGGAATAGTGAGGTAAGAATACCAAAAGAATAGGAACTAACCTCAAAAGGGGCACACTACCCTTAAAGTGACCTTATAACTCACCAGGGCTGCGATGACTTAGAAAGTCAAAGGGGGAAACCACTAAAAGCTAGTTGGGCAACAGATGGAAATTGACGTTATTCTGGGCAAACTGGGGTATATGATGTCCTTAATAGGACACTCATTAGGGGCATTCAATGACTTTGTCAAGGTTCGCAGACAATCAGAGACCTAGGTGAGAGAGCTCATTCCAGATGTTCTATCAAAAGGTTAACCTCAGCCCCCAGAAGCTCGTCTCTGCAGTCGTCTGTACAGAATGGGGTGAGTGCAAAGTAGGGATGGCTGAGCAAGAGGATTCCAGACAAAACCAGAACCAAGTGAGGAATCGTTTGCAGGGTCATGCCAGTGACCACCTGAAACATCTTCCTAGCTTTGATATGTTCAGAGAACCTGCAATAGTCATGCATTACCTCAGAATGGTATGCATGGTCAATGATTAAAAGGTGTGGGTCTGCAGGATTGGGCAGCTGGGTTGGTGGGAAAAGCACTTGCTGTGGAAATATGAGGACTGGACTCAGATCCACAGCGGCTGTGAACAAGCTGGGCGTAGCAAGGCATGTCTGTAATCCTCCATCTAGGAGGTGGAGTCCGGAGAAGCCAATGGTGTTGCTGGTCAGATGAAACTAAAGATAGAAAACAGTAAGGGAAGACAGTTGAACTCAACCTCTGGCCTCTACATATGTACATTAAGGGTGCATGCATGAACCCCCACATGCATATACAAACACATAAGACTACACCTACATACCCACCCACACCATCACGGCTCGACACACCAGATAGCACATATGTTAACATAAGTTAAGAGCAAAAATATCGTTGGGTCTGAAATCAGAGGGGGTTTTTTAACCTAATCTTGTAACGTATGAGTCCTTTGACCTTAGGCAAATTATTTAATTTTTCCCAATCTATTTCACTGAGACTAACCACAGTGCCCCCTTCAGAAGTTTATTGCAAGGATAAAATGAGATTCGGCTTGTTGAGTGTCACACTGGAACACGGCAATTATCAATAAGTAAGCTATTTTAGCAATTCTAGTATCAACAGGCATATAGAAATTTGTACATGTCCAACTTTCGTTCCAGCCTCGTGTGGGGGAGACTCTTAACACCGGGTGACTGGCTGTGTGAGGTGCTCTTCTCAGACCAGATGTTTCCCCCCTGTGGCCAGTGCTTCTGTGGCCCAATCTGCAGTCTTTACATCTGGTCACCCAGAGAGTGGATCAGTCCGGGTGTGTGGCACCAAGAACATTCTGAACATGTTGGTGAGTGAATAGGGGGGATTTTTATAGCCTCTCTGGGGAGTGTTAAACGACTGGGAAGAAAATGCTTTGGGAAGCACAAGGATCTAAGCCGTCATTACCTAGTCCTGGTAGCTCATGCTGAGACTTTCCAAGTCAAGAAGGAAAAATCGAGCCAACTATTTGTAGGGCCGTCTTTAGCCTCCAACACCTGGTTTGGAAACCCACTTGCCTCCCGCCCTGCACTAACCCTTCCGAAAACCCAGGCAGGAAATACAGTGTGTGAGGCCAGAAAAGGGTGAGCGCCTGGCTTCCTCGGGTCAAACAGCGGGGCTGTAAATGACTCTTTTCAAAACACATTACTTCCCAAGATTGTGGCCTGACACAAAAGAAGGGTCCACACAGCAGTTGTTCCCAGCAAGGATTATACTATAGGGCTATTAGGGGGAACAGAAGCAGCCTGATTCTCACCGATGACGGGAAATGAGGTTAAGCAGAGATAACAGGTCTTTGAGTTAAAGAGCCTTTAAACACACATCCTGGCCTCACAGCTTTGGTAAGTGGATGAGAATTATGGAATGGAGCCTTTATCTGCACTCCTGAGCATGCACTCCGCCCTGGCTGGGCGGTTGCTACTTTTCTCAGACCTTTGGCTCTTCACATTGAATTGCCAGTAAGATCTGGCTGAGATGGGCTCACCAGCTCTGATTCTTACAAGTAACCTCTTTGATAGTCTTTGGACATACATACCTTTAGATTACATTGCTTTTGATGGCTGAGAAAGGGAATTTTCAAGCCCCAACAGACTTGGGCCAGTATGTTTCTGTTTTTGCCCTGGTTTTCAAGGACAAGGTATCTGGATGGGCTTGATTAAATTCAACAAGTCAGAGAATGTGTTCAGAGAGAAGGGGGGAAAAAAACCCTGCCAGCCCCCATACCAAACATCAAATGGTTGCTTGTCACGTGGAAAAGCACCTGGTTGTGGGCCTGGAGTCCTGCTCTGGCGTTACGCTATCTGCATTTATTACGTATACAACCTCGTCTTGTCCCTTCCTCGGAATTCCCATTCAGAGCAGATAGGAGAGGTGTAAGCTAAGCAACCCTTCATGACATTTCAAAATCTTAATGTGGCTAATTCAGTTTGCCTGCTGACACGCCTACACATAACTAACTGGTTGACAGAATACGACAGGGCTGCTTTTTGTTTGTTTTATTTGTTCGTTTTTAAATTTTAATTAAAAATTTTTTTTAGATTTAATTATTTATGTATGTATGTGAGTACACTGTCACTTTCCTCAGACACACCAGAAGAGGGCATCCAATCTTGTTACAGATGGTTGTGAGCCATCATGTGGTTGCTGGGAATTGAACTCAGGACCTTTGGAAGAGCATCAGTGCTCTTAACCACTGAGCAACCTCTCCAGCCCCTAATTTCATTTTTTTTTTTTTTTGGTTTTTTTGAGACAGGGTTTCTCTGTGTAGCCCTGGCTGTCCTGGAACTCACTCTGTAGACCAGGCTGGCCTCGAACTCAGAAATCCACCTGCCTCTGCCTCCCAAGTGCTGGGATTAAAGGCGCCCTAATTTCATTTTTAAGACAGGGTTTTACTATGCAACTTTTAACTTTGGCTGGCCCAGAACACATTCTGTAGACCAGGCTTGCCTCAAACTCTCAGAGATCCGCCTGTCTCTGACTCTCTGGTGCTGCGATTGGAGGTTTGCGCGGCTGGCTCCGTGTTTCTTTGCAATAGTTCTGGGGCGGGTGACTATAAACCTGAGTTAGCTATTTTTTTTTCCACCATGACTGAGGAAAGAATATGATCCCTCTTGTTTTAACATTGTTTGTTTTCTGACTATTAAAGTAGAGGGGAAAAAAAAAACCCTGACTTTGACAGATAAGCCTAGTAGTAACTGTAATTCACAGGAGCTGTTAAAAGAGTAAATGAAATAATTTATATAAAACACCAACTGGATGCTTGGCACAGAGAAAGGAAGCATTCCGGAATAGCAGTTGTGATTTATTTATTTATTTATTTATTTATTTATTTATGAGTCAGGGTTTGTCTTAGGGTTTCTGTTGATGTGGCGAAACAACGTGATCTGGCCAGATGTGGTGGTACATGCCTTTAACCCCTGTACTCAGCAGGAGGAGCTCTGTGACGTTGAGGCCTGCCTACCTAATGAGTTTCAGGACAGCCAGGGCTCCAAAGAGCTCTATCTCAAACAAAACAAAATAAGAACATCACGAGCAAAAGCAGCTTGAGAAAAAAAAGGGTTTATCTCACCTCTGCGCATTTCCAGATCATTAAAGGAAGTCAGGGCAGAAATTCAAGGTAGGAACCTAGAGGCAGGGACTGACGCGGAGGCCGCGGAGGGAATGCCCCGTGCTGGCTTGCTCCCCTCAGTTTGCTCAGCCTGCTTTCTTAGATCATCCAGGACCACCCACTCAACCCTGTGGGAGGAGCCCACCCATATCAATCACTAATCAAGAAAATGCTCCACACACCGGTCTGCATGCCAATGTGGTGGGGGCATTTTCTCAAGTGTGGGTCATCTTTTCCAAATGACTCTAGCCTGTGTCAGGTTGACATTAAAAGCCAAACAGCACCAGGGTCTCACTGTATAGTCTTGGCAGGCCTTGAACTTGCTATGTAAGCCAGGCTGGCCTCAGACTCACTTGTTCTGCTGGGATTAAAGGTGAGTGCCACCATAACCAGTTGTGAGCTGAATTCTAGCTCACTGATGATGCCCTGGCTCTCTCTAGGGTCCTCAATGGAGTTTCCAGTTGATACTGATGTTTCTGTTGTGTCCATGACGATCTGAATGATGATCCTGCTATGTTTCCCCAACAGATAGATGTTTGGTTCTTTGAGTTTCACCTGAATTATAAGCACAGTCATAGGCTCCTAGCCAAGAGATTTTTTTTTCTTTACAGTGCAATCTATCTGCATGGTTCTTTTAAAAGTAGATGAACATTTGCATAAAGAAGAAAATAATCAGTAGTTCTACTATTCAGAGATTACTACATCCACATCTTATGGAAATTCTACATGTTTATGAATGTTCACTTAATTATATAACAAATCACAAACTACTTTTCAATGTCATGTCTAACGGCACCAGAGAGTTCTATCCATAGGCTCCTCGTTTATTTAAGTGTGGATGTCTTCTAGCATAGATATTCAGATCTATCTACTAACATCATTGCCAAGAAAACTCAAAATCAGTGCCCTAATCTATACTTTCTTTCCGGTTTCTGTGACACGGTGTCACCTCTGTGGAAGACTGTAGACTCTTCAGAATGTTAGAAGTTCCCTACATCCAAAGGAAGCACCAAAGACACCCCTTCAAAGGTTAGTTAGGATGTTAAATTCCTGCCCCATTCCCAGGCAGAAGAGGCAAAATTGGGGTCACTTTCATGACAGCTATTGCGGTGTGTGTGAGGAGCTCCAAACAGACACTCCCACCCTCTCCCCTAATCATAGGCAATTTCCTCAGACAGCATCAACCTTTCATGGGGATGTCAAATGGGCCATCCAAATAGATGGTTCCCGAGGCAGGGGAAAGCCCACAGCCCTCCCGCTCTTCAGTGCACTGTCTCACCTTCTGTTGCCTGGCGGGCGGGCCAGGTGGTTGGGGAAAGTCTTTTTTTCTATTAACTGAGACTTGGGCTCATTTGAGGCGTATTTATGTGCCTCTGTGTGCAGCCGAAATTTTAGGCCATTGTTCCAAGAGTTGTGTTGAGGGCTTTGGAAGTATGAGATCGATCGCTACATGGGGAGAACCGCCTCGGCAGAGCCTATGAGAAGTCCACAGGAAAGCAGCTTGGCTTTCCAAGTCTGCTTAGAGCCGAGGCTAGCTCTAGACATGGATGTCGGTAAATGAGGGCTGTCCTCTGGACCTTCAATGCTGTTTCACAGCCTTCAAGTACTTAGGAAAATCATGGATTTCCTAGGGGATCCCAGGTTCCCAATAACTAGTCGCTATGACCGATTTTTAGAGACAGCTCTCACAGGGCTAGAAGTAGGCTCAAATATTTGTCCCAAGGAGGGGACAGTTTTTCTTCCTGCTGGCTGAGTGAGGTCTGTAGGAAGACAAAGGTTTTTGCCATCACAAAGCACTGTCCTGTGTTTGAAGCTGGTAGTCCAGGGACATTGGGTTAGGGGGACATAGAAGTGGCATGAGAGACCATGTAACACTCAGTTCTACTTGAATTTCAGGGTGGAAGGTGTGGGGCAGTGATGGAGCGGGTTCACAGCTCTGGGCTCAATCTCTGGCACTATAAAAGATGTAGAATTTCGACAAAGGAAAAGTTTTAGGTTGTGTCCCTTGAAAATGGGAATCCCAGAGCACATAGCTTCTTACAATCCCCCACCCCATCTCCTGCACTGGGAACAAGCTCACCTTTGTGCGCATGAAGGGCACAAAGCTCATTTGTAATGACAGGGTGTGTGCGTCCCCTTGCGTGAGGCTAACTCAGCTAGGGTGTTCAGTTCCCGGTGTCCTCCCGGGTGAGCATTTTACAGACTGTGTGAATGGATGTCAGCCAGTAGCCATGTTAAATGAAGAGACGACCGCTGTGCCAAATCCGCAGGCCCTGGATGGGCTCAGAGCACACATGTGTTCACCCACGCTATGTTCATTCAACCAAGAGCATGGCTATTATTAGCAATATGCTAATCAACGGAACCTTATAAGTGGGTTTTATAAGCAACACAAGGCTGCATGCCCTAGTAGCCTAGTCTCTTACTAATCATGTTATTTAGTTATTTCTAAGGATTAGTACAATGTCTAAACTGTCTAGAATTTCATAGATGAGAAAGAGGTGGTTTCAGACGACAATGTTGGGTTACAGATGGTTTGTGTGAGTTGGTTGTTAAAGTTTCAGTAACGCTGCCACCTAAGTGCTGAACATTCCTATTATTAAAAATCAAATGGCATACATTTATGATGAAATAGCAAGTTGCATGGTAGCCATTTGTTAAGGTCATAAATACTCAAAACCCAGCGCTTCTTGTTAAGTGTACTAGTGCATACCTATAATTCCAGCAGGAGGAGGGCAGAGGCAGGAGCATTGCCAGAAGTTCTAGGGTAGTTTTGGGCTTCTCAGTAAAGTCTCTGACAGCCAGAATTACACAGCAAGACCTTATTTCAAACAGAGACACAAGCTCATTACTTTCTAATTTTTTCCTGCACGTTCCTAGTATTCAGATTCTAAAGATCCCTTGTACCTATGGTGTGTGTACGGTGGAGATACTGGGAGGCAATGAGCTTCGGTGTGCAATTACTATCGCTGTGCTCAGAGCAAGGAGAATGCAGGGGTTACAGAAGAACGGATCTTGGTTTTTGTTTAGAATCTAGCGTGGGGGTGAGGTGGGGGTGGGCAGGTATTTACAGCATGGAAATTAGCAGATTCCAAACAGGGGTTATGTTTTGCCCAATGTTAGGTTTTACACATCACTTCAGAGAAGTGAGGTAGCTATGTAGACAGTGACTGAACTGAGCACAGAATTGATTTTTTTCCCCTGACACTATTGTCTGTTTTGGAAAGTTTATTTTTAAGTCCTTACCTTATGTTCATATTCTAACATCCATTCACTCTCTCGGTCTCTCTGTCTCTGTCTCTGTCTATCTGTCTGTCTGTCTGTCTCTCTTATCTTAATTCAAAAGGATCAAAGTGTTTCTAAGCTACCATGAGTCACAGAACTTCATTCAATAAGCATTTTTTTGGAGACCTGCTAGGTGCTAGGTTCCAGAAGATGCAGATGAGGAAGATGGAGCGTGCCCTCAAATAGGGGCGCCAGGCATCGCGGGTGACAAGAGGCTCCCCAAGAGTCGCTGGCATTCGATTAAATAATGAACATGCATTGTATGTGAGTGTATTTGTGTGTGTTTATATGCATGCCAGTGCACATGTGGATGTGCAAGCCGATGGAAGCCAGAGCCAGCCAAGATGCCATCCCTTGGGAGTTCTCCATCTTATTTTAAAAAATACTTTACTTATTATTTGTATGAATATGTGTGTCTGAGTTTATGTACACCATGTATACTCAGGAGGCCAAGGATGACAGAGGAGGTGTCAGATCCCTTGGAACTAGACTTACAGGTGGTTGTAAACCTCCATGTAGGTGCTGGGAATCAAACCCAGGTCTGCAAAGGCCATGACTCCAACTCCTCTGCTGTGTTTTTTTTTTTTTTTTGAGACACGGTTTTTCACTGGCTTGGGACTCACTAAACAGGCCAGGCTGGCATCCAGCCCCTGGGATTTGCCTATATCTGTTTCTTAGCCCCGGGATTACAAGGACATGCCACCAAGCTCAGCTTCCACACGGGTTCTGGGGACAGAACCCAGGCCTTCATGTTTTATGGCAAGTACTTTACTGACTGAGCTCTCTCTCCAGTCCCTAAATTTAGCAAGATATTTAAAATATAAATTTGTAATATAAATTGTATATGTGATATATATACACAAAATAATCAGTTTTTTTCTATCGTGTTATGGGTTATATCTAAAACGTTAGCCTGTATGGTAGCTCTTGTCTACAATCCCAGCACTCAGGAGGCTGAGGCACGAGGAACCCTGCCTGTGTGAGTTCAAGGCCAGCTCGGGCCAGAGCTAGAGACTGTTTCAAAGAATAGGTAGACAGGGCTGGGAAGATGGCTCTGTGGGTAAGGGCAGCCTGACATCCCAAGCTGGATAATCCCTGGAGCCCACACGGTGGAAAACGGAACCAGGAACTTTGAAATCGGGGTCCTACAGTAGAGAAGCTGCAGAGAGACAGAGCTGTGACCGAGAGGTCACCCTTTGAAGTGACACCAACTGGAGTATAAGTCCTGCCTTAACCTCTGCCAGTCCTGTGGCCCCTGGGCAAATGACTGTACTTAACTTCTTTAAATGTCGGTTTTTCTTGAGACAATAATAATAATAATTCCCTTATAGGCTTTATGTGAGGATTAAATGTAATAATCTATGCGGAGAGTCAATGCTCGTCGAATAGAACCTTAAAATAAATCGTGTAAAAACCTGCCCTGGAAGGGAAGACCCAGTTGGTTGGAATTACCACGGCGTAATTCAGCCTGTCATTCCCTTTGGCGGGAGCCGATTCCCTCTGGGATGTGCCGCTTCTGAGCTTGAAGTGGGGCTCACACGGGCTCTTGGCAAACACAGGCACATTTCTTCCTTTGAGTATTTTTAAACTGATAGGAAACGCTGAAGCTGTTGTGTCAGCAGCACACAGATGTCTCTTCTCTGTGCCTCTGGCCCTTGTGCTCAGGTGCAATCCCTGCCTCACTCCTGTCTCTCACCTTGGCCGTCCCTTGGGAGGCTCTTACCCCGGTCACCAGAGATCTCCTGACTGATCCTCGTGGCTACCGACACACGCGACTCCTTCCATCTTTAGACCAGGGCTAGCTGGCTGTGTTATTCACACACCTGAAGGTGTGGGTGGCTTTTAGCTTATAAAGAAAGCCCAGGCTGGAAGGGTCAAGGAAAGGGGGTGCCTGGTGAAATTGTATTTTGCCTTTTATTTTTGTTTGTTTGAGCTTGAAGACAGGAATTTTTAGAGAGCACTGTTGCTATATTTTTTGTTTTGTTTTATTTTGTTTTTTTTTTTTAAAGCAAAGTGCCTCTTTATGGTATCTTTATTGTTGACCTGCACAGTCAGAGGTCACAGAGTTGTTCATTCATTTATCTGCTGCTGCTGCTTTTCTTTTTCCCTCTGGTTAAGTCTATTCTCTTAGGGGTTGGAGAGATAGCTCAGGGGGCAGAGTGCCTGCCCAGCATGCACAAAGCTCTGGGTTCTAGTCCCAGCCCCACACGAACTAGGCATGGTGGTCCATGTTTGTAATCTCATCACTCCAAGGCGAAGGCAGAAGAATCAGAAGTTCAAGGCCATCCCTAGTTACAAAGGACATTTGAGGCTAGCCTGGGCTACAAGAGATCCTGTCTCAAACAACAATAAAAGAAAGAAAAGAGAAAGCATTTTTTATTCCTATCCTTGGAAGACAGACTCTCTGAGAACAGACTTTTAGGACAGAACTTGTTTCCCATTGGCACTTTTGACGACTTGATTGAACTGTGAGGAAGCTTTTGGTTAACCTAATTCCCACGCCTTGAAGGGCTGTATTGTGTTCTGTACTGGATTACCATTAGCTCCTCTTTGTCTAAGTTTACCTTGCTTTGAATTTACTGGAATTCCTTAGTAAGGCATTGGAGTCATATGCCAATTTTGGAAATACTCGGCATTCTCTTGTCTGGAAAACGCCTCTGGAATAACACCCTTTGGACTCTCTTCACTCACCGTCTCTTGCTTCTATACTCACTCTTTCATATTCTGTAAAAAAAACTTTTTGTATTGTCTTCTTTGTAATTTTCTTTTTCAAATATTTTTATTTCCTTTTGCTGTGATCTGCTCTCCTCTCCCTGTGGTTTAATCACTCCAGTGACGGTTTTAATGTTCATTGGATTTTTTAAATCTTAAATTAAATATTTGAAACACTACTTTTTAAAACCCACATTCAGAGCTGAGAAGATGGCTTACTACTCCTGCAGAGGACTTGGATCCGGTTCCCAGCACTTACAGGGAAGTACAGAATCATCCACAGTGCCAATTCCAGAAACTCTGATGCCCTCTTCTGGCGTCTTTGGGCACTGCATGTACATGCTGCACATACGTAGTTGCATATAGGCAAAACACTCATATACATAAAAATAAATTTAAAAATCTTAAAAATGAAACACCCTCACAACCTTATTTTTTTGTGTTTTGAACTCACTAGTTCAAGCACCGGAAATCTATCAGGCTTGATGGTTTCTGCTATTTGTGTAATTTTTAAAAATTGTAACCTTATCTGCTGAAACTATATGAAATAAAATCCTCTTTGCATTTTTTTGGAGGGGGATAATATATGTATTCTAAAGTTAACCCAAATCTCAGGGAAGTTATACTGCTTTCATTTATTTTATTGCTCTAATTTTCTTTGTTGTCTGTGGACTGGGCTTTCTTGTAGTTCGTTCACCTTTTTCTTAGGTTCTGCTTGTGTCCCGGCTTCATACAGGGTGGTGGGTCTCTCCATCCTACAGACAGTGTGTGCAGCTCCCCTGGTGGCTGTCTGGCTGTGACAGTGTCCATTGGCTTGGTCTACTGCAGCCTCAGCCGCTGCAATAGCAGAGGCCCAAGCTGTAACTTTACATTCTTGTTTACTCCAGAGACCTGCTACTGGTATACACACATGTGTGAGTATGTGTTCACACACACACATTCATGCTTGCATACATACAGGCATGTACACACACACACACACACACACACACACACACACGTGCGTGTGGAGAAAGAATATCTTATGTACTGTATGGATGTATCACCTGTCAATTAAAAATCCTATGGCCTATAGGAACGGGTAGAAAAGAAGGTGGGACATCTGGGAGGCAGAAAGAATTCTGGGATAGAGCCAGGTGTGGGAGATTTGCCAGGGAAGGTGTGATGTGGCAGATGCATGGTCCCCGAGCACAGGTAACCAGAGTGTGGTGGAATGTCAATTAGAGTAAGTGGGGTATCTTAGGTTATGATTCTAGTGAGAGAAGAACCTAGCTATATGGCCATGGTATTTGTAAATATATTTTTGAGTCTGAGTTTTATTTCTGGGAGTGTGGTGCTGGGAGGAAGAACCAGACCAAACTTTTACACACACACACACACACACACACACACACACACAAGATTTTGACATTGTGAAAGGAAAATATTTCTGCTTGTTTTTTTAAAGATTTATTTATTATATGTAAGTACACTGTAGCTGTGTTCAGATACACCAGAAGAGGGCGTCAGATCTCATTACGGATGGTTGTGAGCTACCATGTGGTTGCTGGGATTTGAACTCAGGACCTTTAGGAAGAGCAGTTAGTGCTTTTAACCGCTGAGTCATCTCTCCAGCCCCCTTGCTTGTTATTTTAAATCATGCTATAAACTGCAAAACCTGTGGCTGTGATGTGTAATAAGTGCTTAGTTAAAAATGGAAAAAAGTGTTAAACTCCAGGGTTGGCTGATATTCTGGCTTCCTGCACTAGCTGGGGTCTACAAGCATATTTGGTATGCCTTTATTTTCTTGAAAGCATATCTTTAAAGATGGCTTTCTAGATTTTGTTTTTGAGCATTTTAGGCCCTGAACTATTGCGTTTCCAGATAGGAAGCTCACTTAATGAAACTTGCTTTCTAGGAAACAGTGACCCTGTTAGCTGAAGCCATTTGATGCATATTGACAAAGCACTTCCTGCTGTGCTGGGGAAAGGCAGAGCTAGTTAGGAGACCCCAGTAGCTCCTCTTGTAGGTAAAAGCCACTTCCTGCCAAGCTTGAGGACTTGAGTTCTGTCCTCAGATCTCACACAGTGGAAGGAGAGAGCCGGCTCCTCCAAGCTGACCTCTGACCTCTTCACATTCCTGTGCTGTGTCTCGTGAATGCTCCTCTTCCCCACAGAAGTGTACCAACTACCACTGCAGACTCCGTGTTTCTTTCTGTTTTATTTTAAACAACAAACAAAATGAAGCCCCCCAAAACAAACAAACAAACAAACAAGGTATTATATAGCCCAGAATGGCCTTGTAGTTACTATATACTCAAGGATAACCTTAGTAGAAGCATCTGATGTTTCAAGCTTCTACCTCTAAAGTACTGAGAAGGATCAGAACCTTGAACTGGCTTCTTGGTTACAGATGTGTTGACTGATGGCCAGAAATGACAGGTCATTTGGAGTTATAAAGCTTGTGAACAGTATCTGGGGTATCTCTCGCTGATATAAATACAGAATTTGATTTAAAAATTGCTTATGAATTCATTTTATGTTTTGTTTACTGAGCATTTGTGCAACATATTCTCTATGTGAGCTATGCATTCACTACTAGGGATTCAATACTGGGGTGCTGAACCCCTATTCTCTCACTGTAGCGCTTCAGGTTACTGAGCTATGTACTTCGTGATACTGCTGAGGTTTGTAGCCCGAGGGTAGGAAGGTGATGAGACAGAAGTCCTTGTAGATTCCATAGGATGTGGGCTGGAGGGGCGGAGTTGTGAGTCTCGACCTATGGGTGCATTTCCCAGAGAGAATGATCCTGCAGGACCCGGCTGCCTACATGGCTTTGACGCCCACCGCTGAGGCTTGCCACCTGGTAGACTCAGGCTGAGACGCAGTTCCCTCTTCTGAGGATAAAGAGTTACTCCTGCTGAATGCTAAAGCACTTGGGAGAAACTGTCGTTGCCTTTAGGAACACATGCAAAATGAGTCAGAACAAGAATTCCCAACATGTCATAAGTAATAAAGAAAAAGTTTTTTTTTCCTCCTAATTTTAATTACCTTAAATGTTGTGTGCATTGGTGTTTCCCCCATATGTTTGTCTTTGTGAGGGATTCAGACAGTTGTAAGTTGTTGTGTGGGTGCTGGGAATCGAACCTAGATCCTCTAAAAGAACAGCCAATGCTCCTAACCACTGAGTCATTTCTCCAGCTCCTAAAAACAAAAAACAAACAAACAAACAAAAAAACAAAACACAAAACCAAACTGTTCCTAATTTAGAATATCGACAAGTCCATCTGGGTCCATGTTTTCCTGAAGTAAATATTTTTATGGTGTAACTTACACTAGGAAAGATAGGCTTGTTATTTCTATAGGCCACCGTGAGCTTTAGTAAAGGAGTTTGTTGGGCTGTGTTGTGGCTTAAGCCTGTAAGCTCAGTGCTGAGGAGGTGGGGGCAGGAGGAACACAAGTTCAAGGACGACACAGTGAAACCCTATCTCCAAAAGAAGAGGAGGAGGATGTGGAAGAGGAAGACAAGGAAGAAGAGGAGGAGGAAGACGAGGAAATGGAGAATGAAGAGGAGGAAGAAGAGGAAGTAGAGGAAGAGGAAGTAGAGGAAGAGGAAGTAGTGGAGGAAATGGAAGAGAAAGAGGAGGAGGAAGAGGAAGTAGAGGAGGAAGTAGAGGAGGGGGGAAATTGATCCTTATTTTATGAGTGCTGGCGATTCAGAGCGGTGAGAGCAATGCAGTTCGTTGGTTTCACCACCTTTCAAAGTCAGGCCTCATCAACCTGGAGGATTAGCGAGACTGGCTGCTACACTGAGTGCGCGGGGACAGTTTGTAAGCCCTAACGGATGCCCCTTCCCCGCCTTTGCATAACCTTCCTAATGCTGTGACCCTTTAATGCCACTCCTCCTGGTGTGGTGACCCCCAACCATAAAATTATGTTGTTGCTACTTCCCAACTATCATTCTGCTACTGTTATGAATCGGAATGTGAATATCTGAGATGCAGAATATCTGCTGTGTGACAGCTCGTCTATGGTTTATCTTTCCTTCTGTTACTTAGATTTGTCTTTTCTTGACAAAACCTGTGCGTGGGTTCAGCCCTGTGTTTTACATCCTGTTTGTTTGTTTTTTTTTTTTCAAAGCTAGCCCAGGATACATATGACCATATATCAAACAAAACAAAACAAAACAAGACAAGACAAGACAAGACAAAACAAAAACCATCAAAACTAACAAAAAAACTAAAAACAACAACCCCTAAACGTTGGAGCACAAGTTTCATGATTTCAAAGCTTATGGTTCTAGCCATGGAGGCAGAAACCTAGACACATCAATTTGAAATAGCCTGCATATAGAAAGGGAGCAGCTGATGTGGCTTGGGGGTTGGCCAGCAGGGAACTGTTTGCGTGAGTGCCTCAGAGGGCCATGGGTGAGCTAGGGCTGATGCTTCTCTGTGGTTAGAACCTGCGATTCTTGAACATGGAGTAGGACATCCCAGAAGGACCCTTCCTGATCCAGGCTTTGGCCACAGCTCTGCCCCTACTCTTAGCAAAAGGAAGTTCACCGGCTGAGGCGAGAGAACAGAGCGCAGATGTGGCAGCCTATCAGCTTGCCCTAGCTTGCCTGTCTTCCTGGCAGGACAAGCCGTTATTAGAGACTGGTGACTACTCCTTGTGTCTGGGGACAAGCTGTCTGCATTTCTAGGCGATGGCTCCTTCCCAAGTGGGGAAGAAAGAGATGCCAGGCTGTAGAAGGGACCAATTATTGGCAGCTCTTCGTTTTCAGAATGACTGTTTTGGAGTGAAGTATGTGCTATTGAATCCAATGTGGCATCTTAAATGGACATAAAATAATGTCAGTTCCTACCTCTAAGTTCACGTATACGAAGAGGAGAACTTCTGGTCTCTTGCCAGAAGGCAGCTTCAGAGTTGCCTTACCACCTTCAGAATTGTCTTGGACAGTGTCCCGAGGATGGCGGCAAACACGTGATTCCATTAGAGAGTTTTTCTAATCTAGTGCTATTTTGAATGAAAGTATTATTCGGCTTTGCTAGGATTAAAAAAAAAAAACCCACTTAAATATTACTGTCTCAGGTAGCTCTTTCGACTAACATTGCTGGACTCAGGCCTGGCATGTGTCACCGGGTCCAAACATCTCGGACAGAGGAATTTTCCAGGAGTTTTGGGGATGCAGGGAGCTCGGCATTCTAAGCTGGGAGACGAGCACAAGTGTCTCTGCGTCTCTGATGGCTAAAGCCCTGGGACTGATTTGACGGTGATCTTAGTGTGAACGCCATTGAACCTGCCCCGCCCCCACAGCATACCTATCTGCATCTGGGAACTGATTTTGGCTTCTGATCCTTGCTCAGTTACATATCAATTCTGTGACCTAGGGAAGTCTCCCTAACATCTCTGGGCCTTGGGAAGCGGGAAAGCATGCCCCTCCTCACAAGGCTCTGGAAGAGACTAAAATGTGGTTATCTACCTAACGCGTGATCCCCACAGAGGTCGGATATCACATATCCTTCTTAGCAGGTATTTACATTGGGATTTGTAACAGTAGCAAAATTACAGTTATGAATGCGGTGAAATAATTTAATGGTTGGGGTTCACCACAACATGAGGAATTGTACTAAAGGGTCACGGCACTAGGAAGGTTGAGAACGGGTGACGTAAGGAATGCTAATGACATAAGGAATGCTAAAAGAGCTATGTCAGAAACGTGGGTGGACTTTCCACAGTGCCAGGATCCACAGAGTAACAGTAAATGCACACATTACTCCAGTTTTACTGACTGTAATTTACCAAGTAACCACACGTATACACTCATATATTCATACATACACACACGTGCATACATACATACATATGGGGCTATGACAACCACAGGTTCTCTTATTCTAGTCTTAATACTTACATGAAGTCTCACATCACACATTATAGTTCATCCAGTGACACACATACACACACACTCACACATGCACAAACGTAAGATATAGAATGTCCACAAAAATGTTAAAGAGCCCCAGAGCATTAGAGAGTGTTTACTGAAAGCAGAGGACCCAGGCAGAAGCAAGGGGAGTCACTGTACGTCATTAGGTAAGAGTCAGGGATGTGTGTGGAGGGTTTCTGGAGCTCTGGAGAGCCTGGTTCTAGAGCCTGTGCAGAGGCAAGCATGGAGACAGAGCACCGCCCACATGAGGAACTGGACTAGGTCTGGATGAACAGTACTTAGAGCAGGTAGTATGGGGCAGTAGGGACCGTACAGAGCTGAAGCCATCTCTTTCTGCCAGTGCCTCTGCTCACACACACCAGTAGGTGTCAGGATGACCAGGGTTGGCGGAGTCCTCATCACCAGAGTGTAAGGGGTCTTGCCCTTGATGGTGTCCAGGCGAAGCTGCTGCACCTTTCACTGTTCTGGTGCCCACGTGTTCCCAATCTGCTCAGGCAAGTTTGTAGCCATTACCATTTCACTGGCACGATTACGTCATCAGACCGTATCTCCTGAGTGGTGCCGGGGAGGGATGGTGGTGTCTGTGCAGGGTTATCCTGCTTCTGTTTGTCCTCAGAGTGGAACAGGCAGGTGCTTTGCAAACAGGTCATTCAGGGTGAAGCACATCATTTTCCTACCATGTGGAGTAACTTAGATCAGAGCACAGCCTCGGGAGCACCAGTGGTGACTCTCGCACACTGAGTGTGAACCATCCAAACAGAATTCATCTCAGCCTCTGGCATCTCAACCAAACAAACACAGAAATGTCAAGGGCCAGCAACCCTCTTTCCCTCTCCAGTGTCAACTATTAACTGCTTCATGGATTCAGATATGTTTTCCTGCTCATGAGGCTTCAAAAGTTGCACATGGATTAAGAAAGTTCTAGGTCTATCTGGCCCAATTTCCCTCTGACCCACTTTCTTACATTCTCTGCTTCAGCCACGTGTCTCCATTTACTTTTGATTTTCACTCCCTTCTCCAGCCTATGTTTTTCCTCTTCCAATCAGCTTGTTGCTTCCTGTAGTTTCTAGACTATGTAGGGATTCTCCTTGGCAATTGGTTAAAGATCCAGTGTTCATAGTTTGCTGGAAGAGGGCACGAAGGAGGAGAACATTGAGTTTTCAGATCACAAATGAACTTTGTCATTTTTAAAAACAGGATTTAAAAAATGATTTATTTATTTTTATGTAAATTGGTGTTCTGTCTACTTATATGTGTGCGTGAAGGTGTCAGAGTCCCTGCACCTGGACTTACAGACAGTTGTGACCTTCTATGTGGGTGCTGGGAATTGAACCTGGGTCCTTTGGAAGAACAGCCAGTGCTCTTAACCACTGAGCCATTTCTCCAGCCCCAACTTTGCCATGTTTCTGAAAATCTGCTTTTAGTTCTGGGATACCATGTTGGATTGGACACTATAAATTATTCCAAGTGTACATGTGCGTGTGGTCATTGGAGTGCTTGCTTTCCTGACACTCCCAGGCTTCCAGAGCTCGTGAAATAGAAATGATACGTAATTTTAATTCAGTTAAACACATATGTTCTGTGTCAGCTCCATCTTAGGTCCCTTTTCTAGGAGGATTGAGGTTCTTACCATGTAGGTAGTTAGCAGGATGATGAGCAGATAGTAAGATAACTGAGTTTTTCTCTTGCTTTACACCCATCCTCCATCCATTTAGTGAAGAAACTGATGAAGACAATACTTCAGAGTAATGGCTCCTATGTGCAAGAGAAGGATTTGTCTGTTTGTAGACATAGACCGTGGATAACATGAGAGCTCACTGGAGTCTGACTGACTTGAAAGATCAGCCCTACTCCTCCAAATTGAACAGTTCTCAGGGAAAGAGGATCAGAAGAGGATAGAAAAGAGTCAGGGGTAAGGATATTGGAAAGAAAGCCAAGAGACACAGGGAAGGATTTTTGAGTCATTGCTGTTGGACGGCTAGCCTTTTCAAGGGTCTGGGAAGGGCGGGTTGTGGCTAAAGCATTTGTAGGTCTCATGGCTGGGCTACAGCCCTCCTGTTTGACTTGAAACAACACTTCACTGACACCTAGCAAGTCATTCCTATAGTTCCTCCTAAGCCTTTGGTTCTTTAAAACCATCTTTCCACCCCAGCTATGGGTTCATATCACTTTGTTTAGCTTGATATGTGTAGGGACCTTTGTATTTCCATGCCTGGATTCTAGATCAGCAAATAGGATAGCAACGTAGGGCAAGGGTTCCAGAAGTGGAATTCCACTCTACTCTGGGACTACTGACTGCTTCCTTCCTGCAGAGGACCTACAGCTCTGCTGGCTCCATCTAAAGAGAGTAGAATCATCTTTCCCCACATATTTCTCTCTGGTAGTGAGCTTTGCAGTTAGGCTATCTGGGGCCCTTATTTATTTTCTGCCAGCTACTGGCTTCATGACGTAAACTTTTGATGTAGGCAAGAACAGATATCCATGGAATGAACAAGGGTGTGGAACATGCAACAGACAGCCATGTGGCTAGGGGGTGAGGAGGAAAAGGAAGCACCAGATGTTACGGAAATAAAACCCAGAATTTGAACTTACCGAATAATAAACATAGAAAAGAGAATTAGAGCCATCAACCTTTATGTCTGTTGGACAATTTTGAGTGTGCAGGGCATGATGTAGCTATCCCTGTGTCTGTCACATATGAAGTGGAAATTCTGGTTTCTTTGGAGACTCCGGTTGTGTCATACAATGTTTTTCTGGAAACTGTCTTACAAGAGAGGATGTTTTACTGAGAACAGACATATGGTGTTTTTCTGAAAGCTGCCTGGAAAAAGGACATGTGGTGTTTTGCTAGTGTGGACACTTGAAAGAACACACATATATCATGTTTGGATATATAACCCAACAGACAGTGGATGACACTGTGTGGCATTGGTCCACCTTGCCACTCTTTGCTGGTCTTCATTGGGCTTTGCTGACTCTGGTCTTTGTGATAACACTGTGGCATTGGTCCACCTTGCTTTCTTCACTAATCATTGCTTGTTAGGCCTTTATGAGGAAGAGAGAAACACACGAAAGAACTTTGGTGGCTTCGTGCTGATTCTGCAGGCTCGGGCCAATTGGCAGAGCCTTGCAGTTTCTTCTGGATTGAACCGCCACTGCTGACTCATGAATGGTGTTTGCAAGTGCATTGAGCTGCCACTGTTGATTCATGTGAACTGAACTGCTGATATCCTGACAAAAAAGACTGGAACCACCCAAAAGAACTGTTTCTAAACAGGTCTGCATCCCCCTTTGCCCTATTAACCTTTCCTTTCCACTGCCTCTGGTGGGTGGTGGGCTAAAAGGGAGGTTAAAGCATTTAAGAACCCTTCTTAAAGTAGGTTTTGAAAAATCTAGGCCTACACACACACACACACACACACACACACACACTCACGTTTGTGCCCCAGCTTCACATTGTGGGTGAGATGCTTATATGGTTTGTAGCAGGCAGTTTCATTTGTTTAACCCCTGACTTTCTCACAGATAGGATGTTAATTCCAGACTACTGTTGTTGCCAAAGAATTAGTAGATAGACTATAAAATGCCCAGTATAGGACGTGCCTTGTCAATAATAGATACTGCTATATTGAGAACACTCAGCATTTAATTTGATCAGGCACTCATCAGCAAATGTGAGTTCATTGTAACTGCCTGCTATGACTGCCCCATCTTGGCCTGGCTCTGGAGAGAGCCAGCTGGGCCCTGGGTTTGTGAGGATAGCTGGGTGAAAGGGATATACCCTGAGAGCCGGTTGAAGTGGGGCTTTCTGAGAAGAGTTCTCAGATGGGAACTGGTACTTGCCGTGGGGACCCTAGAGATCCCCAGAGACAGATGGCCTGGAATTTGTGGCTCAGAACAAAGACAGCAAAAACAATTGCCAGGCAGTGAAACAGTACAGCCCCGAGAGAGAGGCCGCTCTCTCAGGCTAGATGCATGTCATGTGGTGCTCTACAGACAGGGCTGCCTCCTGAGCTGCTGTGAGCATAGAACAGTGGGTAGTGAATGCACAGCAGGCACTCACTCCACAATTGTTAGCCATCATGGTTTCAGCGCAGTCCAGAATATGCAGCTTCTGGGTAGAAACAGTCGGGAGTGAAATCTTAGGGGAACACAGGGCAGTCTGGGGTATGGCTGTCAGTCTGTCCACTGTACCCAGTGGGAACATCTGTTTAACATGCAAGCAAGATCTGTTTCCCAGCCAGCTCTCTAGACAACTGTTAGTCTCCACGGCTTCTGGTCCTGTGGCTGCACTCCTGGAGGACACTTGAGTTTTATAAAGCTCACAGCAGATCTCTCCACACGAAGTTGATGGCTTCGTTCTTGGCTTATTAAACCAGCCAGCACTGGGGCAAAGTAGGAAAGAGGATCACCAAAAAATTCCCCAGCTGTGCCCTGCATTCTGCACGTGGTGGAGGCTCTGAAGTTCCATCAGGGCAGTCTCCTCTTTCCTGCTGGGATCCTGTGTGGAGTTTCAAAGCTTGTGACCTTATGAGCCATGACCTACTTATCCCATGACGGATTCTTGATTTGCATGTTCCGTGTGGTCAGCAGCCCCTCCATAGCTGACAACAGCTCATGTGTTTCTGATTTTTTAGAGTGCTGTTTGTTCCTCCCACAGATTCCCCACTCAACATCTTATCCCCATGATGGGATGCTTACCAAAACAAAAACGAAGTCCTGGGAGGAGGCAGTTCTGCTTCCTCATCCTGCAGCTAAGAAAAGGGAAGCTTAAAAAGTGTAAGTTGGGTAGTGGCGGCTCACGCCTTTAATCTGAGAGGTAGAGGCAGGCAGATCTCTGAGTTCAAGGCCAGCCTGATCTACAGAGCAGGACTGTTCTAGGACAGCCAGGGCAACACAGAGAAAACCTTGTCTCTAACAAAACAAAAACAAAAACAAAAACAAACCAGCAACAGCAGCAGCAGCAGCAGCAGCAGCAGCAGCAGCAGCAGCAGCAGCAGCAACAACAACAACAACAACAGGAAGGAAGGAAGGAAGGAAGGAAGGAAGGAAGGAAGGAAGCAAAGAAGGAGGAAGGAAGGAAAAAGCTAGCAAGTTAGTTACTCGCTTTGCTCAAGGCCACCCGGCTGGTGGGTGGAGGTACTCAGATCCAAGTAATTCAGGGTCATGACCCTCTCTGCTGGACTTTGATTGTTGAAACTTAAATATTTGATAAATTGAATACGGTCTGCTTTCTAGCTTGTCCTGAAAATTATCTACGATGCTTATTCCTGCCACTTAGGGGTGATTGAATACTTCCCATTTTGAAAAGACCATGTCCAAATATCTGCCAAAACTGCACTTTCTTGAATTGCTTGTCAGTCATTAGAGAGAGAGAGAGAGAGAGAGAGAGAGAGAGAGAGAGAGAGAGGACTGAAAGCAAAGCGTTGTATATTGTTGTCTGGAGCACGGACAGGGCTCTGTGGGATTGCAGCAGACATAGGTCATATCTCATGCTCTGAGCCCTTTGGTTTGAAAGTTTGGAGAATGTCCGGGAAAAGTTTGCTTGTACTTTTCACAGCCAGCACGGAAGGTCGTCTTGCTAAGTGACTTACCCCTGGGTGTGATGCATAGACCGTATTCCTGTCTCACGAAAAGGCCCTGGTAATCCATTTCCCCTTTCCTGCTAAAGTCATTGAGTTGAATCATACTCCCAACGAAACACTTCTAAGATCTATTTATGAATATGCCGCTGGCTTTACACAGCACGATGATATCCATCTAGGCTTAAACTTTTATTAGGCAAGCAGGAAAAATGACTCTCCTCGTGAAAATCAGTCAGAATCACCCTCAAGCCTTGTCTTCTCAACAGCGTCACATACCAACCACACTAGTCCCCTTAGCTGCTTTTTGGGTATAAAAACCAGTCAGCCGAGACCAAGCTACCGTGGAAAGGATAGATTAAACTAGCATCCATCAAGGTGAAAGATAATTACCCCTTGTGTCAGCAACACCTGTTCTTGCAGGCATTCCTCAACTTAGTTAAACTGCAGACAGGCTAAACTTTCCAGGAAATTTTCCATCTGACAGTCGCTCCGGGCAGGTTCGTCTGCAGAACACCCTCTCTATGTTTACATTTTTGAGGTAGATTAAAAATGTCATCTGTGAAATATAAGCTGAAAAATCTCACACTGTATCGCATTAGTATATACAAATAACAGGGCTTGGACGGGAATCGAACTGGAGGACCGGGCGAGCGCCCCGCTGGTTCTCCAGCAGACATCTTTCAATATCGCACAGCCTCCTCAGCACAGCCTCCCTGGCCTCCAGATCACTCTGCACCTCACAGTTCGGAGCTGCTCATCATTTCTCAGCAGCCTATGGTGCATTCTTCCTGGTGGAGAGTCAGGAGACAAGTGCGATTTGGAATTTGTTGAGCTCTGGGCCTTCTTGTCCACACCACTGACCACAGCTTGTGATGACAATCACACTGGGGGCGGAAGGGAGGGGTTGGGACGGTGAGGGGAGCTTGCATGGGGTGGGGGGAAGGCGATGAATCTTTGACCTGAGGCAAAAACGGAAAGTGTTTTTTTTTTTTTTTTTTTTTTTTTTTTTTTTTTTTTGCTGCTTGTTTTTAAATTGAAATTTGACACCAGTTTGGCTACTACAGAGAGGCTAATGCCATTGTCAAGTTTGAGTTCTGGGTTGTCCCTCGGTGACATACAGAAAAACAGAAGTACAGGAGAGACCGCTCCACTTTCAAAGACAGGAGAAGTTATAACCCCCACACTCTGGCTTTTTTCTCTGGGGGAAGTGAGGAGACCCTGCTGTTGTTCAGGGTGTTAATCTTATCACTGGCATCTGTGTTGCCATCAATCATGATGTCTTCTGACTGCTCCAAATACACACTCCAGTGCAGGTGAAGGTGGAGAAAAAGGAGCTGTGAGGCATCCCTTTAACACGGGGTTAGACATCAAAGGCGTCCAAGGTACTGTACTCTTGGGCTTACAATCACGAGTACGTGTTTTACAAATCTTCCACTTTCTCTCAGGACCCACGCTCTCTGACAGCGCTTGGATCTGGCTCTGTTTCTCCCAGTCCTAAGCCAGCTTTTGGTAACCCTTTGCCTGGATCATTGTGACACCTGTGTCCTCTTTCTTAATTCATATTGTGACAGCCTGTGTCCCCTTTCTTAATCCATCCTGTCTGTCCCCAAATGCAAGTTACAGTTTCCATCTCTTGTCATGGCTGTCATGGCCACAAAGGCCTTCACCCGCCAGTCTGTCTCTTAAGAAGACCTTTGTGAGCTCTGTAAGTTCCCTCTCCCTACTGTCAGGCATTTCATCTAAGGTCCCTCCCTTTGAGTCCTGAGAGTCTCTCACCTCTCAGGTCTCTGTTTCATTCTGGAGGGTCCCCCCACCTCCTATCTCCTGAGGTTGCTTGTTTCCCTTCTTTATACTGGCCAAAGGAAGACAGGGCATCAAATGAGGGGGGGCATCCCACAGTTACAACTCTCATCCATAATTGTTCCTGTCTGAAAGAATTACAGGGATGGAAATGGAGAGGAGTCTGAGGAAAAGAAGGTCCAGCAATGGGCCCAAGGGGCATCCAGCTCAAGGGGAGCTCCCAAGGCCTCACACTATTACTGAGGCTATGGAGCGCTCACAAAAAGGGACTGAGCATGACCGCACTCTGGAAGACCCAACAAGCAGCTGAAAGAGTCAGATGCAGATATTTGCACTCAACCAATGGACAGAAGCAGCTGATGCCTGTTGTTGAATTAGGGAAGGGTGAAAGAAGCTGAGGAGAAGGGTGACCCTGTAGGAGGACCAGCAGTCTCAATTAATCTGGACCCATGAGATCCCTCAAACACTGGACCACTAACCAGGCAGCGTACACCAGCTGACATGAGGCCCCCAACACATATACAGCAGAGGACAGTGTTCATTCAGAGATGATGCACCTAACCCTCAAGAGACTGGAGACCCCAGGGAGTTTAGAGATCAGGTGGGGTGGTGGGTGGGGACATCCATGTGGAGACAGGGGAGGTGGGGAGGAGGTATGGGATGTGGAATAGTTGGAGGGTGGAGGGGGGATATAAAATATGGAGTGTAAAAAAATAAATAAATAAATTTAAAAAATGGAAAAAAAAAAAAAGACCTTCGTGATTACACCCGTCTCACATCATAATCCAGGACAGTGCTCATTTCAAGACTGCCAGTTTAATCGCCTTATATGTAAGTTACTCCACTCCCATGTAAGGTGACTAGCTGTTCGTGGCTTTCAGAGACTAAGACATAGCATCTGTTTGTAACTGGCACAGGGCTCATACCTGAAAGCCCAGAACTTGAGAGATAAGGCAAGAGGATGAGGAGTTCAAGTCCAAACTTGGCTACAGAGTGGGTTCGAGGCCAGCCGGCGATGCAGGAAACTCTGTCTCAAGAACAAAACAAACCACAAAACACGGAGTCATCTTGTGGGGAACCTTATTTGACCTTTCGCAGTAATCCAACGCAGTGGCACAGAGGCCTTCTCTGTGATGTCTTCCTCGACTACATTTCAGAAAAGTTCCCTTTGACCAAAATACCAAGAAAAGATTTGAGCGGAGAGGACCATTGACAACCTCAAGGCACCAATCTCAGCACCTCTGCTGGAGGCTGGGCAGGGCAGCTGGACCCTGACGCCATCACCTCCCTGTGATCCGTTCTCTAGGCATGCATCCTCACCTCCCTTTCTCTGGGTTTTGACCTGACACTGACCTTCCTCCAGATCTGAGGCAAAGAGGCTTTATACCCAACCCGTGGTGGTTTATGGAGGCATTCGCTAAAGGAAAGTAAAGAGAAAATTCTACCCACAGGACAGTGCTGGCTTTATCTGCCTCCAGGTTATAATGATTTTTTTCCTCCCTGAGGGAATTATCCTTTTCTGACCATAAGATGTCCTGGCTTAGCCTGGCTTCGTATCTGTAGACAAAGTGGCTAGGTCATGCTAGAATGCCCTATGACTTTGTCTTGCTGTCTCCAGATACTGTGTATCTGGGAGAGATACAATAGTGGACACCTTTGCTAGGAAAGTTCCTCAGACAGAAACACTGAGACACAAAAGATCCTGGAAAAGTGATTTATTTGCAATCATTCTTAGGGAAAACCTGAAGGGATACAGAATGGGATGAGGAAAGCGGATTGTGATTAAGGAAGACCTATCAAGTGTGGTCCCAATGGGTAAAATTGAATCTGTCCCCCAGGGAGACTCTGAGAATGTAGGTCATATCTTACATTGTCTTGATCAGGAACAACAGTCATTGCTTAAGGACTGCCCTAAGAAAACATAAATTCCAAGTGATGCCTGGTACCCCTGGAACCCAGAAGAGGAGATACTGAGAATTTAAAGGAAGCCCTCCACTCAAAACTGTAGGTACTTCTAGGAATGGAGAGCTATTATGCCAGGAAATGATGTAGAGATCTGAGAGGGTCTGGACAGGGCTCTGATGGTCTCCACTATTCAGGCCTGTGGAGGAAGCTGACTTTCAAGGGAAGACATCTGTGGAGGCTGCTGGCCATGGTGTGCTCCAAAGGTTTGGAGTTCTGAAGAGAGAAATCCATTTCCTTTTAGAGTCACTTCGCTGCCCAAGGATGGTGTGTATTCCTGTCTCCAAGGGATGTCAGGGCACATTTGTCCTTGCCTAACCACCCTGTACTGTCTCCTCTCAACACACTCTCTAGAGTTTGACTTTACTCTTGATATTCCTGACATTCAGTAGAGGCTGGTCCACAACTGAGGTTCACACAAAGCTTCTAGCTCTTTCCCCTGACACATGGGAGTGTCCAACTTCCTAACATAGTTACGTGATGGCAGTGTATGATGGTGAACTGTGCTATTGAGTTTCAAGGTGAATTGAAAAAAATGTCTTATAATGTTTGACGTGTCTGGCCACTTTATAGCTCTTCTCACCTGCAGGTTGTCTGTTGTGGATAGCCCTGGGCTCGTACTTTGATGCTAATTCCACTCCTCAGAGGGGCTGCAGAGGAAGAGTTGCCTTGTGAACCTTCTCCCCACCTTAACTTTTCAAATAAAGGCTTGAGCCGATGATTGGGCAGGAGGAAGGGGGAGGAGCTGAGAGTTTAGGGGAGGAGCTCTGGGGATGAACAGGACTGAGAGGAGCTGCAAGGGACTGAAGGAGAGGCTGGAGAGAGAGAAGCTCGTGGCCTGGAGAAACCACAAGTTCTATGGGATAATATAGTTGGAAATATAGTGTAGTGGGAGAGCTGTCCAGTCTAGGCTGATAGCTTGTTTGAGTTGAGATTTCTTTTACCAGGGAATTGGGTTGGAAACAAAATAGCAACAGTTGTACATTTGACATACCTATGTAGGTGCCACAGTCACTTTCTTGGGTATTCACAAAGGATGCTGCCCCTTTGAGTAATTCCAATGAAGACTTTCCAAACCACTTCATTTTTTAAATATGTAATAATCTTTCCATTATTCTTGAACTGACATGAAGACAGTAGTAAGAATAGTAGCTAATATTTGAATAGTGTGTCATTCATTTTATAAGAGCTAGTTTACTTCACGCTTCCTCCATCAATGACCATACAAGGCAGAGACTATCATGATCTCCATTTCTCTGTTGAGGAAGTTGAGGCTCAGAGTTCAGCAATGCACGAAGTTTACAGAGCTGAGACTCGAACCCAAGTCTGTTCTAGTTAAATAGAACCCATGCTCTACATCATGGCCACATCTTATCTGCTCCATCACAGCAAGAGAAAGAAGGGTCTCCTACTCGGAGTTGAGGGCACAGAAGAGGGAAGGGTCTGGCAAACGAGAGTGTTTCTTCAGAACTTGGGATTCCGATGGTGTTTAGTCACCCCATTTATTAGGTTCCTTACCCAAGAGTTAAGTAGAAAATGGATTCTTGCTCCCAAATCCCTTTCAGATGTGTTGGCCAGCAGGGCAAACTCCGTTGCCCTGAGGTGAGTCACTGTGCAAGCCGGTTGTACTTCAGTATGCTTTTCTGGGAGAGGGGCTTAGACCCTCCACATAGTGTTTTTTAAAAGAGCATTCCTGGAAGCCACGCCCAGTATCTGCTGCTTTTGTCTCTTTAGCCATATCAAATGACAGCCCACCCTTAGCTGCAAAGAAGGCTGGGAAATAAGGTTTGCTCTGTTTGTTTTTTTAAAGCATAGCTTTCCCAACAGAATCACCATCTTATTAGGAAGCGGGTGATGATGGGTACTGAGCAGATAGCCAGTACTGTCTACTGCACCCCAGTCCAGTTCTCACTGTCTTATGTAATTCAGTCCATGGACTGTGATTTCAACTAACTTTGGACCAGTGCACTAAACTCTTTTCTATTTATCCTTTCAACACATTTGTGTGTCCCAAAGGTACTAGGTATATATTTTGTAGAACTTGTCTTTTCCCCAAATCCACTCCTTCTGTGTGCTTTATGTCTTAGTGAATGCCATTATTAACTGTCTTGTAATTCCAGAGATATGGACACCATCCTTCCTTATTCCTTAGCCTTTACAGCTGATCACGTACCAACCCTGTGCTTTCATTTCTCACTTATTTGATCTCTTCTATTCTTCTCATCTCTACCCAGCAGTGTATACAAAGCACAATGCATCATGACCATATAAGGGTGATACCAGGAGTACAGGATGATTCGGCGATGGGTAATTCATTATTGTAACTCAGCATCTTTACAAATTAAAGGGAAAACACATAGGCTTACAGATGGAGAGATTAATTTAATAAAATTAACATGCTTTGCCTGTCTGTCATTAAAGATAAACAAGATTTAAAAAAAGATAAACAAGATTATGAATCAGTTTATTTAAAAGTTGCTGGGCCTGTATAGTGTAAACTATAGAATACCATTAAAAGAAATTAAAGAAAAACTAAGTAACTGGAAAAGCACTCTGTGTTCACGGGTTAGAAAACTGAATATTATCCGACTGGTAGCTCCGTCCCAGGAGAGCGTTGGTTTCAGCGCTGTCATTATCAAAACCCCAATTTCAACTTCTTTTTTTTCCTTTCCAGAATTGGGAAAGTGGATCCTAAAATTTGTGTGAAATTTCAAGGGACTCTGAATAGTCAAGGCAACTTGGAAGATGAACAGTTTGAGCCGCAATCTCAGCTTCAAAACGTACTGTAAGTCTAGCGTGACCAAAGCAGTGCGCTCGTGGGATAAGGGCAGAGGTTCAGAATGAGAAACAGAATTGAGAGTTACTTTTGTCATCTTCCAGCTACCATGACAGAGTATCAAAAGTAGGTAGCTGGAACGGCAGAAACGACTTTCTAAAAGTTCTGGGGCCAGAAGTCCAGGATGAAAGTGTTGCCTCCTGCTGTTCCTGGTGGAGTCTCATCACCTGGCTTGGGGGTTGGGGGGGCTTTGCTTTTTTATATAAACTGACAAATTCTATTACAAAGCCTTATGCTTATGACCTAATTCAACACTAATAACTGCCCCAAATCCCATTAAACACCATCACATTGATGATTCGGGCCTTAATATGGGATAGGAGGGCTGCTCATAAACTTCTAGACCACAGTAAGAGTCATGATATAAACTCACCACCTACGGCCAATTCATTTTGGGAAAAGTGGCCAAGACCATTCTGTGGGAAAAGTCATGTTTCAGACAAGTGGTATTGGGACAAGTGGTGGCTACATTTAAAAAGATTCCGGCTATACACAAAATGGACCAAATGCGGAAATGTAAGAACAAAAGGCATAACCCAGAAAAGCAAATGTTGCACATTTTCTCTCATTTGTGGATGTTATCTTAGAATATTCAGATATGTATGTTCATTCAGAATACCCATAGAGGTCAGGAAAACCGTAAAGGAACTATAGAGAAAGAAGCCTCAAAGGGAGGGGAGATAGAATGTATTGGTATAAAGAATTAAAAGGAAATAATGGAACAGAAAGACATTTTTTAAAAAAAGTCATATGGAAACTTCCTAATACACACAGGAACACTTCAAAAGAGTTAAAATAGAGTTACTCTGTAACAGGGTGACAGTGCCCTACTAGACACCATAGGCTAGCAAAGAGACTCAATATCAAGAATGGGTTGCCTCTTTTGGAGTTGCTGTCCAGTGGGGTTCCAGAGGACACCCCCACCATACACTGCAGGCTATTATTGCTGATGCTATTGGCTGCCCTATAGGACTTGGTGTTAGACCATATTTGCTGAAGAAACTGTATTTTTGAGTCGCAGAACATGGGAAAAACCAAGCTCTCTCTGACCTTCCTCTATAATAGCTTTTGGGGTGCTGGAAGGTGCTGTACAAACTACCAGAGGAGAAAACCATGCACTAATCTTACCCAGCTGTGAACCCTATGGATTTTGATAGTGACTGGCCTGGAAGAAAGTGCCCAGGAATGCAACAGCAGCATAAGCATCATGGGAGTAACCAACTATGATGGAGTTTCACTAATGCTACTCAAGATAAAAGCTGTACCTAGCACCATTATCTAGCCGAAACCAATGGGAAGGTAAGCTGTGGGTCACAGGGGAGAGTCTACTGCTAGTATTCTCCTAAGTGGACATTGTGCTTGTCTGCTTTTGAGACAGAGCCTCACCAGGTAGCCTTTACTTGCCTGCAATTTGATGCTCATAGAGATCCTCCTGCCTCTGCCCCGTGAGTGGTAGGATTAAAGGCATGCACCACCATGCCCAGCTTAAATGAACATAGTATTAAGCTGACTCCTCATAGCTTATCATGATACCTGTAGACTAATACCACCCTTTTAGTCCTCATCAGAGTAGCTTCTATTTTGAGTAATAGAATACTATTAGAATAGAATAATAGTCTACCACAGAGACCCATAACTGGCCACCAAGGAGCAGAGAACAAGAGACTACAGAACGACTAGCCCAGAAAGCGTGAAGGCATCACAACCTCTTCCAAAGGTCCCGGGATCCCTTTGGAGGAAGAGCAGATGACTCTGAAGAACCCAGGAGGGCAGATGTACATATGAACTCCCAGCACTTATGACGTGGATGTACACGCTCAAGCCAAACCTCAATATGGAGAGGAGTCCCACCCCTTGCCAAGGAGTTCCTGATAACTGCTAGCTTCTGCGAGAGGGAGAGCCAGTTTTCTGTAAGGGAGATTGTCCCTGAGGAGCTGACCATGCTCCGGTGGAACACCACACATCCAAGGCTGTGTCAGGGACACAAATTGGTCGGGATAGGTTTAAAAATATGAAACAAGTACATAACGTTGGGTGATTAGAGAGGGAGGGTGGGTTTGGGAGACATCGGGGTGAGAACGAATGTGATTAAACCACATCACGCAAAATTCTTCAACAGAAACAAATGAAAAAGAACGAGAGCCATAAAACATGCTAGGTAAACAGGAGTAATACTCCACAATTTTATAGTTGGCAGATGTTTGGCTATGACTCCAAAAATTTAAGCAGCAAAGAAAGAAAGAGAAGCATGAGGCACGTTGAAAACATGAGTTCAAGACCAGCTTGGACTGAGAGCAGAAAACAGCCCATAAAATGGGAGATAATACTTTCAAACAGTCTATCTGACAAGAGGCTAGTGTCCAGTGTACATGAATAACTCTGGAAATGGAACAACAAAAAGTAAACGCAAGGGACCAGAAAGATATATGCGTGGACTAAAGTTCTTGCTGTACAAGCCTGATGACCTAAATTCACTTCCTGGAAAGAAACTGGAACCCTTGATGGGAGGAGAGAGCTTAGTTGTGTAAGTCGTCTCTCAGTCATAATAATTGATAATAATGATTTTAAAAAACAAACACAAAAATGAGTGTTGAGTAGACACAAAGGAGTACAGATGGCTCACATTTATCAGATGATCATCAGTGCTGCCAGTTACGAAGGCACGGTGGCATAGACCTTCTGCACTCACAGAGCTTGGGAAACTGAGGCATGAGGCTTGTTAAAAATTTGAGTTCAGGACCAGTTTGAACTACAAAAGACTGACCCTGTATAAAGGAAGGAAGGAAGGAGGGAGGGAGGAAGGAAAAAAGGAAGGAAGGAAAGAAAGGATGGAGGGAGGAAGGAAGGAAAGAAAGGAGGGAAGGAGGGAAGGAGGGAGGAAGGAGGGAGAAAGAAAGGAAGGAAAGAAAGAAGGGAGGAAGAGAAAGAGAGTGGGAAAAAACCCAACCCTACATGATACCATTCCGTGAGCCTTAGGACAGATACAATAAAAACCCAGAGTTTGCCAATACATGAGGAAACTGAAACTCTTGTACATTGTCAGTGTGGATGTGAAATGGTGCAGATAGTATGTAAAATAGTTTGACAGTTCCCAATAAATCAGATGTAGAATTGCCATTGGATCCAGTGAACACATTCCTGGCGTAAAGCTTGGACACTGACCTTAGCTGCAGCCCTGTTCACAGTGGCTAGCAGACAGAAACAACCCGTGCCTACCGGGAGACAAACACACATGCGGTGTGCTTAGATCACAGGAGACCATGCATCAAGGAGTAGAGTAGAGATAATGCATGCTACCACCTGGCCGAATCCTCGGCTCGTTATGCTCAGGGAAAGATGGCAGGTGCCAAAGACCACACACAGTAGGGTTCTACTTCCATAGTTTGAAAACCAACAGAGACCTAAGCAGATTCATGGTTCATAGGGATGCAGGTTAGGGAAAAACAGCGAGAGAGGGCTTAACGGGCAGAGGGGCTTGCTCTTAGGGGGGTGGGCAGGTCCTGGACAGACAGTGGTAGTGGCTGCATAATCCTCAGGAAGTAAGCACATGGCACAGTTTACCATTGATGCCATCCAGAGCAACCGGCATCCTTAAAGTCGTTTCCGTGAACTTGTTTAAGCACGTGCCCATATCAGGACACTGCGGTCCCTTTGTCTGGGATCCAGAGGTGGAACGGGCTCAGGTTTTCTCTGGCCATTGTAACTGGCCATTGCCACAAGATCACAAAGCACACTGGACCCAGGCATATTCCTGTGACCAGAAATCAGAAAGAAAAAGAGGATGTTAGCGGAGGTCCAAAGTTTGAGCCTAGAATAATAGAATTCAAGTTTTTCAGCAGGAAGTATTAGCCTGGACGAGATGAGGGGCAGAAAGTCAAGGTTAAGGCCAGGAGCCATCTGGCCCAGAGGCAGCAGAGATGGGGAAGGCGGGACCGTAAGAGTGTCTGCGAATCCAGAAGGCCTCACCTGCTGCCAAAGCAGTTTCTTTCCGGTTATAGAATGGGACTGTTTAAGGAAGTTCTTTCTTGTTCTTGAGGGAATGTTTGAAGCTTCCTAACGCTATGGCCTTTAGAAGGAATGATCCTTGGTCTCCGCCCTCTCCCCACTGTTTTCCCAGTGAGTTTCTTAACTTCTCCAGCTTCCGCTCCTTCCTCCATGAAATGAGGCTGACAACATCTCCCAGGTAGGCATTGTGAGAATGGGGGTAATATATGTATAAACATCTAGTAAAGTGTCAGGGAATATTAAAAAATTCACCCAATCATAAGAATTATTCTTGGCCTGTATTTTAGCCATTTGACTTTCCTAAGACAAAGCATTGTTGGTGAGTAGTTCACTTAGAATCAGCCATCCCTTCACCAACACGAGCTTCCTCCCGAGGGTGGGCCATGCATCTTGTAGCATCTTGTCTGCTAAGGACTTCCCTTGGCTCTGCTCCCCACACCGGCTGTGCTCGGAGGCCTCCACACATGGCGCGGCTGTGGGAGGCATGGCCTCTGTTTTCATGTGTGCCTGGTGTCTGTTGAGGCCGCTCTTGTCTGTGGCTTGGCCTCTCTGCTCCCCATTCTGCCTGCGAGGAGCCCCACTGTCTGTTCTTCAAGCCAAGCCTGTCTGCTATTGCTGGTTCCTGGGAACCAGCCACTTCCCTCTTTCGGGGCAGCATATCGTCACAGCATGAACGACCACTGCTGGGAAACCCAGCCTGGCCTGGAACGAAGCCGTAGCTTTCAAGACAGCAATGTGAGAGGACGGACTAGAGGCGAAGCAGCCTGGTAATTCTGAGTGTTACAGCCCAGCTCCACCATAGGGGATGATGTCCACATGTGGGCGGAGAGTAAAAAGACTATCGTCTTACACAGAAGGCCCTCACAGAGCCACTGTGGCACCTACCGAACTCTTCCCACGGGCGAGCAGTCTGCACCCAATAGTCACTTCAGGTGACAGTCAGGTGAAAAAAAAATAGCAGCAGAGTCTAAGACTTCCCAGAGAAGAAAGTGCTTCAGATGATCCCACCCCCTGCCCCCTTTTCCCATCCCTCATCCCCCATCCCCCACCCCCAATCATCCTTTCTAGGTGAGGACAATACCTGGAGATCATGAGTGAGTGAACCCAGAAGAACACATATGACAACCAAATTTGATCATCTGTGTCAAGGAATGGGGGTATGGAGGAGGGGGATGGGGTGGGAGGTGGGTTAAGAAGGGTCATTATGGGAACTGCAGAGCAAATTCAAGAAACAGCAGGGCAGGGTGTCAGGGGGCATTAAGGACAGCAATGTCCACTATTCAGGTTCACGTTTGAGTCATACCATCTCGTCTGTCTTAGAGAGCCCTTAATGTGCTCTTGGAAAGAATATGTGATCTGTCGTCATCCAGGCCGATCAGATATCACGTAGGCCAGCGTTGTTTAAACAGTCCCCTCAATCGATATAACACTAAGTTACTAAGTGACTAAGAACACCATTGTAGTCTTTCAAATAATTACTCACCGATCTGTGTTTTAGTTACTTTTTGTTGGTGCAGTAAAACACCCTGATGTAGGCAGCTTAAGGCGGGCAGGGCTTACTTGGTTCACAGTTTCTGGTGTTTGTTCCGCCATCATCGCAGGAGAATCACCGTGGCGGGAGCGAGGGGCAGTTGGTCACGTGGTCTTCACGGTCAATAAGCAGAGAGTGATACGTGCACCTGTGGCTCTCTTCCATTCCTTCATTTCTCCCAGTTCAGGATTCCAGCCAGGGAATGGTGTCGCCCACAGTGAGCACAATCACAGACAGGCCCAGAGGCGGGGCTCCGGGCGAGCGTAGATTCTGTCAACTTGACAGTAAAAACCGTCACAGTCTGTTTCTCTCTTTGATCTTTCCAGCTTTCCCGCTGTGTGTTTTGAGGACCTGTTTCTCTCTCTCTCTCTCTCTCTCTCTCTCTCTCTCTCTCTCTCTCTCTCTCTCTCTCTCTCTCTCCCTCCCTCCCTCTTTTGGTTTTTCAAGACAGGGTTTCTCTGTGTAGCCCTGGCTGTCTTGGAACTCACTCTGTAGACCAGGCTGGCCTCAAACTCAGAAATCCACCTGCCTCTGCCACCCAAATACTAGGATTAAAGGCGTGCGCCACTACTGCTCAGCTTTTTTCTTTTTCTTTTTCTTTTTCTTTTTCTTTTTCTTTTTCTTTTTCTTTTTCTTTTTCTTTTCCTTTTCCTTTTTCTTTTTTTCTTTTGGAGTGTACATCTCTTTAGGATTGTTACAGTTTCAAATAAAAGCTCTCTTTCTAGCTCTGTTCATTTTCCTTATTTTATTTTAAAATAAATATTTTATCTTTAATGTGACAACATAATGACTGTTTCAAGATTTATCTATTCTTGTCTCCTTTCAACCTACCTGTGCCTTTAAATTTAGTGTGTTTCCTATAAATGGCGCATACTACAGCCTAACTGCCTCTGACTTCCTGCTGAGTGTTTATTTACAGTCGATGTCATGGTGACTGTGTCCTGGGTCCCGTCTTCAGTCTTGCTGTTCGTTTTCTGTTTGTCACCCGTGTCCTTTGTCTTTCTGTTCCTAATTTTCTGCTTTCTTTTGGGTTAACAAGGTGCATTTAACGTTCCATTTTCTTTCTTGACATTTTAGTTACACCTGCTTCACTGGCTGTTCCAGGCATATAGCTACATCTTTAATTTACAAAAAAAGTCTACCTTAAGTTAATATTCTGTCACTTGTATGGAGGAAGCTTGGGACAGACTCGGGTTTAACTGAACCCCCACCCATGACCAGCCATTTCCAGCTATTCCTTTTTATGAACCTTGTAAATCATGTGACCACAGGGCTGCTTTAAATAATCCACTTATCTTTAAGGGGACTTGGGAACAGAGACCGCCTCTTATTTTCACCAGAAATCCGCTGTTTCCGGTGTTTTTAGTGCCACGAGCAGCAGGATCTCTATCTTGCATAGTTTCCCTTCACCACTAAGAATTCCCTTAGTAATTTTTTTTTTACTGCAGTTCTGCGTTTGATAAGCCGTTTCAGGTTACTTTTGACGGAAATGTCTTGATTTTTACTCTAAGTCTAAAGGACATGTTCTGCAGATAAGGAATTTTCGGTTGTCAGATTTCGTCTCGCATCCCCTGGCACTTTAAAAATGGTGTGCTGTCATGTCCGACACTGCTCTCCCAAAACCATTATTTCCAGGAGCAGCCAGCTGTCACTCCCTCACGGAGTCCCTCTCGACGTCAGGCAGCCTTCTCTGGCGACTTCTCAGGTTTCGTCAGTAACTTTTGTTCTCAGAAGCTTTGCTACCCTATTGTCAGCTGTAGTTTTTTTCTTTTCTGTTTCTTTTTTTTTTTTTTTTGTACATGATGTGAATGTGTGTGTGTGTGTGTGTGTGTGCAGATGTGCACATGTCACATTGTGCATGGAGAGGTCGCAGGATCCTCAGGTATCAGTCTTTTTGCCTTCCATTTTGTTTGACACAGGCTCTCTCTGTGTTGTCTCTCCCTGTGCTGTGTGTGGAGCTCTAATTGACCTGCTGCCTTCTGGGGAGTCTCCTGTCCCTGCCTCCCTCACACCTCGCTATCGTGTAGTAGGAATAATCTGTAATCTGGGTTGCAGATGTGTTGTGTTCCAGGGACTCCCGACTGCTTAGCGAGCCCTTTTCTCACCAAGCCATTTCCTTCCAGCCGGTTTTCTTTGATTTTAGGGCAACTTAATACATTGAGTCTAGAGGCCAATTAAACAAAGGAAAACTGGGTACTATTTCATCTCACACACACACACACACACACACACACACACACACACACACACGGCCCTCCTGTCTTCTGTCTTTCTCACTTTTCATTACCTGTATGTGAGGCTGGTTGATACTTTCCTGTGAGCTATTGTCCTTTTCCCTCCCCTGTTCTCTCCGCCCCCCCATTATTCAGTTTGAATAGTTTATATTAATCTGTCCTAAAGGATACAAATCTTTTCTTCCTACCTTATTAAGTCTGTTGGGACTCTACAAGTTCCAGTTCTGGACGTAGTAGTATTTGAGTCTTTTTTTTTTCTTTTTTTCAGGTTGCCTGTCTTTTATGAAATCCCCCATCCCTTTACTCATTGCATTAATCTTTTCTTATAAATTTTCTGTCATTAGTTTTCGAAAGCTGTCTGTTCATTACAACCTGTGTATATGTTTCTGTTGGCTTCTGCCCGGTTCCCATGTCTTCGCATGGCCCCTGTCTTGAATTTTACAAGTTCCGTCACAGTTCAGGGCTTAGCGAGTATTTGAAAAGATTCTATGGGGAATGTGAGGCTGCCTTTCTGCGACTCACTGTTTCTAGAACATCTCCAGTTGTTGTCAGCTTTCATAAAGTTCTTTAATGCAAGACTTTACCTTCTCAGCTTGATAACTCATTTCTGCTTAAGGTTCATCTGGTGTGCACCCTGCAGGCTGAGAGACGCCCTCAGGTAAAATCTGTACAAAAACATATTTCATTTATTCTAGTCTCTGTGTGTGTGTGTGTATGTGTGTGTATGCGTGTGTATGTGTGTGTATGTGTGTGTATGTGTATGGGTGTGTGTGTATGTGTGTGTATGTGTATGGGTGTGTGTGTATGTGTATGGGTGTGTGTGTGTGTGTGTGTGTGTGTGTGCCACAGCATGTCTCCAGATGTCATAGACAACCTCAGATTTTGGCCTTCTTCTTTCACCCTGTTTCAAACAGAGTCTCTGTTATTCACCACTGCACAGGTCAGAATTGCTGACCTGTGAGCTTCCAGGGATCCTCCTGCCGCCTCTTTCCATCCCATTGCCGAAGCCCTGGGTCTATAGACATGCTCTAATGCGTCCAACTTTGTATGTGCTCTTGAGATTTGAACTCAGGTCCTCAGGCTTGCACAATAACCCTCTACCTACTGGGTCATCCTCCCGGTTTGGTTTTTGCATTTTTAAGTCCCTCTCCTTTAGCGTCTGTTGGGTTTTGGTCACTTACGTGAGTTACTTGAACTGTCCTTTTACTTTATACAGCACTTAGAGTTATTGATAGGGAGGCTAGTTTAGTAGACAGGAGCCCATCCTTTTAGAAGCCGGAAGTTCTTGACTGAGCCTTCCGCATCGCAGCTGGGTTTCCTTGGCTATCACCATCTCCGCATACCGGTGTTCTCTCAGATGCCGGTTGGGAGCCAGGCTTTTTAGTTCATCTGGAGGGTGAACTCAGAAAATCCCTTCAAGAAAGTTAAGAAGCGGCAGGAGGCCAGCAGCAGGTATACTATGTTATAAGCTATCGTGGAGCTCAGCCCTGTTGAGAGGCAGAGAGCCGTGTCTCAGAGTTATCCCAACCAGTTTCAGAGTAGAGAATCTACTAATTCCTTGCATTGTCCTTCTAGAGAGTAGAATTTGGGGGCAATTATCCCCCAAACTTTCACTTGTTTGCATGCAGTTTCCAGGCAGACGATCATGGGGATTTTTTCATAAGCTCCACTGGCCTTTAGATATGAATGTTGAGAGACTGTGAGACCTCTTCACGTCTGCTGCTCTATCCTACCATGAAAACAAAACAAAACTTACTCTGCCTTAAAAAAAAAAAAAGCATGTGAAAATTCCTTCTCAATCTCTCCTCTTTCCCACCTTCACTAGTTAGGACCAAGATGGAGATCGGCTTTGGTCCGTCTGTCTGTCTGTCTGTCTGTCCATCTGTCCCTCCCTCCCTTCTTTCCCTTGAGCACCCTAACTCATTCCTAACTTGTTTCCTCTGCTGAGCCTGCACAGTTGCTGTCTCTCTGCCTTGAATCCTGTTCACATCATTGGATTCTGTTCTACATTCAAAAGCTTGCCCGGGTGTTCTCTTTTCAACGAACTTTTTGCTTAGCGCCAGGTCTAAAGTAGCTTCTAGATCTCTGCTAATTCTATGTCCTTAGTTTAGTTCCATGTATATCATTTATCATGCTATCTGCTATTTTGTTTTCTTGGACAGACTCTGATATTGTAGCCTCAAGCTGATCTGAAATGCCCCTGTGTAGCCCTGGCTAGCCTTAAACTCATCAAGATCCTCCTGCCTCAGCCTCCCGAGTGTTGAGATTCCAGACATGAGCCACCACACGTGGCTCTACTTCATGACATGACTGTTTTTGTATGTAATTTATACATTTGCTTGTCTGCCATTTGTTTTCCCTCCAATATAGAATGTTCATAAGAACAAAAGCTTGTTTGGATGGTCACGGCTATACACTCTTGAGTTAGCAATAGGAACTTATGAAGAATATTTGTTGAATAAATGAATGGATGAATGAATAAACACACTAAAATATGCGAGTATAATCAGCTGCAAGTAAAAGATGGAAGCAACCCAAGACATTGGGTCTCAAAAAGATGAATGCGATTCTGCCTAGAGGAAGTGTTTATGAGATGAGATGTTGGTTGGTGTTTGCGTTCATTGCAGGGTGAGGAAAGGGGGAAGTGAATGTTTCATGGGCATGGATTGTCAGTTAAAGAAGAGGAAAATGTCATGCAGAGAGAGAGAGCATGATAGTGGTACAACAGGACTGTGCAACATACTCCTAAAACCTACGTTTAAGGATAGCTGAAAGGGTAGACTTTATATGATATACACGCAACCACAATAAAAAATTAAACCTTGGTTTCTGGAGGAAGATGAAGCTGGGCTTGGAATCTGACAGCACATGCTTCCTCATGAGCTTGTGTAAGCTGTGTATAGACGTCTGTGGCCCCAGGCTCCTCACTGAAAAATGAGAGTCATGAGTGCTCCCTCTCTACATACTACATGATGTTGTGATAATTGTGGTTGTGCAGGGATTTATAGAGCTATATATTTTATAAGCCATTCAAAGTTTAGAAGAACTTTGGTGAATGAGATTTAATATTATCTTTGATTAAATAAGACATTAAGACGCAAGGTACTAAAACAAAATATTTCCATCACTACTGCATAACAGAAAATAACATTTTGATAGAAAAGGAAATAAGAAAGAATGATTTTAAAATGAAGAACATTAGACAAGTATGTTGTTAACAGTCACAGACTAAGCAATCTCCCCTGCTGAGGAGAACTTAAAAGCTAAACAACCCATATGTTGGTTCACAATCACATGCAACTTCTGTCCCAAGAGGATCCAATACCTTCTTCTGGCCTCTCTGGACACCAGGCCTGCAGGTGGTGCCCAGACATACATGCAGGCAAAACATCCAGGTGCATAAAATTAAAAAAAAAAGTCAAATAATAATGATTTTTTAGAAGTCTGCTCAAAGACATCAAAAAGAAAAAGATATTGACAATCTACTGATTCTGGTTCCAAAATAAAGAGGAAATCCACAAAAATCGATCTTGGACTTCAGAGTGTTTGCAGAATCTGGACATGCTGGCCGAGAGACTGACCAATGGCTTCAGCAGGCTTGTGGGGCTAAGGGAATAAAAGTTGGAATTTAAGACAATAAAAGTAGTTTTCTGACCCCTTCCACTACTATATCTTTGGACTGAGAGTCTTAAAGGCTACACCCACAAGTAAAAGTGAAGTCTGAACTTTCTGGCCAAACTTTAAACAGTTCCAGTGTAAGAAATTGGATTAAGGTAAGCCTGGGTTTCTAGTGTGCCCTAAAAACTTGGAATAAATAAGTATATGTGAACCATTTCCAGGACCCTATGCCTCAAAAATAATTCTACAAATAATTTTACAAAATACAACATGAAGTGCATACCCAGGTACAGAGGATGTGTGCTAATCATGTCTGAAATGAACTAAATCAGAAAAGACAACAAAAAATAGAACAGTCCAGAGTAGGCTCTCTAGAGCAGTGGTTCTCAACCTTCCTAATGCCAAGACCTTTTTAATAAGGTTCTTCATGTTGTGGTGACACCCTTTCATAAAATTATTTTCATTGCTACTTCATAATTATAATTTTGCTAGTGTTATGAATCATAATGTAAATGTGTTCTCGTGTTGTCTCAGGCTACCGACCCCCATAAAAGGGTCATTCAACGCTCGAGGGGGGTTCTGACCCACAGGTTGGGAACCCCTGCTCTAGAAACTGGAATTCTGGTTTATTTTGCCATTGGTGGAAAACAAATTCAGGAGCTTGTATTTGCTACGCAAGTGCTATGCCGAGGAACTACATCTCTATGCCCTATATTCTAGAAGTCTTGAACATATTTCCTAAATGCATGCTGATGATGTTACCAGCTTAGAAAAATCCTTCATCTTCACCCCTTAAACCTCACTTCTGCTCCACACTCTCCCCTTTTAACTTCTGGAATTCCAAACACACGTGTGTCATTAGATGTATTCACCATTTTCTCTGTGTTTTTTTTTTCCTCTTCGTGGTTTTCTGTCTTTTCACTTTCCCTATCCATCATTCTAGAGATTTTTTCATTTGCATATCTCTCGTTTCACTTATTTTCTCCTCACCCACGTCTAACGTTTTACAACGCCTATCAAATTTATTATGTTCAAGTTCTAGATTCACTATTTGATTCTTCTTCAATATGCCATGTCCTTCACCATAGTTCCATGTGTTATGGTTTAGACTTAGAGTATCCTCCAAAAAGCTTATATATTGAAAGCCAAGCCTGGGGCCCAGCTGGTGGCACTATTGAGAAATGACTGGATCTGAGGGATCAAAAGTAATCAGTCCATTGGCGGACTCTTAATTTGAAACATGATTGGGAGGTCATGGAAACTGGTCATGGAGTCTGACTGGAGGAAGTAGGTTCTGTGGAGTTTGCCCTTGAAGAGAACACCTTATCCTGATCCTTCTCTTCCCTCCTTTCCTTCATTCCTTCATGCCCGTCATGAGGAGAGACCCTTTATTTTTCTACTATATCTTTCCCGCCATGAGGTTTTGCCTCACAAAGTATGAGCCCTGGAGCAGTGGAGTCAGGAGACCATGGACTGAAACCTGGAAACTGTGAGCTAATCGAACCTTTCTTCCCTTAAATAGTCAGTCAGGCATTTTGTCCCAGGAATGAAAAGTGACCGAGACACTAGATCACTACAGAAAGTCTCAGGAGTTTCCTTCGGCCACCTCTTAGGACCTAGGCCAGCCTGGTCTACAGAACAAGTTCCAGGACAGTCAGGCCTACACAGAAAATCCTCTCTCTCTCTCTCTCTCAAAAGGGAAGGAAGGAAGAAAGGAAGGAAGGAAGGAAGGAAGGAAGGAAGAAAGAAAGAAAGAAAGGGAAAGGAAAGGAAAGGAAAGGAAAGGAAAGGAAAGGAAAGGAAAGGAAAGGAAAGGAAAGGAAAGGAAAGGAAAGGAAAGGAAAGGAAAGGAAGAAAAAAAGAAAAAGAAAAGAATGAGACCAAAAAGCTTTAAAAAAACGAATCACCACCATTCCAAAAAGGAATCACAAAAAGTTATTCAGGAAAAATGGACTCTTAAAAAAGCTTCCCTCCACTTAGTTACTTACTCAGGGGGAGGCACATGGTGCATGTGTGGAGGTCACAGAGCAGTTTTCAAGGTTCGGTTCTTTCCCCCCATCTTACGGCTGCTGGGCATTGAACCCGGGTCACTGGCAGGGTGAGCTGCTGAACCATCATCTCCACAGACCTCAAATGTAGCCTTGAAATAAGTCCCAAGATGCAGAACAAAAAATGTGGACATCAAAAAGGGCAGATGTATGGTAAATTTTAGTAGTTTCTGTATAAGATGAGTATATTAAGGGAATCTTAAAATATAGAGAGTTATGAATACATGATCATGACATAGTTGTAGAGGAAGGGTTAAGAAGAACTGAACTCGGTGAAAGTATGAAACTATACCATCCCTCCATCAGTGAAGGATGCCTGCTACATTTCTAAATGTTGTCTTCTTGAAGCACTGTCCTCCTTCTCCAAATTCATATACTGATTCAGTTAGGAAGCAGGGCCTCTGGGAGCAGTTGTGAAGACAGAGCTGCCCCGATGGGACCACTGTTCTTACAGAAGTGGCTTGAAGAAGACTCCTGTCCCTTCTGTCACATGAGGACATAAGGAGAAGGTGCTACACATTAGGAAGCAAAGCAACGAAGACATGATCTACTGTCACTTTGACTCGCCTCCAGGACATGAGAAACAAATCTGCTCACAATGCCGGTCTGCGATGTTTTGTTACGGTATCTTGAGCATACCAAGACACCATGACAGCCCCCCAAATCAATACACACACATGTTTCTTCTAAACTGACAGTGGAACAGGTGACATAATAAAACGACATATGATTCATCAGAAAGAAGACAAGAAAAGGGAGGAAAGGAATACAAATCAAGTAAAACAACCCATAAGGTGGCAGCTTTAAAGTTAGTAACTACACAGATGTAAACGGAGGAAGACTCCAGCTAGAAGGCGGAAACGTGACTGGGGCTAAGTCAGTAAAGTGTTAGCCTGCGAGCATGAAGTTCAATCTCCACTCAAAGAGCCAGGCATCTGGTGCGCTGTGATTTCAGAGACGGCACAATAGGAAGTGGAGACTGGCGATAGGAAGTAGATGCCCAGAGTCTCACTGGACGGCCGGATGGCGTTGCCAAGCCTTTACCAAGGGACTAGTCAAGCAGCAGGTTTACTTACTAGCCATTAGTAGCGTGATGATGGCTTTCTCCGTCACAGATACCAAGAGGAAGAAGGCTGAACATAGGACCGATGGAAGCTAGCACCACATCCCAGGAGGGCTTTTTAGGATACAGCCATCCCCCTCCCCACAAGTCCAAGTGGCAAAGATTTTATCTTTAACCATCAAAACTCGGAAGAAATCAAACAAAGTAAATTCTCTTTATGGAATGTTCCCCCGCTAACCGAGGCACGTTAGAGCTGAATTAACATCCCAAGGCTGAGACTGATGGCTCAGTGGCGTGTTTTTGTTTTGAAGTTGAGAAAAGCCAAATTCTCACTTGTGATTTGATGTCGGTTCTACCTCCCTTGTGTAGCTTTTGCGGAAGATGCAGTTGGTAGCTGTTAGAGGCATGGGAACGGCTACTAGCCTTGAACTGAATACTGCTCTGTTTTACAGAGGGGTAGAAAAGTCCCCCTGCTTGGCAGCCCCAGGAACTGGCTGGCTTCAGGCACTGGCTTGCAAATCCTGGAGTTGGTGGCTTGTCCTGGGGAGAGCTTCCCAGTGGGGTCAGGTAGAGTTCAGTGAACTGGCAAAGAAGCCAGATTGAGATCCTCCAAGGTGCATCTGCTCACCTCCTCTCCCGCCTGTTGTTAAACTGGTAGTTTTTACAACATCAATAAAGAACTTTCCTACCCAATTACCCCAGACAATGGGCTGAAAAGCCGTTTTAGACTATGAAAACTTTTGAGTTGGGTTCATTTAGATTGTTCTGCTGCGTCAAATCCTCACGAGAGTTCAAAAGTTCAGCTGAACCATGAACTTTGTGATTTCACAGCAGGCCGCTTTACAAATACACCAGAAGTGAGAAAGCATGCGATATTTCAGGTGGGCTTGTCACATTGTATATACTACAGTCAGAAAAGGTGTGCGAAGAATAACGCTTCATTCCCGGAGCTCAGCGACTTATCAAAAAAAGGAAAAGGAAACAGAACTCGAGCAGGCTAGTCCTTGAGTTACCTGACCTCCGAGGCTTCCCAGGGAGTGCACACTGGGTGACTAATTGTCCGGGGACAAACGAAAGCCAGCTAATCTTCTTAATAAATTGTGAAGTCTTGTATACCTCTTGGTTTTATCGGTGGCTTTTCTGCCTGTCTGGAACAGGCAGCCCATCAAAACAAAGGGGTCATGACTTCGGGTATTTGTTAAAGCTAAAATCCACGTTCTCATACAACTCAGGCTCGATCTGACCTGGTTACACAAGGGTAGGTGGAGTGAAGTTTTCACAGGAATGAGAGTAATGCAAGCACTCTTTTTTTTTTTTTTTTTTTTTTTTTGCTTGGCCATTAATAAATATGCACGCATGCACACAGAGTTCAAGAACCCTTCATCTTGAAAGCATTATACGCCTGAGGATTATTCTCTGGCGTACTACAAGCCCCACGACCCAGCACAATCTTCAGTTGCACAGAAAAAGATTTCACGGTGCACGGGCATTCTTTTTATGTCTCACCTGAACTTGTGCTGCAACATGTAATAACATGGAAAAACTCACAGCCCTCAGTCTGGGGTAAGAAGGGCCATAAGTGAGGGGTTCTTATATAACCGGTGTTTCTTTCCTTGCGTTTAGCAAAGGGTTGGTCCACAGGGTCACCAGGGGAAAGATATGCTTGGGCATTCTGGAGGTGAGAAGAAGGGATGCGGTGAGAAGGTCAAGTCCTGTGACGGATGGTTCTTTGTGAGTCAAAAAGAACGAGTTTCACTAAAGGGCTTCTCCTTTCTTTCTGAATTTTATCTCCGAGTTGCCAAGACTTTAGCTTGAGCCAGCCTAGGATTCCTTTTACAACAATCCTCCTGTGGAGATGGGCCAGTGCTGTCCTATTGTTCTCCACGGTGTGTTTTTCCATGCAGGAAGGTCTTGTTCAATTCAGTCAAGAGTGGACGGATCCTTCACTTTTTCCAGACATAAATCATCACAGTAAATGTTATGCCTCGGACTGGACCGGTGCTGTAATGAAGGGGCGAGCGCCGAGTGAAGACCGTGAAATTGGGTTGACCTAGTTAAAGGTGGTCCGTCTTTCTGGGGAGGTTATGAGGCTGGAAGGAAAAACAAGGTTTGCTGCTTTTGTGGTTCCACGAACTGGGCTGCTCTGGTTTTACAACTCTGTTTCTGGTTGACCTGCACTGCATAGAGGGGCTGCGTGTCTCCCGGTGAGGCCAGGACAGGAGCTGAGTTGGTGGCATTCTTTTAAAGGGCTTGTAAGAGAGTGAATAGTGACAGGTTTTTTGTTTTTTTTTTCCTGTTCATTCAGAAGGTATTTACGAAGGGCCCACCTCAGGGGAGCCATGGCTAGGGACCGATCGGTCAGGAGGTCGGGGAAGGGAGAGAGATTTGGTATAGGGACAGAAGAGGAACACCCCTATTGCCTGCGGAGGTTGCTGCACCCCTTGGTCCCACAGAATAGTGAGAAGGGCGTGTGGAGGATGAGGAAATTAAAGCGCACATAGTGATAACTCCAGCATACACCAGAGGCGTGGGCCGGGGTAGAACATGTGCTTAGCGTTGTGTGATGATTTGTGTATGATCCTGGAAAAGAATGTAAGATGTGTGTAAGAAATCAGATCAGTGTTTTGACTTCCACAGGGTCAAGCTGAGAGCTGTGCAGGGTTAGAGCAGGTTTGTACCATAGTGAATGGTAGAAAAGAATCGAAGATAACATTTTAAATGCAAATAAAGCCTGGGTTTTTTTTTCCTGATCACTGTGGAATTATGTTATGTCCCTACAACTACCTGCCTCTAAGGCGTTCTGATTAGCTATTAGGAGCCTTAATAATAGTCTAGAGGTCACCATCAGCAGCAGTTACTTGTCCTGTTCTCTGTATCCTATCCTATCCTATCTATCTATCTATCTATCTATCTATCTATCTATCTATCTATCTACCCATCTGTCATCCAGCTCTAGTTTCTGAAGAGTACTGCAAGATATATGGTATATCTGGAGTTTATGGCTGAGGAAATAAAGACCCAGAGGTTAAATATAGTGTGGGTTATCTAGAGGTCAGTTCCATTGAGGCTAGCTCAAGTTCATTGCCAGAGGAAAGACACCCCATCTGACTCCTGGGGTGGGGTGCATAGAAATGGCTGCCCTTGTGAACGGCCCCCAGACGACAAAGGGGATAGCTCAGGTTTGTACTTCCGTGCCGTGGGTGGGTTGAGAAGTCTTGAACTGTGCTGGGTGACATTTTCAGCATCCCTTCTACAGTCACCACGGGACAAAGCTTCGAATCTGGGTTCTCACCCACTAGAACACTATGAAAACCAGTAAAACGCTTTTTTAAAAAATTGCCTCTTAAATTAAGTTCAGGGGAGTTTGTGGGAACCTGTCCGTGAAGAGAGACGCTAAAGCATAAAGTAGGTGGTGGTGTTGAAGGCCAAGACCCCAGGAAGCTGTTTGAAGGGCCTGAGTCTTTCTCCAGATCAGGGCTCATGGGATGTGCAGCTGACAGCCAATGTCTCAGAACCCAGCTTAGGAAAGTGGGTGAGTTTTGGTCAGGAGAAATCAAGGGCTTTGAGGGGGTAGCAAAAGAATCTAGAACCAAGGAAGCAAAGAGCCGGTCGGTCACCTTTGCACGACAAGAGGGCTTCTTCATGTTCAGCCAGCCAATCATTTCTTCCAGAATGGCAGACAGATGTAGCGTGGGCACAGGAGACAGGCAGAAGTGTGGTTAGGCCCATAGTGGAGTGTAGGGGAATCCTCGGATGCCAAGTCCAAAAGTTTGGTATCTATTCATTTATTTAAAGACAGGAGCGCAAGTAGCCCAGGTTAGCCTCAAAAATCACTACACTACCAAGGATGACCTTGAACTTAAGATCTTTCCAAACTCTTGGTCTAGAGGTGTATATCACCATATTCAGTTTATTGGGTCCTAGGAATCGAACCTAGGACTTCCTGAATGCTAGGCAAGTACCCCACCAACCAACTGAGTTACACACCACACTGGAGTTTGGTGTCTAGACTACGGGAGGCTAGTGAAAGCTCCCATGATACAAGGGAAGCAGATACGAAGTCTGTTTCCAGAATTTTAGCCCCATGGAAGAGCAGAGAGTGGGCGGAAGGACACGAGTCTGCTAAGTAAGTAATGCCAGGCGACAACTGAATGTGACAATCACAGTCTGGACTAGCATCTAAGTTAACATGAAGATGGTTATTATCTGATCACTTGCGTCTCTGCTGCCTCCTCGAGCCTCAAGCTGATTGCTGGGTTCTACTCGTTCACCACGTATTATTTAGCGCCTCATCCGTCCCAGCAGGGTGCCCCTCCCTCTGCTTAGCACTGTTTACCTTCTGCTTTACATATGGCTATTTGTGTCTGTCTCTACCGCTATCGTACTTCCCCGAGGAATCCAAATGTTCAGCTTGGGTCTGAGCATGCCCGGACTAAGATTGCTGGAGCCAAGGAGATCTCTATCAAAGAAATAGCAACCCGGCTTCCTCACTCTCAGAGCTTAGCTTCCAGCGTGGAATCCGCTATTAAATAAATAAGGTATTAACCAAATCAAACAACTTTTAATAACCCAGAAAAAAAAATCACTGGGTTCACGGAGGGGGAAAGTCGGGGGGAGGGGGGCGCGAAGAGGAGAGTAGACATTTTAGTAACATCTCCCAATGGTTTGGGCATGCGAGTCACGATGGGATTTCACGGGGCTCCTTTGAAGGCCGATGTGCAATTCATCTGGAAGATAGATTCCTGCCGCAATGGTTGGCTCACACACAGTCCCAGACGAGAAGAGAGGCTAAGATAAGCTTTCTCCATCACCGAATCTAACATTGCAGTGATCACCCGACGGACCCCAGAATGTCAAAGTGGGACCCACTTCTCAATCAGATACGAGTGGGTCAACAGACGTGTGAAGAGTATTCCCCATGAGGCCTGCCGGTTCAAGGGAGTGTTAAAGAGAGACACATTCCATCTGTCCTGGAGAGATGAACTCTGAGCTACATATTTGAGGAAGAGAATGCAGATGGGATGTCACGACATGAAAACATTCTGGACAGGGCCCATGGCTGGACTCTAGGTTGTAGAGGCTTAGGTAGCAGGTGGCTTTCGGCATTTTGGATGTGGTTGTCATACGAGACTACCATTCCCATCACACTGCACACGTGTGAGTTAACGCCTGTCTTTTGCTGACACTGGGTAGTGACCAACAGTGACTTCTAAATCTTCCCGAAGCCTCCTTCTCCAGAGTTGGGCAGGGATGGGGACAAGAGGGAAGGCTACTTTATACCTGCATGGGTTATTCTGGCAGCATTCGAGGGTCAAGTGGAGGCTGGAGCCATATTATATAAAACCTTTTCCTTTGTTTTTGAAGAAGTAATCAAAATTCTAGAGAAGGGAAAGACTTGGTCAAAATGGTACAGAAAGATGTGCTGCCAGTCCACACAGAGAAGTCTTCTAAGCTAGCCTATATCTTGGTAATGAAAAATTACCCCCAAAGAAACGTCTGCTTTTTGGTACACAGTTCTCCAAAGAACAACTTAGTGTAGGGGTGGAGGTAGAATAGGTTAGAAGATAAAGTTGATAAGAATGCAAAGGAAAGTTTGATTTTAAGTTGTTGTTATTATTATTATTATTATTATTATTATTAATATGTGTAATGGGGATGGGCACATTTGCCACAACATGTGTGTGGCGGTCAGAGGACAACTTCATGGGGTTGGCTCTCTCCCTCCAGGGTACCACTCCTGTGCAGCTATCTCCTTTGCTTTCGGAGTCCTCTCCCCAGATCACGAAATAGGTATTCTTAATGTGGGTCTATTTCCGCCAACACACAATTGGCATTTTTTCCCCCTCTGCTTTCCCTGGTCCATTCAGTTAAGAGCTTCAGAGAAGAAAGCGTCTTTGCCTTGAAGTGCCATCGTTTCTAGAGAAGCCTTCGTCTGGCACGGATGTGAAGGGCTGGCTGCTGAGCCCTGGCTTGTGACTTTGACTCAGTATGGACGGAGGGACCGCTGTCCTGCAGGCTGAATCTAAAGACCAGGCCTTTGCCTGCGATCCTGTATCAACTGAGAATTTTCATTTTTGTTAGTATTTATGAAGGCAAAGCACTCCTCCTGTCAACACAGGTGGCATGATACCCAAAAGAAGCGTTTACCAAAGGTAATGATGGCTTTTTCATTTTGCCCGAACTTGACCACAGTTCCTTGTTTCTGTCAGCTTTCAGGCAGGGAAAATGGCCCCCGAGGGATCCCTAGTTCCCAGCCGCCATGTTGGAGGCGCCTCCTTTAAGTTCTGACGTAAGAGGACCTAGGCCTTTTGGTTTCCTTTTGGAGAACTTTTTTTTCTTTTTCTTTTTCTTTTTAAATTGAAAAGCCCACACTGCCCTAACATCTTTAGCCAAGATATTCTCATTTTTCTCAGAGCTAGAATGAGCTGGGAGGGTGCAGGCGTCGACGCCGGTTGGGCCCATGTGTGTTTCCTGTTGGCCCAGGGCGAGCCACCAGCCAGCAGCATCCTTCAACCCAGACATCCCCCGGGCCTGATTTATCACTCCCGTCTCTAGCTCTGGCTTTTAACTAAGATTTCCTTCCAAAGTCTTCACTGCGGATCCAGGATTGTCCATGTGCGTTTTCACTTTGCCGCCGTTGACGAGAGCATTGGGTGGATGCCCAGACAGCACAGCTCCTGCCTTATCTGCTGGAGCCATCTCTAATCTGTCAAAACTCAGGTCTGTTCACGAGCTGCCCAGGGTGGCACCTGTCCAAAGCCACTTCCGCCCTTTCCCCTGCTCCCTGCCACATGCAGGGTTCACAGGCCCCAGGCATGGGCCCAGCCTCTGGGTCCCAAACCAAGCCTCTTCTTCCTACTTTCTCTGGTCAATTGCATCAGAGATCTTTTTTTTTTGTAAAAAAGAAAAAAAAATATCATAATGTTTTCTCAAGAGAACAAGAGTAGCCATTTATTTTGGCTTCCCCATATGGGTTCAAGGAACTCCCCTCCCCTGCTCTTGCCATGGTCTCTGTGCTTGGCTTAGCCATTCCTCCACAGCTCCGAATCCCATTTGCCAAAGCGGGAAAACACTCAAACAAAACACCTTCCCTTAGAATTAATGAAAGACTCCTTTTGAGGATGCTTAATGAAAATCAGGCGTTTGTGTTGGTGCAGTGTTTCATTTCAGAAGCCAAAGTACAGACTGGCTTTTAAGACATGCGAACAGACACAGGCCTTCCTGGGTGCTGAAGACATACACCTTCTAGATGCCCAGAGCTCCCGGTCCCAGCTTGGGGAGGAGCTTGTGAGTGCGCCTGCGCGCGGCCTCGCCCTCCTTCGCATAGCTTACATTTTCCTGTCACTTCAGTGTCATTCCAGCTGCATGGGGTGGAGCTAGAATTTATATTTTTGACCTTTGAATTTTTTCCCCTCCTAATACCTAGAGACAGTAAAGCTGAACTATTAGTCTATTAAAAAAAAAAAAAAAGTCTTGTGTTTCTCCAACTTGCTGAGTTCCTGAGACTGGTCTCCGGATCTGTCTGTATCATCAGCTGCCACTCGGGGGCCCCTTTTCTAGTGCGCATGCGTGTAATAAAGGGATTTTTTTTTTTTTAGGATGACCATGATATGTACCTATCATGTCTTAAAAATACACCCCCAAAGTCTTAAAAATAGCACACGATTTGACCCCTTTTTGACTAAACTCCCAGGGTTCCAGACCCAGGTTTTTGTTCTGTAATCTCTTACCATTTCAGCATTTTGGTTTGATCAAAACGACTCGGATGATTCTATGTGGGTGTCTTTCTGTTGCTGTTGAGGGCCTCAGAAACCCTCTAAGCTTGTACACGGCCCTTTCAGTTTTGTCCTTGGGAAAACTTAGGCCAAATGCTAACTATTTGGGATGTCAGGTTCTTAGTCAGGAACAGGAGGGGCACATGCCTTGAAGAACTGTGCTGTGAGGACTGAAAGACAGGGTGTATGTGTCTCCAAGCACACAGTCCATCGACAACTGTTAAAGGCACGATAACCTTATCAACAGCTTGTGGCAAAGTGACTTAGTTCTTTTGCTCTTGAAAACAGGACAGAGAGGGCCTTTGAAGAAATTCCCTGTTGTCGTTTGAATAGGTTTGGCCCCCCCATAGATTCGTGTGTTTGAATGCTTGGCTATAGGGAGTGGCACTATTAGGAGGTGTGGCTTTGTTGGAGGAGGTGTGGCCTTGTTGGAGGAGGTATGTCACACTGTAGGTGGGCTTTAAGGTCTCCTGTGCTCAGGCTCCACCCAGTGTGGCATCCCAGTCTCCTTCTGGCTGCCTTCAGATCAAGATGTAGAACTCTTAGTTTCTACTCCAGCATTATGTCTGCCTGAAGGCACCGCCATGCTTCCTGCCATGATGATTATGGACTGAGCCTCTGAAACTGTAAGCCAGCCCCAGTGGAATGTTTTATAAGAGTTGCTTTGGTCATGGCATCTCTTCACAGCACTGAAACCTTAGCTAAGACATTCTCCAAAGACAAACGCACACTGTGGAGCTGCACACCAGCACTGCTAGCCCTGGATCCTGGGACTACTGCCACCATCGACACCATTTGGAGACTAAATGTTGCCACTAGGCCGATACTTCAGAAGGAATTCTCTCCTTATCTTGCTTGGTAAGTTACCAGCTCCTAGTTCATGGTCTGAGTGTGATAACTACTTGCCTCAATTTGGGTCATATACCCTGTACTACTACAAAAGATGGTAGGGAATTATTTGGCTTTTGAGAGACAAGGAATAAATACCCTTTGTTTCAAGGCTCACATGGGAAAGAAGAAATTCCCAAAAGTAGAAGAAAATAACATCATAGAGTACCCAGAAGCCATTCAATGTCTACTACAGTAAGAATTCTGAACTGGTTGTCTACCTCAGACATATCGGATCCTTTATCCTGAGACCTTTCCTAAGTCATACAAAGTCCTGCCTGCCTTGTCCCCGTTGGCTATGTCACTGTCACCAGACCAAACCCCTTTCCTCAGCGGGTATTTACTTGGTTTCATCTCCATACCTGAAATTATACGTAACAAAATATATGTCAATATAATCCACCAGCAGCCTCCTTGATGGTAGGTAAGGAAGACTGGAGCCTGGGGCTCCCCGAGAGGGCAGTCTTTGACTCTGATAGTATCATGGAGTATTTGGGTGGAAAGAAGACTTGAGTTGGCCCCACCTAGCTCTTTGCCTCTGGAGACAAGAAAGTGTCTAAGACTCCATCAATGGCCCAGGCAGATCTTATCATTCAGTTTACTGTGCAGCTGTCAAGCTAGAGTCTCGGCTTGTAAGACTCTCCAAAGGAAGGAAGCAAACTCCTTTAAAAAGTGAGATCAAACCAGCCAAGCAAGCAAAAGTCAATACAACCTTCCCAAAGAGCAGTTTGACAATGTCTGTTATGATTCTCAATATTGTTTACCTCTTTGATTCAATAATGCCATTTCTGTTTTCCAATTTAAAAAAAAAAAAGTATGCTTTGAAACAAAGTCTCACTATGTGACCCAGACTGGCCTCTAACTCTTGTGTGGTCCGGGTTGACCTTGAACTCATAATCTTGCCTCTGTTTGAAATCCCAAACATGTGTGACCAAGCCTTGCTAATGAATCCCTATTAAAAATCAGGCATATTATAGGCAACTGAGTAAAACTGGAAGTGACAGAAGTGGCCTTCCTCAAGGAAGAGCACACCAATCTGTTGTCTGGTATCAAATACTCAGCCCTGAAAACATGCATACAAGTGGCACTGTGTGGACCAAACATGTTTTATTTAGGTATATATACCTATTATATGTGTATGTATAGGTATGTATATGTATATATATGTATATATGTATATATATACATATATATGTGTGTGTAGGTATGTGTAAATATATATATGTATATGTATGTATATATATGTATATATATACATATATATATATGGAGAGAGAGAGAGAGTGTAGAGATGTATGGGAAGGTTGGAGGGAGGAAAGAAAAGGGAGAAATGTTATAATCAAATTATAACATTCAAAGAAAGAAAGAAAGAAAGAAGGGTAACTAAGACAGATATTAATTTAAAGAAAATAATCAAGCATAGGGAAAGTAGTGAGAGATGCAAAAAGAGTTGATGTTCTAAGATGTTCATTGTAACAGTAATATATACTAGAAAAATATTAGTCTTGATTTTTTTAAATATACATCCACAACTACTTATATTCTCATAAAACATAATAAGAAATATACCAAAATATCAATGATGATGTTAATTTTGGGTAGAAGGATTGCAGTTAGTTTTTAATGTTTTAATACTTTCTTAGGATTTCTAGCACATTCTACAGTAAATACGGTACTTCTTTTACATTTTTTAAAAAAAGCAGTGTATATTGCTTTAAAAAAAATTCCTTCTCATAATGCTATCTTCAAAGAAACCAAAGTGTAAAAAAGTTAGGCCAGTTTTAGGGGGAAGGGCTGCCCCCAGGTTTCCCTGGGGACCTTCTGGGTAGAAGGCAAATTGAAGCCTGGAGGGTTGAACTCAATCAGTCCGTCCTAATGGGCTTTAGATGAGGGAAACTTCAGTCATTTCCCTTGCCTGGCACTCTTGTGGTCAGAGGATGAAATCCAATCACAGGGTCAGTTGGGTTTCTGCATTCCATGGCAAACCAATTTGGCCATTTCTCTACATTTCCCAAAAGCTCTCCGACTTCCTAGACGGGCCTGGTGCGCACAGGGGACCTTTATGCTGGTTGCTGGTGCACATCTGGTTTCCAGCCTGTACCAGATGGGCTTCCTTTCATCTGCTGAGGGAGGCGGGAGGGGATACCCGAGCCTCTGTAAGTCCAAGGAACTTCCTCAATGGCGGCTCTAATTTTAGGTGAAGTGTTTCAGGTTAGGATTGGAATCCTAATGCCCCTAACTTTAGGAGAATGTGCTTTCCATTAGGTTTTTCACCTGGCCTTTAGGCTCAGAACTCATCCTGAAGACTTTAAAAAAAGAAGGCTATCAATCAATATCTGATACCAAAATGCACTACATTGAACATCTATTATGTTCCCTGCGCTGGAGAACAGCAACGAGTGAGAGTGATCTGAACCCGCCCACAGTGAACTTTCAGGAGACAGGCTGCCTGCCTGCTTTCTCTAGTTATTTATAGTTTGATTCATTCGTGGTCTCTGAGTGTTCCAGCCACTCCAGTACCCCAGACCTGATGGATTAGAAATGAAACATGGAGAAATAACCACATTTACAAGCCCAGTGATACTGAAAGAAAAGAGGTACTGGAGAAGGGTGACCGAGTTCATTCAGAAGCTGAAATGCCCATAGCAGCGAGGGAAAGAAATCAGAGAGAAAGGGACCAGCATAGTGACAGACTTCGGTGAAGGCTATGCACAGGCCACATTCTGTCTCTGAGCTGTGTCTTTCTACTGCTCTGTTCTTGGGCATCCCCGCTCATTCTCCATTCCTTACTGGAGAAAGGAAGCCACACCCATGTCCCTCTTTCTTTAGTGACCACCAAATTCCGTTGGTAAGACCTTTCCTTGTCCTGAAGACTTGAATATTCTTTCTCTGGAACTTTTCTAGAAACCCAAATGGACCTTACCATCATCCCATTCCATTTTATCCCCTCTTCATCCCACCCCACCCCATCCTGTCCCACCCTATCTGTGCTGCCTCTATTTATCTCAACGTGACATAAACTATAGTCATGTGCGAGGAGGAAATTTCAATTGAGAAAACACCACTCCTGGGCATATACCCAGAAGATTCCTCAACATGCAATAAGGATACATGCTCCACTATGTTCATAGTAGCCCTATTTATAATAGCCAGAAGCTGGAAAGAACCCAGATGTCCCTCAACGGAAGAATGGATACAGAAAATGTGGTATATATACACAATGGAGTACTATTCAGCCATTAGAAACAATGAATTCATGAAATTCTTAGAGAAATGGATGGAGCTGGAGAACATCATACTAAGTGAGGTAACCCAGTCTCTAAAGAATACCCATGGTATGCACACACTGATAAGTGGATATTAGCCTAGAAGCTTGGGACAGCAAAGACACAATCCACATACCAAATGATGTCCAACAAGAAGGAAGGAGTGGACCCTGGTTCTGGAAAGGCTCAAAGCATCAGTAAGGGAATACCAGAAGAGGGAAGTGGGAAAGGGTGGATGGGGGAACATGGGGAGGGAAAAGGGCATGTGGGACCTTTGGGGGGGGCAGGGATCCAGAAAAAGGGAAATGAAATGTAAATATAGAATATATCCAATAAAAAAAAGTAGGGAAAAAAAGAAGTTAAAAAAAAAAAAAGACTTGTCTATGGGATAGCCCATAGAACATTTTCTTGATAGGTAATTGATGCGGGGAGGGCCCAGCCTATGGTATATAGTGCCAGCCTTGCACTGGTGGTCCTGGGTTCTATAAGAAAGCAGGCTGAGCAGGCCATGTGGATCAAGCCAATAAGCAGCACCCCTCCATGTGCTCCACATCAGCTCCTGCCTTTTATGAATTCCTGTCCTGGCTCTCTTCAGTGCTGGACTACAATGTGAAATTGTAAGCCAAATAAAGTCTGTCTTCCCCACCTTGCTTTTTGGTCTTGGTGTTTTATTATAGCAATAGTGACCCTAAGACACCCCACCCCACCCATCCTACCCCACCCACCCCACTCCATACCAACCTATCCTATCCCATCCCACCCAACCCCAGCCCACATTACCCCACCCACCCCAGCCCAGCCCAACCCACCCTACCCCAGCCCCCACCCCACCTCCTCCCCCTAATCCCATTCCACCCACCCCATACCATGTTATCTCATGCCATCCCATCTCTGCCCGCCCCTGGCCGTTTCTTTATCCAGAAACCAAGCAACCTGAACCTAACCATTGTGGTGCTCACAATAGTAAATACTATTTCAAATGATCCCATAGTGTCTCAAGAACTTAAAATACCTTTTAAACTTATTGAGCACAGAAATAGTGCTTTGAAAAGTTCTTGGCTCACATGCTTAATGTTAGCTTTGACTTTATGCATGAAGGCCCACAGAGGAAACAGCATCTCAGGTAATTCAAACTAAGAGATTTGTGTGGTGTGTGGTGTGGGGTGTGTGTGGTGTGTGTGTGTGTGTGTGTGTGTGTGTGTGTGTGTGAAGTGATCACTTATGATCATGGTTGAGAGAACCTGCAAGGGAAATGGAGACATCTGGTGTACCTTGGCCTGAAGGGAAGGCTGAGGTATGAGGGGCTGATAGGTGCCATTATGTCAAAAAGCTGCAGCCTTGACCCAGGTCAAGGTGCCGCAGTAGAACAAGGACAGGGAAGAAATGGTGCTGCCTCTTTCTCCTCCAAACTGCTAATCTCCACTGAGCAGATGCACCCTGAAGCCAGAGAAGGAGGGAGACAGGTGATGGGATCTTTTGTGGCAGGCCTCCTAGTACACAGACCATGGCAGAAGACGGTGGAGAACAGATCGTGAGGGGCAGCATGCATGGACTTGAGTGTATGTTGTGCAGGTGCCCACTGTTCGCCACCATTGTGGGATGGGCGGATTACCGTTTCTACCACTCTCAGGAAATGCCAGTTACCAGTCAGAACAGCCCAAGAACTGAGGGTGTTCCCACCTTAAAATTTGGATTGTTTTTGCAAATCATGACTGGTCATCCTTGCAACAGCATCTCTTTGATGTCTTCCGGAATACTCACTTGGTACTTAGAACATACCGGAATATTCTATTCTCCATTCTCCAGCCGCAGGAGGAGAGAGCTTACCCCTTAATTCTCAGCGAGACTTTAAGCCCTCCCCTCCACTTGGGCCAGTGTTTCTAGAACCATGTCTGCTGGTTTTCTTACTTTAGTTGTTGGCTTGCTTTATTTTACTTGTTATATCTCTGTTTTGTTTAACTTGACCACGGAGTCCCGGATCCCCTCTGCACCTAACACAGTGCGCAGGTTTTGTTTGTTGTTTTTTTTTTTTTTTTTTCTGACTTCAAATCTGCCTTGGTGGAGGCTCTCTTCTTATTTCAGGAGTTGGACTCGGTTTTGTGGAGAACTTGCAAAAATAAAAATTGCTCTTGGCGAATGGCGATCATATTTAAGAAAGGACAAAGACCTCTCTAAGACTGTCCCAGGGGTTTTACTTTTTTTCACTGTAGCATACAATTTTTTAAAAGTGTTTTCTAGCTCAGTTCGGTTTGATAAAACAAAACTCAGCATTACCGTAGGTGGGTGTGCTCTGTTCTAGCTCCTAGTGTCCTTTCCCATGGTGTTTTGTCCAGTTTATGTGTTTCAAAGATACTGCTGCGTTCTGCTGCAAAGATTGCAAACTCTGCTTACACTCTGCAGGCTGGACAACACTGTTTTACAGTTTCATTTTGTTCTGAGACAGAATTTTGCTGTATGTCCCAGGCTAGTGATAAATATACCTCAGCCTCCTGAGTGTACGGCAGCCTGGGCTACCATATCCAACGCTACATTAGAATCTTCAAGTTAGGGTTTGGGGTTTGGTGGTTTGTTTATTTATTTATCTTTATTTCATGTGCACCAGGAGTTTTGTATGCACGAGGGTGTTGGATCCCCCTGGAACTGGTATTACAGACAGCTGTGAGCTGCCATGTGGGTACTGAGGATTGAACCTGGGCCCTCTGGAAGAGCAGACTGTGCTCTTAACCACTGAGCCATCTCGCCAGCCCTCAAGTTAGTTTTAAAGCAGTCTTCACATAGGAGTCTTTTAGGCAAAGTTTACAGTGCCTTAAATACTTTTCAGCCATCATCCAAAGTGTCCATCTCATAATTTTGCTTTCGTTTTAAGAAAGCCAAACTTGCTTGATCAGACACTAACAACTTCCGGGGTCCTAGCTCCGGACGCTGGCCGAAGGCCTAGTGTTGTCCGGCCTGTGGCTACAAGTCAGAGGCAGCAGAGGGGAGACTGTGGCTTACCAAAACCTCTTCTGAAACACAGGCACTGTGTTAGCTTTCTCCCAGGGAAACCTGCCTGTGTTTTGTAGCTAACTAATAAAAGGTTCCATTGCAGACAGTGCAGGTGACCTAGGGGCACCTATCTGAAAGACTTCCACTAGAACGGATGGGAGAGATTAGATTTAGAAGACCTCCCTCCAACAAGAACCACATTAGAGGGGGGTCAAGGGTCAAGTGACGAACCCCCACAGCTAGCTGCCTGTCATCCACTCCGTGTCACATTAAAAGAATCATGAGTTCATTTAATTATTCCTTTGTGCTTTTCCGTCTGCCCCTCCTCCCCATCTCCTTTCTGCCTTCTTCCCCTTCCTCAGTGATAATGCATAAGAATATATCTACAGGAAAAGAATTGAAATGAAGAGTCATTGTCCGAGTCTACCGCAAAGAACAGAGAGGAAACAGACAAAGCAGGAGAGGAGCAGGGGAGTGCTGGATTGCTTTGGGACATTCAGAACTAATACTGATATCATTTCAAAACAAGAAAGTTAGCAGAGACTCACTGTGAGGACCTGAAAAGAACCAGCTTGAACCCCTTTAGCAAAGTGGATTTCAGCAGTCTTTTGCCAGTTGAGGTGTCAACTGTAAAAAGCTCCTTGAAATTTTGCATAAAGAGACAAAGGTGTGCTGGTTAATAGTTATGTTAAACCTAGGCCTTGGGGGCAGGGGCTGAAGCCCAAAGGTTGTGGTAAGTTTGAGACCAGCTTGGGTTATATAGGTCAGCCCTAGCTACTATGTGAGACCTTGTCTCACTTAAACAAACAAACAAGAGACTGGCCAAAATGGCTCAGTAGGTAGCTTACTGCCAAGCCTATTGCCCTGAGTTGTTCCAGGAACCCAAAGAATGGATGGAGAAAAATCAAGTCCCCTAGGCTGACACCTGTCTTTCACAATGTTGTTATGGCATGAGAATGCACCCTCCCCCCCAACAACTGAATAAATGTATATAATCAAATATAAATAGAGGCATAGAAATATATTCACAGACAAGATCAGAGATCAAATATACCTTCTTGGTACTTAGACACTCGTTTCCTTCATTTGACGCGGTTCAAGTTATGCTGTTTAAGTGAATTAAGTAGAGAGTTTAAAGTCTTTTGGATGTTTGTCTGCCTTATGTAAATATTGGTAAAATATCTCTGTGTGCTTTAGCTTTCCAGGACTTAAGTTGCCCATAAAATAACCATTTTGGTCATGATGTTAGCCAAAAGGAAAGGAAAGCAGATCCTGATGGTTACAGCTTCAGAATAGACCTCCTTTTAAGACACATCCCCAAGCATTAAAGCTGGAGAATAAAAATTTCAGAAAATAGAAGGAAAACAAGCTGGGGAAACCCACATATAATTCTTAAATACCTACAGCTCCCAAATAATACAAATTCCAAAGCTGAGGGGGCCACAGAATGAACTGCAATGTATTCTCAAAAATCCATTGGTTCTGGAAACTTCACGATGCTTCTTTCAAAAATACCTATAAGATTTGTGATTAAAACAGTCATGGTTCTGTGTAGACGTCATCTCTGAAAAAAAAAATCGCAAGGTGACTTTCAAATGACCTTCAGCTTTGCTTTTTGCCTCTGAAAACAGAGATGTTTCCATTCAATCTGACGAGCCTCCTCCCACCCTCTGGGCCAGACATTCTGGTCACCATGGAGTTCTTTGTTCCAAACCAGGGACCAGGGGGCAATGGCTATGTTCTCCTGAAGGTCCAGATTAAAGATTAGACACTAACTCTGTGGATCCCGAGAGGCGTCTGACAGGTGGGCTCTGGATTGTCTAAACAGATTCCGATCTTCTTTGTCAGTCTTGGTGTAAATATAAGTGAAAGAACGGGAACTAATTTTGAGGTCAATGTGGGGAAAAGTGTGGTGTGGGCCCAGATGGAGCGGTGATTTGAAGGCCGAGACTTCTTAAGCAGAATTCTTTCTCTTTCAACTGGACATGCACAGGAGCTGACTTTTTTTTTTTTTCTTTTCCTTTTTTCTTTTTTAGTATTAATTTGTTTCCCCTTCAAGCCTAGCCAGAGACCTCATGGAGGTCTAAGCCCAAGCCAGGCTCGATCTGGTTTAATTCAACCACTGTTGATTTATGGCTTAGCAAAAAAATGTCTGAGACATTTTATTCAAGCTCCATTTTTTTTTTTAAACCTCAACTTAACTCTCACCTCTTAGACGCAGGTGAAAGGGCTCAGACAAAGGCACTCAGGTGTAGAGGTGAGCCGTGAAAGCTTCGGATCTCAGTGAGGAATCCCACAAAGACTCATAGACAGAAGAGGACAGATGTATGGGAGACTGGGTACCACACAGTAAACACCTCTGTTTGGTTCCCCTAGAATCTCATACAGTCTAGAACAGAGTTTAGAATAAAATCAGTGCAAGGCTGGAGGTCTGAGTGGGGGGAGGGGGAGGGTTTGAACTTGGCAGGACACCAAAGTCCTCTCTTTTTAAACTTTCTCTTTCCTCTTCTGACTATTTCCTTTCTTTAAAAGCAAAATTAAAACACACACACACACACACACACACACACACACACACACACACACCACTCCTCTTATTGTCCAAATGTGGTGACTTTTCTTCTCTACCTACCCCCTGGAATGTACATTGTTACACAACACACACAGGAATTGAGACTCATAAGCAATTACGAACCACAAACAGAACACCAAGGCCAGGCCTTCTAGCTCTGGCTTCTAATGGGGCCAACGGGACTCACAAGAGGAGAATCTTTGCCTCATGGTCACAGCTCTGGTCTGTGAGACTTATCTGCCCTTAGCTGTGGGCTCAGAGTTTTTATTCGATTTTATTGTCTTCTTCCTGGGAGCACCTATCTTCACCTTAAGAATATGAGTTCAACTCATTGAACCAGTCATACATTTTGCCTCTTCTTTTTTTCACAGCTGTGATTCCCAGTCAACCCTCTGTTCTCCAAAGAGCATGCGCAGGAACAGAGAGACGTCTGTCTTTCTGGATGCTGCAGCAAACACATGCAGGCTTCCTGATAGTTGCAATGTTATCGTCCTTGACAAGATACCTTTGAGAAACTGGGTGGGGGGCGGGGGCTTCTCTGTGCCAGAGTACTTATGTACTCTGGTTCTCCACCAGCCACCTCTCTTCGTGGCACATGGCATGGGATGTCTTTGCTTATAGACATCCAAAACTTGCATCGCCTTGCTTGGTTCAGACTGTAGTTCCTGATTTTGCTTCTAAAGCTTGAAACACTCCCAATGTTGCCACCGTTTTTAGTTTTTTAGGACCGAGGACATGTCTCCACTCCCTCCTCCTGTGACTAAGTCAGCTTCAGAGACCAGCGCACTGTGCGCACCACGCGTTAGGCTCCTATGCTCCGGGCGTCATCCTGGCTGCACACTGCATAATGGATTAATAATGGGCAAGAAATAGACCTGGCCGTGGAAACTAATAAAATGGGGGATCGGATTTGTGTCCATGCTGTGGTGGTTTGTATGAGAATGGCCCCTGCAGGCTCATATGTTTGGGGAAGGGTTAGGAGGCACAGCCTTATTGAGGGAGGTGTGTCACTGGGAATGAGATTTGAGGTTTCGAAAGCCCAGTCCAGAGTCTATGTTCTCTCTGTCTCATGCTTTCAGACCCAAATGTAAGCTCTCAGCTGAACTGTGGTGGCACATGTCTTTAATCCCAGCACGTGGGAAAAGCAGAGGCAGATGGAGCTCTGAATTCAAGGCCAGCCTGGTCTACAGAGCGAGTTCCAGGACAGCCAAGGCTTCATAGAGAAACTCTGTCTCAACAAACCAAAACCGAAAAAACAAACAAACAAACAAACAAAAAAACAAAAGTAAACTCTCACCCGTTCCTGCTGCTTGCTCTGCCATCATGGACTCCAACCCCTGAAACCCTGAGCTCAATGGAATGCTTCTTTTAAACGTTGCCTTGGTTGCAGTGTTTGGTCATAACAATAAAGAAGTAAGTAATACACATGCTTTCGCCAAAACAGGGCAACAGTACTTATAAATGAATCTCGAGAACAGTCTTGACATTTGTTTAACATCCACACTTTCCTATGACCTCTCAGAAACAGTATTTCATAGCTACATCTCATGCTACCCTCATGTTAAGTCTAAGGGCACTTACTATGTACGTCTAGATTATATTGCTGTTGGATGTGGGCTGCCTGCGCAGTCTGGTCCTTATCTGGGGTTATGATGGCTTCAGTGTTGTTTCCTACTGTGTGAGGAGTTTATGGTGTGTTTCTGCAGGCTGTAACTGTGTTTCCTGTATTAGTTGCTAAAGAGAACCAGCTACTTCAAGCACACAAGTATGGCTTCTTTTCCTCTGTAAAAATCCTGAAGTAGGTCACTGGCTACCCTCTACGCAGTCACTCTCTATATCTTTCCTTCACCATCTCCTAGTAGGATTAGTGTTGTTATCAGACCAGAAGTGGCATGTACCCTGTTGTGCCAGGAAGCATTCATGAACCTCAAAAGACCGCCAAGGAGCCGTCTCTGATGCAATAGCATTAGGGTCTCTTTATTACAAGTTTGGACTCGGGCTCTCCTCCAGCTCAACCCTGACACAGCAGGACAGGAAGGGAAGGCAGAGTAGCCTCGAACCCTCAGCAGGACAAGTTTCTATAGGAAAGTAGGAACACACGAAGGGATGAGGGAGGGAGTGTGCCATCTGGCAAGCACCAAATAGAATGACTGTAAGTCAACAGGTAGGTTCGCTGGAGCAAGACCATATACAATCACAAAGGGTCTGAAAGTACATCTGAAACAATCGGACTAGTCTTTGATTGATTGTTGTTAGGAAGGAGCTCGGGAGTGACTCTGGCCAGGGACAAGCCGTGAGGTCCTTTCCGGTATGTGATCGCAGCTTGAGTTCTGCTGCAGGTCAAGCTCTCAGGCTTTTTTACCCTTTTCTTTAAGATGGAGGCCAGTTCCAAGATGAAGTTGGTTTGACCTCTCAGTCCCTTCTTACTTCGGAAAAATTTGACATCTGGGCATATCTAACTTCAAGTGTGGTAGACAGTTAGAGAGCTTAGTGACAAGAAAGAACTTTGACTAGACTTTAGTGGACGCTCATTGTGTTCTTAACGGTCATTAATAAAATACCTGTAACCTGTACGAGAGCAATGCCTGGGTCCTGTTTGCTCCTCTTCCGGGCCTAATCACCTGTCGCAGAAGTAACAAACTCTTGCCTTCTCTGCTGGCCCTACCTCCTTTGGTATTTATGGCAGATATCACTAATCAACCATAGCACTTTCCCCTGCTGATCTTGGATATGACCCAGAGTCCTTCGCAATACCGTGGCCCTGGGATACGGGATCTGAATTCAACTAGCCCTTCCTGACTGTAGATATGCAAACACTGACCAGAGAAGAAAGAACCATAGTCCTCTTCCTTCTGCTGCCAAGGAAACAGATACATGACTTGCTGTTGCTGATTTTAAAAACGTGTTTTCAAAGACTTTGACATACTTTCTTTGAAAAGGTGGAGTTCATTTCCCCCAGCTTGAATGCTGGCCACAGATGAGTCATTTCTAACAAGCACCGTGTGGCAGAGGTCATGGTATGTGGCTTCTGAGACCAGCGGTTCTCCACCTTCCTAATGCTGTGACACTTTAATACAGTTCCTTATGTTGTGGTGACCCCCCCAACCATAAGATCATTCTGTTGCCCCTTCATAACCATAGTTTTGCTGCTGTTTTGAGTCATAATGTAAATATCTGATATGTGACCCAAAGGTCATGACCTACAGGTTGAGAACCACTGTCTTAGCCTATCATGAAAAGAATATAGCTTCTACCTGGCTCTCTCATTTCTGAATTTCTTACTCTGGGAAGGGCCAGCTGTCATGTCCTGAGGACATTAAAGCAGCCTTGTAATATCCACGAGGAGTGGAACTGAGGTTCCTGTCAACAACCAACCACTGTGAGTGAGCTACTATAGAATCAGATCCACCAGCCTGTCAAACCCTCAGAGGACACAGCCCCAGATAGCACCTGACTGTGACTTTATGAAAGACCCCAAGTCAGAATGGCTTACTGAACTGTCCCCCTCCTGCAAATCTCCATTTATAGGAACACAAGAGAATAACAAATGGTTATTACTACTTTAAAACACCAAGTCTTGGGGACATGCTATGTACCGAATAATATAGACATATAAACGCAACATGCCCTTTGTTAGAATCGGAGCCTGAAGCTTGGACAGTGTCAAGAGAGTCTGGGAGGAGGGGTGGGATGACAATGCTATGCTATCTGCTTGGCTGTTGGGCTGCTGCAGTGAGAACTGTGCCTGGCTGAGACTCTGCTGGCAATGGGCACATCTTTATTAGCTTACAAAACCTAGACTGGATATCTAAGGAAACACCAACAGAAACACAAGAGGAACAAGCGCCTGTCATGTGCCTTCTACCACCAGCTAGATCACAGGAACCGCACAGACTCACAACTTCTCATTTTGGCTCTAACACATCTACCCCACTGTACCCTTAACCCATATTCCCACCTGGTAAATCTAGTAGTAGCTCCTTCGCCTGCTCCTGAAATAGCTGCTTCTCCCAAGTACCATCTGGAGAGCCTATTCACCCACCTCGTATTGTGTGTGCTTCTGTTCTCCGTTGTAATCACTCAGTAGACTTCTCCTGGGTGAATGGGGATCCACTAGCCTCTCTCCTATAGGGGCTCATGACCTGGAGCTGTGCTGTATATGAACACTCGTTTGTTAGTGCTCCTTAAGAGGCAAATAATTGATACATTTGTACTCCCTGTGTGTGGGTAGGTGTGCACGTGCTGTGGAGGCCAGAGCCACATCTGGTGGCATCCTTGATCACTTTTTACTTTACTTACTTACTTACTTACTTACTTATTCAGATAAAGTCACACTATGTAGCCCCTGGTTGGCCTGGCATTTACTATATAGATTAGGCTGGCATTTACTATATAGATTAGGCTGGTAGTAATCCTCCTACCTCTGCCTCCTGGGTGCTGGGATTAAATGCCTCGAAGCCATCTTTTTGTTTGGTTGGTTGGTTTTAGTGATTTGTTATTTCGGATTACGAGTATGTGTGTCTGAGTTTGGATATGTGCACACAAGTGCAGGTGTGTGCACCAAGGCCAGAGACATCTGACCCCTCTGGAGCTGGAGCTGACAGGGGGTTGTGAGCTCCCCATGTGAGTGCTGGGAATGTCAGGTGTTCTGGGAGAGCAGCTGGCACTCTCTAGTTCCCATAGAGATGGAGTCTCTCATGAAATCCGGAGCTTGTTGGTTTAGCTAGGCTTGCTGGCCAGAGAGCTCCTCCTGCCTCCATACCCCCCCACCACCGGGACTACCGGGACTACCGGGGTGTGTATTGCTGTACCTGGCTTCTCCCTTGGGTGCCCAGGAGCCAAGCTCAACTCCTCTCGATTCCACAGCAGGCATTTTACGGGCTGAGCCATCTCCCCACCCTCATCTGGATTTTAATTTTTGTAATTAGGTTTTTAAAATCTTTGGCCGGTCCATATATTTTCTACAATGAAATTTTAAGTCATTTTGCCCTTTCTCGCCTCCCCTCTTTCCTCCTGAGCCCTTCTTTCCAGCAAGTCTCCTTTCTTCTTTTGTGTCTTTATTTGCACGTTTCCCATTGGGTTTAATCAGGTCTGCTTACCTGGGTACGGGTCAGAGGTTATTTATTGGCACACGGGCAATTTGTTAGTGGCTGCGGCAGGAAGAAATGGATCCCCTTTCCCCAAGATATCATTACCTGTTGTGATGGTTTGTATATGATTGGCCCAGGAAGTGACCTCATTAGGAGGTGTGGCCTTGTTCGAGTAGGTGTGTCACTGTAGGTGTGGGCTTAAAACCCTCACCCTGGCTGCCTGGAAGTCAGTCTTCCACTAGCAGCCTTCAGATCAAGATGTAGAATTCTCAGTTCCTCCTGCACCATGCCTGCCTGGATGCTGCCATGTTTCTGCCTTGATGACAATGGACTGAACCCCTGAGCCTGTAAGCCAACCCCAATTAAATATTGTCTTTTATAAAACTTGCATTGGTCATGGTGTCTCTTCACAGCAGTAAAAACCTAACTAAGACACCTATCAACAGTCCCTCGGGAGGTGTAGGGCCTCTGAGCTTCCTCGTCTGATGAAATGTTGGTGAGCCCAAGCTTGTGCAGGTCTTGTGCGCACCCATGCAATATCCGTGTTATGTCTCTTCGCACAAGCATCCCTTTCCCCTAGTTCTTTTGTGTTCGTCCTGGTTTTTTTTTCCTTGATGCTCCTTGGCCCTTGCAAGGTATAATATACACGGTCCATTTAGGACCAAATACGCCACTGTCCCTTATCCTTGGCCCTTTGATGACCTGTGAGTCCCTGCACTAACAGCTGGCTACCTGCTGCGTGCTATAAGAAGCTTCTCAGATGGTGGCTGAGAGCAGCGGGTGTGGATAGATATAAATATATGTATAATGAGGCGCCATCACACCCACGCAACCATTTTGCAAAGCGTGCGTAATAGATTCCCTTCTCCTGCCTCCGATACCCTCAGCCACCAGCTCTTGATCAGATTTGCAGTCCCAGGCACGAGGGCTGTGGGGTGGTCCTGAAATCCAATCAAAACACACTTGGGTTCCCCCATAACCTTTAGCTACTATTCCACCAACGGGCAAGTCTTGCTGAGCCGAGAATTATTGTAGTTCGCAGGGTTGGCAGCTCTGTGAGACTGTTGATAACTTTTGTCCCTCGGCAGCCCACCTAGCACTTTCTGGCACATGAAAGTTAGCCAGCGGGAGGATGCTTCTAGCTGGGCTCCAGCTAGCTTTCTCCATGTCCTGTGACCAAAGTATATTCCTCGTCAGAAGTAGGGTCCTACTACTGTCGGTGGGCCACCAAGAACTATGACAATAGCCTGTATTGTTTAAAGGGTCTCTAGGACACCTGTGACCAGCAATATATAAAGCTGGATCCTGTACCAGGCTCTGGGATTTTTGTTTAATTGCATGTCATTAGGTAGGAGCACTATATGTCTCCGCTATACTGGGTGGACCGTACTTCAAACTCAAACCGAGCAAAGGTAGGTAATTTGTTTTTGACTTGTCAAGGAATTCTTAATATGTGAGCCAGCTTCACGGAGGACTGGCAACCTTCCAAGCTGGGAGAAAGGCTGTCCCTTTCCTCAGTCAGGGACAAGTCACCCTCCTCCTGTAAACAACCTCCCACTCATGCTCATGCAAAGAACGCTAATCAATCTCAGCAGGGTTACACACAAAAGAGTGTCCCCAGTGTAGGAGGAAGACTTCTGAGAGAACTAACCCTGTCTGGCAAGAAGGGCATAAAGGACTGTCTTTAAGGCCCTCTCATTTGAATACTCCCACAATGCAATCAAGTGTCACTATGAAGGCATGGGGATGAGGCTCTCGGCAGAACAGTTGCCTGGTATATACAAGGGCCTGCTTTTGATCCCACACCACACAGAGGAAAGGGGAAGAAGGAAGGAAAAAAGGAGGAAGTAAAGGGAGACAGGAGAGAAGACAGCAGAGAAGGAAGGAAAAAAAGAAACAACAAATACGTGAGTCTCAGAAGAAACAGCTCATATTCAAATCTTAGCAGCGTATATGTCTAGGCCTGATGCTGTACAGTAATGACATCCCAACCAGTGCCAATGCTGGCCGTGCACCCACAGTTTGAAGACCACTGACTTTAAATCCCTGTGTGATATTCTATTTCCAAGTGGTGGGGAAACCAGGGCTTAAAGAGTCCACAGGGTGTCAGCGCTAACCATTTGAATGCAAAATGGTGTGTGAACCAAAGTCTCCACTGACACCATATTGCCTTCCGCTGAGGGGTTCCCCTGCCCCCACCCCCGATATTCTACATCCGTATTTCATGTTTACCAGTCACAAGATCCATGCATCTAAGAGCAAATCAAAGTTCCCCAGAGACACACACCCCCACCCCCCAAGCAAGTGCAGTTTCTGCCTGTGGCCCGTGAGTCAGGGGCTGAGTTGCAGAACAGATGTAACAGGCAGGGTGACAGTGGGCTGAGGCTCAGTTCCTTTATGCACCCAAATACTTTGTGGGGGTCTGGGGGTGTAGAGGGACTGCCGCTGGCACATGCTACCCACCCCCACCCCCCACAGGCACTAACTTTCCTTTCCTTTCCCTTCTATTGTTTGTTTTGGCATTCTCCCTTAATCTCTTTTTGGTGGAGAGAGAGAGAGAGAGAGAGAGAGAGAGAGAGAGAGAGAGAGAGGGGTGAATGAGTTTTCTGCAGTGTTGACTTTCCTTTTAAATTCACTGTGATAACAGTGTCCCCAGGAATGGTTGTTTTCCCCTTCTTTTCCCCCCATCGTGTGAATTCTCAAGTAAGTAGCAAATGATTTCGAATGCATGCCAATTGCTGTGGACAGCTGCCAGGGGAGAAGTCAAAATAAACGGGTGACAGGAAGTGTCACAGTTCACGGAAAGGGCAGCAGGGATCCAGCAGGGCGAGCCCGTGACACCTCTGGGTCCGCAGGCTGAAAGATGTACCCGCCAGACCGGGCGGCCACAAATCTAGTAATTCATTAAGTAAGGGGGAAATGCTCCCAGAAACAGCTCCCTCTTCTCCTAACACCCTTTGTCTCCTAATTTTCAAACTCCGAGTTCATTCCTATGTCAAGCAGGCCTGGCTGGGCCTCTCTAAACAGCCTCTTCATTCCTGAGGATAGCCCGAGGCCGATGAGTTTCGACTCTTAAGTGATTTAACAGCCCAGGGCTCCCAGGCTTTATGATACATGAGCACCAACACAGGCATGAAGGATGGCGAACACCAGAGAGACCCAGGTGGAACTCTGCCCAGGGAAGGGGATTACACGGCTGCAAGGGAAGCTTCGGGGATAAAAATGATATTAAAAGTTAATCGTAAGATAAAATAAGATGTCAGAGCTGGGGTCAAACATATCAGTCAGCTCAGTTAATGTAAATGGTCTTAATTTACATGCATTTCTTAAAAAAAGAGAGAGAGTTCCAGAAAAAAGATTTCCAGTCTGACTGAGAGCAAAATCCAACTGTCTACCCAAGAGGCTAGAAGGCAGAGTTCCTGAGAGGGTAAAAAGAAAGCAACAGGCAAAGATCTTGACATAAATGCAAATTAAATTTCAAAAGCTCAGCCTTCGGTCTTGGTTTCTGACAAGACAGGGTTGTGACCATGCAAGTGTGGGTGGACATACCTGTGTGCCCATACATGCAGAGGTCAGAGAGACCCCTGTGCACATGCATGCAGAGGCTGGAGAAGACCTTCCTGCCCCAGAGGGGGTCTGTCACTGAACCCAAAGCTCACTGTTTCCAGCTACGCTGGCCTGTCAGTGAGCGCTCAGGATCCAGACAGTGCCCCAGTGCTACATTACAGGCACACACAGCCATGCCTGGCTTTGTGGATGCTGGGGCGTTGAACTCAGATTCTCATGTTGCTAGAGCAACCTGGGTTACCCACTGAGGCATCTTTCTAGCCATGAAAACAATATTTTTAATGTTAAGCAGCTGCTAGATATACAAGTTGGAAATACAGAAGGTTTTTTTTTGGGGGGGTGGTGATAATAGAAACACAAATAATTAAATCTATATATTCAGCTAAAGTAGTTAATAGAGGGCAGAGATTAACATTAAAGGAGAGCAGTCCCACTAAATATAAAATTAAATGAATCGAACATCTTCAAGATACAAGAACAGCAGAGCACTGTAACATAGTCTAGAAGGAAGGGATTAATTAACGAGGACGGAAATAGAAATGAATGAGTTGACAGATAGGAAGAATGAATAAACCCAAGGCCGAAATAATGAATAAAATATACAAACCACTGCTAAAATGGTCACAAGAAGGAGGAGAGAATACAAACCCCCTAAAGTAAAAACCCTGGCCACTTGGTATGCAGCAGTAACTATCAAAGCAGAGGAAATTTGAAGAGCAAACACAAGAAACTGTTTTTCTCAGCGCTACACAAAATATTTGAAAATTTAGATGAAACGGATAATTTTCTAGAATAATACAGCCCACCTAAAATGACAGACCAATTAGTGGGAGAAAATAGAGTCCCCCACAAGAAAGCACCTCGGCTCAAACAGTTCTACAGGCAAAGTCTGGCAGCCCTTTAGGGAGTCAGCGATACAATGCTACTTTAACAGCCATTTGAGCAGGAATAAAGTTACCAATCGGATGAAGTAAATTTATACTCATGGTTTAATATACAGATGGTATGTTAAATACTGGTAATATTACAGAACAAAGCAACAAAATTCGCTAGTCACCTTTGAATTATGCCAGGGATTTATTTGTTTACTAATTTGTTTGTTTGTTTTCTGTGGTGTTAAAGGTCAAGCTGAGGGCCCACATGTGAGGCAACTGGTCTATCACTGAGCTAAGTCCCAGACCTGGCTCTTCATTCTGAAAGTTGGCCATGAAGGAAAAAGAAAGAAGGAAAGAAAGAAAAGAAAAAACCGGGCGTGGTGGCGCATGCCTGTAATCCCAGCACTTGGGAGGCAGAGGCGGGCGAATTTCTGAGTTCGAGGCCAGCCTGGTCTACAGAGTGAGTTCCAGGACAGCCAGGGCTACACAGAGAAACCCTGTCTCAAAAAACCAAAAAAGAAAAAGAAAAGAAGAAAAAAAGAAAAAAGAAGAAAGAAAAGAAAGGAAAGAAAAGGAAAAGGAAAGAGAAATTACCTTACACGTTCATCTTGTTTTTCCTATGTGAATTGTATCTTAGAATGAAGGTAAATTTTTCTTTACAGGAAATCCCAGCTAATAAATGGAAAGTCCTGATAAATTTAGATCATCAGTCTGGGTAGCTCCGGACAAACCACAAGGATCTGAGCTATGCTCCTTAAAGGCTGCTCCCTTCTCAGAAGGAATCAAGATGCAGACACACGTCTCCCAAACGGAGACCCGTCACGCTACTCATAGCGCAGTTTGGGTCCCAAATCAAATCAGAGTTGGACTAGGCCCGCAAGACTACAAACTTACGAGGAGCTCGCAGGTCGCAGAGCATGCTGGGAAAACCGTGGGGATGCCCTCAGCATCCTAGAGATGAAACATCTATAGGACAAAGGACTCTGTGTCCTAAACAAACACACCACCAGGAGGAAGAAGAGACAGAGGGGAGGCCCATGGATGAGAAGAAGTTGAAGAAATATTAGGCAGGCCAGCATGTGGGTGCGATTTGGATCCTGACTCAAACAACTGGATGTCTCTGGGACAGCAAGGGAAACATAGGTACTGGCAATATGCTATTAATACATTATTAATTTTTAAAGGTGTAGTATTGGTAGTATAACTTTTAAAAGGACAAGGTACAGATTTTGGAGGTACATACCAAACATAGAGAAATAAAATCACGCAGGGGCCGGAATTTGCTCCAAAAGTTTTAAGGCATGAGTAAAGGAGCTGCAGGTGAGGTTGTTACTGAGAAGGATTGCCCAAAGGTTAGGAGTTCAGGAGTCTCAGGACACCAGGATTCTCCCATTCTGACCTTTTCCAGAGTTCTATAGGTCTGAATGTTTTCAAAATAAAAAGTGCTTTTGCTTTATTTAACTTAGCTACCACTGGGCCAGCAGATGCAAACCCGGTGACCTAAAGTTTGAGTTCTATAACTGACGTCAAGGTGAAAGGAGAGGAATGGGCTCCACAGATTTGTCCCTTAACCTCCATGTACATGCTGTGGCATATATAGCCACTCCCACCCCTGCTGGACAGTGGTGGCACCCACCTTTAATCCCAGCACTTGGGAGGTAGAGGCAGGTGGATTTCTGAGTTTGAGGCCAGCCAGGTCTACAGAGTGAGTTACAGGACAGCCAGGGCTATACAGAGAAACCCTGTCTCAAAAAAAAAAAAAAACAAAAGACAAGATTCTAGGCTAATATCCACTTATCAGTGAGTGAATACCATGGGTAGGTATTCTTTTGAGACTGGGTTACCTCACTTAGTATGATGTTCTCCAGCTCCATCCATTTGTCTAAGAATTTCGTGAATTCATTGCTTCTAATGGCTGAATAGTACTCCATTGTGTATATATACCACATTTTTGTATCCATTCCTCCGTTGAGGGACATCTGGGTTCTTTCCTAGAATCTTGGAACACCAAAGACACAATCCACATACCAAATGATGTCCGAAAAGAAGGAAGGAGTGGACCCTGGATCGGAAAGGACAATGCATCAGTGTAGGGGAATACCAGAACAGGGAAGTGGGAAGGAGAGGATGGGGGAACAGGGGAAGGGAAAAGGGCATATGGGACCTTTTTGGGGGGGAGGCGGAGAACCAGGAAAAGGGAAATGAAATGTAAATAAAGAATATATCCAATTTAAAAAAAAAAACCAAAACCAAACCAAACCAAAAAAACAACCACACCCCTCCCAACAATCCCCCAAGGCTGTGTTGGTTTGTAGTGACTCACCTATAGTCTCTGGCATCTGAATGCTTGGTTCCTAGTTGGTGGACCTGTTTGGGGAGGCGTAGAGGGTGTGGCCATGCTGGAGGAAGTATGTCCTTGAGGGTGGTTTTAAGAGCTTAAGGTCTGGGGCTGTTTTGAGTTTGTCTGGTCTGCATTTCTGTTTGTGGTTAGAGATGTAAGCTTTGAGCTCTCAGCTTCCAGCCAGCACATCTGCTGTCTGCTATCCCTACCATTATGGACCCTAATCTTTTGGGACCATAACCTCCCTCCCCCCAATTCTTTCATCTATAAGTTGCCCTAGTCATGGTGTTTATCACAGCAATAGAATAGTAGCCAATACAGACATATTTATACAGTAATAAATCAGTTTAACTTCGTTACCACCATAGGTGACTGTTCTTGTTCCTTTGGACTTGTCTTTCCCAGATTTTTTATGCTGATAGCAATTTACTTTAAATCAGGAGAAAAAAATTGCTTCATGCAAATCATTGCCTAATTTCTCAGTAGCTCATTGTGTGACATCTAGTTCACCTAATGTTTCTGGAGTGCTCAGTTTGTAAGGGTATTCTAAGTGTCTTTGTAAATTAGCTTATTTCTTCTTAAAGCTCTTCTCACATTTTTTTTCCTTAAAGAAAATAAAGGAAAGGCAGGGGAGATAGTAACAGTTCCTGGGATTCAAGTCATTCTTTCTCTTTTATATTCCTTCTTTGTGCTTGCCTGGGATTTGTACCCTGTATGCAACGGGGTCTTATTACTAATGGAAGAATGCCAAAGTCAACAGTCAAATAGATTTTTTTTCCAATTGTAAACTATTGTAAATAAAATAAACTATTGTATTTATCAGTATGATAAATAAAAGAAAAATCCGGGCTGGGTGGTCATTGCACTTGCCTTTAATCCCAGCACTTGGGAGGCAGAGGCAGGCAAATCTTGCCTTCATTTTCTTTAAGGGACAAGGACACAGAAGTCCAGAGAATAAAAATAACAGCTAGGGCAGGGGATGAAGGCAGATTTGTTTTAACATCTATTTATTCGTAGGGTGCAGCAACAGGAGGGGGTGTGTTTGTACCGCAGCTTGTATGTAGAATTCAGGGGACACTTTGCAGGAATCAGTTCTCTCCTTTCACTATTTGGGTTCAGGGGATCAAACTCAGGCTACCAAGCTTGCAGGTAAGCACCATGGGCCACCTCGGCAGTCTGGAGGGGCAGAATATGACCTCAGCGGATCAGCTCTAGATAAGAATATCTGTCCTGAAAGCCCAGGGGTCTGAATATGAACCCCAGAACCAATATGGAGGTAGAATGAGAGAACCAGCTCCACACAGTTGTCCTCTGACCTCCACACACGCATGTCGTATACCACACACATGACAAAAATAAACAAACAAAAAACTCCACGGCGTTATCCTGATTTCAGCAATCCTTTACTGAAACGTCATTCTCTTCCCTCCTCTCAGATGGAAGCTGCTTGTGTGTGTGTGTGTGTGTGTGTGTGTGTGTGTGCGCGCGCGCGCTAAGGACATCACCAAGACGCTAAGAGACTGGGTTTTAGCACAGCTCTGTTTGTTGTGTGACCTTGGGTATCGTTTTTATCACCTGTAAAATTGGACAGTGAAGTGGGTGGATTGTTTGGTGGTGCGGTTGGGCTCTTTGATGCTGATTCTTAAAAGGCTATGTAGCCTTGGTGAAGCCATGTAACCTCACGGAGTTTGGGTCTTTGTCTCTGAAAAAGGAATCACTGTTCTGGCTCCATAGGTGGTTGAGAAGAAGAAAGGGCACTTGTGACAGATGTGGGACCCAGTAATAATGACGAATGGTGTCTGTCACCATCTTCTTAGAAGGGTCCTATTCTGGAGGAACTAAGAAAAAGGCCCTAGTGGTCTTCCAAGGGCAGGCTGGTGACGAGATCGTCATTGACAGGCATGAGAACGAATCTCGGGCCAGCCCAGACTCCAGCAATTTGCACAATTGCAGTAATGAAACCCTCACCATTCCGTATGATTTATAATTATCCCCATATTCAGCTGTGGCTCCATCGGGCAGGGTACACATGAACAGTTCCTGGATTCAAACCCTGCTCTCTATTTTATCTTCTTCCTTCTGTTCTTCCCTAGGATTTGTACCCTGTGTGCAGTAGGGTCTTATTACTAACAACAATAACAAAGAGATGCCAAAGTCAATGGTCAAATAGATTTTTTTCTAATTATAAACTAATATATACTCAATATGGCAAATAAAAGAATAATCCAGGCTGGGTGGTAGCTGTTCACATTTTTAATCACAGCACTTGGGAGGCAGAGGTGGGCAAATCTGCGTTCAAAGCTAGCCTGGTCTACAGAGCAAGTTTCAGGATGACCAGGGCTACACTGTCTCAAAAAACCAAAGAAAGGAAAGAAGAAAGGGAGGGACGGAGGGAGGAAGGAAGGAAGGAAAGAAGGAAGAAAGAAAGGACAGAAGAAAGAAAGAAGGAAAGAGAGACGAGAGAGAGAAAGAATCCAGAAAATAAACAGCAAACACAATTCACTTAAAAACCAACTACCCAAAACTCAGACAACAAAAATTATCACATTTTTCTAGTCTTTTTTCCCCTTTGAAGGTTTTTCTTATATAACTGATGTCAGCAAATAGTCTATAATTTCTTAGAATCATTGAAGTAATAAAATAAAATGACTTTGGATTTTAAGATCTCAATATAAAGAGTTGGTGTTCTTTGAGGTTGGTTTAGCCCAGTGGACCTCCCCCCTCCCCCCCCCCAGAGGACATTTAGCAATATCTAAACACATTTTTGGTTGTCATAACTTGGAAGAGGGAGGTTGTTGCTTCCATTTAATGTAGAGAGGCCTGGCATGCCATACACAGGACAGTGCCCACAACAAAGAATTAGCTACTCCTCATGTCAATAGTGCTGAGATTTGGAAGCCCGTGTTTATCTGATACCCTTAGGTGTGGTGGTTTTGTCAGTGTTGAATACAGGCAACCTGCAGCCTATGTATCTCCACAGGGGAAAAAAAAAAGTAGAGGATTCAGCCTGATTATGTTGTAAGAGAGCCTGAAGTTTTGGCCTCACCTCCTATGAAGCCAGAATCCCGTTTTTACATCTGGTAGGTGTTTGGTGTGGCATAGCACAAATGCTTTCCTGGTGAGACACTGTCCCTCTGCTTTGTCAGAAATCGGGAGTAAGCCCAGAGGCCTGGGAGGAAAGCCACAGTGCCACTCCCACAGACCACAAGAAGAGTCCTGGGATGATAAACCAGAAGGCAGAGACAGAATGGAAATTCAGACCAGGGCAGAAACACCCATATACTGAGGCAGCTGCTACTGAGGCATCACAGGAACTGGTGGGATCCCAACCAAGAGAGGCTTTTGACACTGGGGCTGCCCAGAGGCTCAGTTCCTACTGTCTTTCACCTCCTTCCATCCTGAGGGAGCTGCTTCAGGAACAGATCCACTGTTGAGACTAGAATGGGGCGGTAAATAGAGACTTCACCCCGTGAGTTCATCTGCCAGAGCTTCTGTAGTGGAGCACTACAAGCCGAGAGGCGTACCCAACTTTCTCACTTTCTGGAGGCTGGAAGTCTGAGATCAAGGTCTCTGCGGGGCCACGTTCCTTTGGAAAGCACCGAGGAAAAAGCCTCACTCCTGGCTTCTGGTAGATCCTTGGCTTGTGTCAGGGTTTCTCCAATATTCACATGGTGTTCTCCCTCCGTGCATGTCTGTCTCCAAATTTCCCCTTTTTATAAGAACCACCAGTCATGTTGGGTTAGGGGCCCTCCCTACTCCAATATGATCTCATCTTTACTTAATTACTTACATCTGCAACAACCCTTTTTCCCAAATAAGGTCATATTCTGAGCGGTATGGGGTTTAGGACTTCAGCATATAAATTTCTAAAGGCTCAGAATTCCATCTATAACAGACTCAGTGCTCGGAAAGGGGTTTCAAAGTTGCGGGAGGGAGGGAGGGAGGTTCTCGATGCTAAAGGGTGCTCACAGTGACAGGCACATCCCTGTGCAGAGTTCTGCTTTCTGGAGAGGATCACAAACCTTTCTGAATCTGATGAGAGAACTCAGAATTGCCAAGGGGATACAGATAAGAGGACTCTCAGCCGTCTATAGAGGTAGAATTGAGAGTTGTGTCTCATCAGACTCTGGGATGGAAGTCTTGCAGGCCGGAAATGCACTATTAAAAATTATTTGATTTGAAACCCCAGTCTGGTGCCACAACCCCCCAGGCAAACCATAGCCAAAACAATCCCCAGCCCAGGACCACACAGCCAGACAGGGAGCAAGCCTGAGAGAACCCCAAGTCCAGCACCGTGGAGTCCAGTCCCAACAGGACCCCAAGCCCAGTGCTAGGCAGACCCAGGTGGGCAGAGAACCCCTGAGCTCATGCCCACCCTGGGCCATGTGGCCTGAGTGGGCAGATTACACCTGAGACAACCCTCAGCTCAGTGCCTCACAGGCCCAGGAGGGCAGACTATACTCAAGATGACCCTAGCTCGGTGCCACATGGCATAGGTGGAATACTTCTGAGACCACTCCTGAGATGACTCCAGACACTCAAGGGCCCTGGGCTGCACTAAGATGAGCAAGAAAGTGGTGGAGAATAGAAGAGAAAACAAAACCAGAAGGATGTAGGCACTGTGATGCTTTGTATATTTTCATCCCAGGCACTATTAGAAGGTGTGGTCTTGTTGGAGGAAGTGTGTCACTGTGGGGATGGGCTTGGAGATCTTCCTCCTAGATGCCTGAGCATGCACAGTCTGTTCCTGGCTTCCTTTGGATAAAGATGTAGAACCCTCAGCTCCTCCTGCACCATGCCTGCCTGGATGCTGCCATGCTTCTGCCTGGATGACAATGAACTGAACCTCTGAACCTGTAAGCCAGCACCAATTAAATGTTGTCTTTATAAAACTTGCAATGGTCACGGTGTCTGCTCACAGCAGTACAACCCTAACTAAGACAGGCACAATGAAGAGAGATAGAACTGGGGACTCGAGGGCAGTGAGGAGCAGCCTGATGTGAGTAGCTGGTGCTGTCACCTAAGGCCATGATGAGGTCCTGGCCCTTGCTGCCACCTAGAGTCATAGCAGGGCTCTGTTACCACCAAAGGCCAAGCAGACATCCCTGGTCTGGGCTGCTGTTCTGGGGCCATGTTGATTTTTGAGGGCTGTTCAGAACTAGCTCCACCCCTCACCAGGGGAACGTGGGAGAGCTGGGCCCAAAGGCATGAGAGCAGGAGAGCTGGCCCTGCCCCTCCCCAGCTGCAGCACTCAGGAGAGCAGCCCCCACACCTTGCACAGGAAGCACAGTAGAATTGTCTCTGGTTTCAGTAGTGGCAGATGAGGCAACTCTGAGAATGAACATGGGGGAGCTGGCCCTGCCAAGCAGCGGCATAGGTGAGGGAGAGATGTCACCCCCACCCCATCCCTCACCACCTACGGCAGGTGGGAGAGCTGGCCCCAAGGTGATGAGAGCCAGAGAGCTGTCCCTGTCTCTCAATGGCTACAACACTGGAGAGAGGGCCCTGCACCTTGCCTGGGCAGCACAGTATAGCTGGTTCTGGTTTGGAGGGGATGGGGATGGGGTTGGGGTGGTTTTGGGCAAGCCAGTCCTGAGGGTGGTAGAGCAGAGAGCTGCCCCAGCCCCTTGCTGGCTGCTGCATTGGGAGAGCTAGGTAGGGCAGTGCTGGAGGGCTCGTCCTGTTGATAGTGTAGCAGAAGCTAGAGGTCTCAAACCAGATCAATGACTCATTTGCAAGTAAAGATGTGTAGACGAAGGGTATACTGTGTGACTATAGCTTTCTTTCTTTCTTTCTTTCTTTCTTTCTTTCTTTCTTTCAAGACTTTATTTATGTCCCATTACAGATGGTTGTGACCCACCATGTGGTTGCTGGGAATTGAACTCAGGACCTCTGGAAGAGCAGTCAGTGTTCTTAACCACTGAGCCACCTCTCCAGCCCAACACACTATGGCTTTCACAAGAAGATTTTATTTTCTTTTGGGAGGAGGTTGCAAGGTTGGAGGGTGAGTACAAAGGGACAGGAAGATGAGTGGGATTGGGGTGCATGTTGTGAAAGTCACAAAAATTTCATAAAAAGTTAAATAAAAAGCTATTTGATTTAAAAATTTCTATGTATGTGCCTGGCAGTATATGTGGGGTGTGTGTGTGTGTGTGTGTGTGTGTGTGTGTGTGGTGTATGTGCACACCATGTGTGTTCAAGTGCCTGTGTAAGGAAGCAAGAGTTGCAGGCCATTGTGACCTCTCTGACATGGGTGCTGGGAACTGAACCAGGTCCTCTAGAAGAGCATCCAGTGCTCTTCACTTCTGAGCCTTTTTTCTGCCTCCATGGGAAAGCATTTTTACACACACGCTGGTTAAACAGAGCGGGGGGGGGTCCCAAAGTGGACCCTGTACAGTAGCAATTCTGTGAGCTTTCCATAAAGAAGGAGTTCCATGACAGGGTAAACTGGACGCAGTATTAAGCTTGATTTTATTTTAAAATGTCTACTATGTATTCTCAAAAAAAAAAAAAAAAAAGAGCAAAGAGTAATTAATACACATTCTTCCATTTGACTGGATAGAAACTGTCTTTCCTTAGAACCTTGTTGTGGGGTATATCTTGAGAAATATTTGGAGGGGTGGAGATGGGTCGGTAGTTAAGAGTACTTGCTGTTCTTGGAGAATATGCAGATCAATTCCCAGCACCCACATGGTAGGTTGTAACCCTCTGTAACTCCAGATCTAAGGGATCTGAGACTCTTGCAGGCACCAGGCACACACATGGTGTGCATACATACTTGCAGGCAAAACACTCTTATGAATAAAATAAATCAATATAAAAATAGTTAGAAAGAAAGAAAGACCAAAGTAGGTAACAAGTGAACCCGTTGTAAGCCAAACCAAGGGAATGGTAGCAATAACAACCGAGAGTCCTGAGAAACTGCCCTCACAGGAACGCCTTTCTAGCCCCACTCTGTCTTCCTACCTACCTCGGCCTTCTTTTCAACTGCGTTTCGAGACAAGTCTTATGCATCTCAAACTGTCTCCAAATTGCTGTGTAATTCAGACTGGCCTTGCTCATAGTACTCTTACCATAGCCTCCAGCATGCTGAGATTACAAGCACACAACCTAACACCTTGTGTCCGGTTGTGAAACACTTCTCAGGGATGACTAATCAAGACAAATAATCCAAACTCTCCACACTGATGGAAAAACCAACAGCAAAACTATCCCACACATCGGTTTTAAGGCAGAGCTCCCTTCTTCCAAGCCCAGCCATCTCTAACAGGTCAAATGCAAGGTGTCCGTGGGCCTCCAACAATCCACCTACATCACGGGAGGGAAAGTGCCCATCAGGTTATCCATCGAAGATCAAAATCTACTGGATGCCTGCAATGGGGAGGCCTGAGGACAGACTTAAGGCCCGAGATCGCTTTCTTTCCATTGTAACCTAAAAGGGGCCGCACATCTGGATCCTGACCATCAAAGAGAAAACATCTGGAGAAGGTAGTTTTCATGAGAGATGGCCCTAAGGCTGAAGGAATCGGGGAAAGGGATTGACACAGAGAAATGAGAAAAGCCAACACCAGGTGCATTTTGATCAGGCTCTTGTGAGGGTGCAACTTGCTGTGTAGACCAGGCTGGTCTTGAATTCCCAGAACTACACTTGCCTCCGTCCACTGCCTGCTAGGGTTAAAGGCATGCGCCGAGATGCCTGGCTCTACCACGTTCTCTGTTCAGTGGCCACCGCCTGATGTTATTATACATTGTGTAGGAACAGTGCCAGCTTTGGAACCTACTCTACTTGATTTTTAAACAGAAAATGGGTAGTCAACATTTTTTCTTTTCTTTTTCTTTTTAACAGACAGGGTCTCTATGCACTCCAAGCTTGACCCTAATTATGTAGCCAAGGCAGAACTTGAACTCCCGATTCCCAGGCTTCCTCCTGCATCCTGGGATTACGGGCAAGAACTGTTAACCCTGGGCAAGCCTTACATTTCAATTCCGTTTTGTAGCTGAATGATCTTGGGCAGGTTGTTTATTTGAATTCCATTTTTTCCAGGAAGAGAATAACACCCCACGCTGGCCTTGCTGTGCCCTTTCCCGTCTCCCCCCTCCCCGCCTCCCCAGGAAGCATAAAAGGGGTCACAGGGATGTCTTTGAGAGCTTACCGTCAGTGCCAGCTCTGAGGTTCCAGGTAGAATTCCTGGAGTCTAGAAACACCCTGTAGCTGTGAAATAGTAAGACGCCTGGGGCAGATGTGCCCTCCACTTGACCTGCAGCAGGCGCTAGTGCCTGCCCAGTGTCCCCCACCCCCACCCCCTATCCTGTGCCCTTCACACCTTTACACCTGGCTCCCATGACTCGGCATCTGGTTCCCAATAAAGTTCAAATCCCCAAAGTGACACGTCGAGTCTGCGATGCGGCGGGCTGGCTGCCGGGTTGGCATTCCTGTGAGAGGAAGCGCCGCCGCCGCCTGCCCTGCATCTGCCCCGTGGCCTTGCGCCTGATCTGGAAACATGGCCTCCACCTGCGGAAACGTTGGCAGTCTGCGATGGAAAGGAGCTGGAGCGTGTTCCCGTGGGCGCGGTGAGCGGGTCTCTCGTCTGGCCTCTCCTTGACGTGCCAACAGTGAGGTGGTGCAGCAGGTGTTTCCGGGGAGGACTTTGCCCACGGAGTCTTTCCAGCTTCATCCGACTCTCACTAGTGTTGGTCCAGCGAGACGGAATGCCCGCAGAGAGGGGAGGAGAGTGAGGGCCCTGGGCCCCACACTCTCTGCCATTCTCCAAAATGGTAGCCACACCCTACGATAGGGATCCTAGAGTATGGCCCATATTGCACTTAAAGTCACACATCCACTGCACAGAGATGGCTGGACCAGGTGAAAAACACCAGTAATCCCAGCACTAGGGAGAGAGAATCAGGAGAATTAGGAGTTCAAGGCTAACCCTAGCTGCATAGTGATGAATTCTAGGCAAGCCTAGACTACAGAGAGGGATTCTGTCTCAGACAATATTTCCATCAATGACAGACTACATATATATAGTAAGTCCCATAAAATTCCCATGGAGCTGAACATTTCCTACAGCCTAGTGTTGCTGTGACATTATAGTATAAAATAACAAGCCGGCCAATTGTAGCAAAGCCCAGTAGATATATAGATACATAGATACATAGTATATAAGGCTTGACAATACATAGATACATAGTATATTAGGCTTGACAAACATAGATACATAGTATATAAGGCTTGACAATATATAGATACATAGTATATAAGGCTTGACAATACATAGATACATAGTATATAAGGCTTGACAATAAACAGCTCCGTTCTTGCCTGATGTATCTATGCTATCTTTATAACAATTATTTTAGAGTTTACTCCTTTAGCTTATTAAAAAAAATGTTTGCTGGTGCTAGCAATATGGCTCAGTGGGTAATGCTACTCACTGCCAAGGCTGTTGATGTGAGTTTGATCCCCAGAAGCCACACGGTAGACGGAGAATCAACACCAGTGAGCTGTCCCCTGACCTTTGCAAATGCACCATGGCACGCCTGCCATTCTCTCCAGAACAAATCAAAGGAAGAAACCCGTTTGCTGTAGAAGAGTGGGCTATTACATTGGTAGCCGTCCTGTACGTTTGTGTTTCCAAACGTGCCATCCGACCTAAGTGTGCATAGCAGGGCATTCAGCTTTGAGCATGGGTATCTGTTCAGTGCCGTCCCGCAACTGTGAAATCTAACAACACACTTCTCAAAATGTGCCTCCCTCATTAAGTTACATGTATTTAATTTTAATTTAAGGTGGGTTCACGATTGGCTCAAACTTTCACCACTGCAGTGTAGAAAGTCTAAAGGCAGGTTGAGAATTCCCAGGGGAATTTTATCACAGGAGTTGTCGTACACGGTCAGCATTGACTACTCGCTTCAGAAAAGAACATAAGATAGCTGTCATTTCTCAAACATTGATTACTAGTTGAGGTGCTAAAAAAAAGGTGTGAATCAAGGGTTAAACAAAATATACTCAAATTATCATTGCCTATTTCTTTTTTTGCTTTTTTCTTAATGCAGTGACCGGAAGATTTGAAATTACATACGTGTCTCACATTGTATCTCTTTGGGCAGCTCTGTCCTGTAAACTTGGGCTTTTCCACCTGTGTCCCAGTTTCCAAATAAGAACTTGGAAGCTAATTATTCATTAATAGATACCTACACCTTAAGCTAGGCCTTTTCCCCAACTAACTTGTAATTTGTGTGTGTGTGTGTGTTTCCGAGACAGGGTTTCTCTGTGTAGCACTGGCTGTCCTGGAACTCACTCTGTAGACCAGACTGGCTTCGAACTCAGAAATCCTCCTGTTTCTGCCTCCCAAGTGCTAGGATTAAAGGAGTGCGCCACCACGCCCGGCCTAACTCGTAATTCAGTCAAACTGTTTATACTCTTCTATGCCTGCCACACAGCTGGTTACCTCTCCTCAGTGTCATACCTATCACTTCCTCTGACTCTGGGTAGTGAGTCTCCCATACCTATTTCCCAGCATCTCTCTCTCTCTCTCTCTCTCTCTCTCTCTCTCTCTCTCTCTCTCTCCTGCTCCCTCTCTGCCAGATGCCCCACCTTCTAATCCTAGCTCGGCTTATTGGCATCAGCTTTGTAACGACCGTCGATGCTCCCACACATACATAGATATTGTCCCTACACTGTCCTAGAGAGTAGCGGGATAAGATGCCATAGACAGATGCCAGGGTTTGGCAACACTGGAATCTGATGCATCTGCCAGGAAAATAGATACCAGCAGGGATAGAGAGGCCACTGCCCACAAGTCACCTGACTGCACAGCTGCCCCTGTTCTCATAAAAATGACCCACAGAAGCATGGTCCCCCAGTCCTTTCCAACACTCTCCTGAGACAGGAGTGGAGCCACAACACACAGGACTGAGGGAGAGGACAAATCCTCGCCCTTTCAGTCAGGGCTCAGTATGAAGCCACTTCATGGAGAAGCCACATAGTGGAGGACAGGCAGCAGGCTGCTCTGAGGGGTTTGTTCTCGAGAGAGAAGGCTAGTGAAAAATCCCAAGAGCGTATCTGGATGGCCAGGAGTCCTGAGATCCTGAGATGAAACCTGGAAAAGGAGGAGCAAAGAAGAAAGGAACAGAAAGAAGGAGTGAGTGTGGGGGAGAAAGGACTGGAAGGAGGATTCCGCATGGTGATTAGTGAATCTCAGCGACATGGGCCCCAGCTAGCTCTGCTTTGACACTTGGGCTCTGGAGTTTATTGTTGAAAGGTATGCATTGTATGTATGCATGCATGTATGTATGTATGTATGCATGCATGTATTTAATTATTTATTTTACCTCGTTTGTACATTTAGCTGTGTACCTAGCCTACTCCTGGGGCCCAGATGAAGGAATGGAAGTGTAATTTGAGATGCCATCCTGAGACCCGTCAAGGTGGAGGTGGTCATGTGTCAGGGTGAGTGCCGTGAACTGAAGTTCCCAGGAAGTAACCACACCTGTAGCAAAGAATCTACAACAGCTGATTAGCTGGTGAGAACTTCTTGGAAGTTCTAGGACGTTGGGATGGTACAGCTCCAGAGACAAATTGTCTTGGGCTATCTTTAGTCCTCTCGGTAGCTGTTCATCGCCCACTATTGGGCGAAATCCCTCAGAATGCATCAACTTAACAGGCTAGTAGTTCTCATCAATCCAAAAGCCAAGAACTTCAGCAGTCAGCCTGAGACCAAGAACATAAGTTTCCTGGCTTTGTTGAACACGACCCAATTACCTGATGTCTCCAACAGTACATTTGGACAATGTCTTGATTTATGAATTTATTTTGTTCTGTGATTACAGATAGAACACATAACCACGTCTGCACGTTCTTGGGGACAACCTGAATTCACATGGTCACACATACTTGGCTCAGAACAAGTGATTTCCTCTTTCTCTTGGAGGACTAAGCTATGCTTTACATCAATGGTGGGAGGCAGCAGGTGTCGAAGGTGACCTGAAAACAGTCCTGCAGACCTCTGGGACCTTGAGACTGTCGTGTGAGGTGAGGGCCTATCCTGGCAGAGATAGCTCTGATAGATCTGACCATGTGTGTGAATGCCATGCGTTCTTGTGGTGTAGAAGACTCTTGATTTCAACACTCAGGACATTTACCCTTGACACCAAAGGATTCCGAGACCCCAGAGGGAGGTCATTAGCACCTGCTAATGCTCCCTCTCTCCTCCCCACTCCTTCTTTCTGTTCCTTTCTTCTTTGCTCCTCCTTTTCTAGGTTTCCTCTCAGGATCTCAGGACTCCTGACAACCCAGGTAGGATCTTGGGATTTTTCACTTGCCTTCTCCCTTAGAAACAAACCCCTCAGAGCAGCCTGCTGCCTGTCCTCCACTGTATGGCTTCTCCATGAGGCGCTGGGCCTTACTGAGCCCTGACTGGAAGGGCTAGGATTTTATCCCCTCTCTAAGTCCTGTGTGTTATGGCTCTACTCCTACCTCAGAAGGAGGGTGCGGGAAAGGGCTAGAGGACCAAGCTCTGTGGGTCATTTTATATGGGAACAGAGGCAGCTGTACAGTCAGGTGACTTGTGCCCAGTGGCCTCTATCCTTGTCTAGTCTCCTGGCATGATGCTAAGCCCACTCACTCTGTGGCATCTCAAATCATGATCACCTGCCATGTTTGGCCTGGGCTGGCTCACGGGCCAGGGTCTGGACGTCTCCTACTGAGCCTGTCTCTGCAGCCTGGGCCTGAAAACTCTGGCTGCTAGTGTACTCACATGAGTACAAGACCAGTCTATAACCTACACCTATAGATATCTAGAACATGGCAGGGGTAGGGGTGGGGGCGGAGCAGAGCGGTCTTTGCTCTCCCTTTGCGCAAGTGGCCATAGGATAATTTCTTTTCAGCTTTATTCTTGTTGTATGTGTGCATAATTGTGTGTGGAAGAGGTGCGTGTTTGCCACAGCACATGTGTGGCAGCCAGAGAAAAACCTAATGGACCTGGTCACCTCCTTCCACCTTTATGTGGGATCTGGGGATCAAACTCAGATCATCAGATGTCTCCAGGCTGCGCCACCTCGCTGACCTTGCCATGGGGGGTCATTTCTGTTCTCTTGGGCTTCTGGATGCGGTGTAGTCCATAACCAGCTGGCTTCCTGGGAACAAATTGTAAGGGCACCTGTTTTAGATCCAGGTGGTAACTGCCACATGGCCTGCTGGACCATGGTTGGCTACGGCCACCCGCTCAGCCTGTGTGCACTGTTCACCGCCATCCCAAGCCCCAGCCTTAACCAGCTCAGCTGCAAAGAGCTCACAAATAGCTCCTGATAGAAAGGGAGTTCTACCTTTCCCTGATGCCTTGACCTTCAGTTTTTATGCCCAACTCTTTGGGTGCCTAAATCTCTCTTCTTCTACAGACATCAGCGGCAGTTCATGAAGAGAGCTCTCCCAGCTAAGAGCACTTGTTGCTCTTGCAGAGGACCCAGGTTCGATTCCCAACACCCACGTGGTAGCTTATAACCATCTGTAACTCCAGTTCCAGGGTGTCTTAGCTAGGGTCTTACTGCTGAGAACAGACACCACGATGAAGGAAAGCCTTAATAAAGGACAGCACTTAACTGGGGCTGGCTTACAGGTTCAGAGGTTCAGTCCATCCTCATCAAGGTGGGAGCATGGCGGCATCTAGGTGCAGGCAGGGTTGAGAGTTCAACATCTTCATCTGAAGGCTACTAGTGGAAGGCTGACTTCCAGGAAGCTAGGATAAGGGTCTTACGCCCACTCCCACAGTGACACACCTACTCCAAATAAGGCCACACATCCCGACAGTGCTGCTCCTTGGACTAAGCATATACAAATCATCACACAGGCGATTCAATGCCCTCTTCTGGCTTTCACGTGTACCAAGCATGCATGTTTCATTCAGGCAAAACATTCACATATAGAATAAAATGAATAAATCTAATTTTAAAAATGTTTAAAGGCACCAGTTCTGTTGGGTTAAGATTCCCATCTAGGATGTCATTTTACCTTAATGATAAATTATTGATGCAATTAGTAAATGATACTAATTAGTACGAATGATAAACTAACTGGACAGCTGCCATACTGTGTGTCTGTCTCTCCGGGGGTGGGGGGGTGCCTGGGCACTACTGAGAGGAGGCAGAGCAACACTGGGATGGGGGCGGGGCACAGTGGTTCCTGTCCTCTTCTCTGGGTATGGGGGTTGGGGTGTCAGAGAAGCAGACGAGAGAGGGGAAGTCAGGAACAGAGTCCGAGGTCAAAGCTTCCCCTCAGTGTCTCCACATACCAGGAAGGAAGAGGAAGAGGAGCCTGGGACAAGCAGAATCCAGTCTGAATGAGAGCCAGGAGTGGACCGGAGGCACTGGAGGGGAGAAAGCCTCCCTTGGGAGTCTTAGGCGTGGCTCTTTAGTTGAAGGCCTTACCGGGCGCAATCTTTAATAAAACAGCTCTCTGAGATTATAAGACAGCTCTCTGAGGTTATCCATGCTTGTTCATACTGGTTTATTTGGTGGTGGATGTAAATGCCTACATTTTATCGGGGGTGAACCAAGGACTAAATGCCTCTTGCGGGAAGGAATACCCAGGAAGGGATAGGACGAAGGCTCAGGGCTATTGAAATACTAGGGCTGATATCTAGATATTAGCATGGAAAATTCAAGGTGTTACGCTACGTGCCTGAGTGCCCATGGTCCTCAGTGGGGTGTCATGATTACGTGCTCTAGGGCGGGAATCTATGAGATTTCCGAGGCTTGAGCTCACTCGACCTTGCCAGTTCTTATGTCTCTCTGGTAACATGGTCCCACATGCTCTACAGACAGCTATTTGTGGGTACACAGGACTTGCTCTTGAGACAGAGTTCCATGGAAGACACTGGAAGATCTCTAACATTCCTGACCTTATAGCTAATTCCGGGACATTCCTGTGTTTCTACAGGTCTTGGGTTTTCAAATAGACAGAACATCTTCGCAGTCACTGCGCAGAGCTGATATCTGGGTAAAATGAACCCCAAGTATGAAAACATTTAACAAAAGGGAAGAAGGGGGCGGCTTATTTGGCGCCTTCTGCATATCCTACAGACTACGTCTCCAATTGGACTCTGGCTCTGGAAACTGTTGGGGGCCCTGGCTCTTCCAACCTTCTCTGCTCAAATTCTATACTTTTTTAAGATTTATTTTTTTATGTTATGTATATTAATACACTGTAGCTGTCTTCAGACACACCACAAGAAGACATCGGATCCCATTACAGATGGTTATGAGCCACCATGTGGTTGCTGGGAATTAAACTCAGGACCTCTGGAAGGGCAGCCAGTGCTCTTAGCTGCTGAGACAATGCTCTAACCCCCAAATTCTGTATCTTAACTGTTCTACTGCAATGCCTGCAATGGCTCTCAGGGAGCACTCTAAGCAGTTATGAACATTTGCAATGCCTAGATAATTCCTTCTCCCCCTCCTCCAGCCACCCCTCCTCCTCTTCTCCCATATACCACTATGGAATTACTGGAGATTCCAGATCTTGCAGAGGTAAGCTGGAGGTGGGGAGCAGGTGGGGGTTGGCACACGCCCAGCAAGATGGAGGAGAAAGCTTTGAGCAGGTCAGCAAACAGGGAACTTCTCCCAGTCCATATTAAACTTTAGTTTTCTGGGAAGGCAATCTGTTCTTCAAAATGTTGCTAATTTTTTTTTCCCATAAAAGACAGCCATTTCCCCAGTCAGAGGCTGGTGGACATCCCTTCCCAGGATATCCCGCATCCTGGGCACCGTGGCTTTGCCACTCCCAGATGAATCAGGCACAGACTCCCTGGGAGATGCAACCCAGCACTGCTTCAGAGCCTGTGGTGATCTGCTCCCGCTTCAAAGCAGTGTTTTTCTTACTTGGAGACTGCTCTACATCTGAAGGCAGTTAGAACAGGGGTTCTCAACTTGTGGGCCGCAAGACTCCTTGGGAGGTAAATGATCCTTTCTCAGGGGTTGAAAAAAAAAAGAGGTCAACACCAGAAAACAGATATTTGCATTATGATTTATCACAGTAGCAAAGTTAGAGTTCGTGAAGTAGCAACAAAAATAATTTTATGGTTGGGGGTCACTACAACCTGAGGCATAAAGTCACAGCGTTAGAACCCAGGTTCAACTCCCAGCACCCACATGGCAGCTCTCACCTGTCTGTAACTCCTTGTTCCAGGGGATCTGATACCGTCACACAGACATACATGTAGAAAAACATCAGTGTATATAAAATATAGTAATAGCAGTACTAATAGACATGCATACTCTGTCTAGGGCTGACCCTCTAGAAAAATGTCCTTTGGTTACTGCTCAGGCCCTAAGGGCTCTGATCCTTCCAATTTAGGATGACAGGTCATCTTAAAGTCATCTTAAACTGAAAGGGGTTTGATCACCACCTCAGCTGAGAAGACCTGCAGACTTTCAACTCCGGTGAGGGCATAGCCAGGACGAAGACCCTGTCCACTAATCTTGGTTGCCTTGAGAGGTGACAGCACAGCCTGATGTGCGTGAGCCCTGAGAGGCGGTGCCTTGGGCTGTTTCCACTCCCTACTCTCTGAATAGGAAGCTTTTGAAGAAAGAGGCTTGAAGAATGAATGTCAGGGCATCAGGATGTGACTCTGCCAAATGCCACTCTGAACTCAGACCCTAGCTACTTTAAAAGACTGGAGAAGTTCTAAAGTCACTACAGGCTTTCAAAGCAACTTTCTATCAAAATACTAATTGAACACAGGTTAAATAATGCTAACAAGTTTATAGTAGTAAAAAATCAAAACACAGTTAATTCTGTCTTATGTTGAGCCAAATGGTGCACTATCATGATATTTATTTTCTTGTATTAATTTTCAGTTTCCTGGAACTAATTATTGTTGGGTTTTTCTTTTTTCTTTCCTTTGCTTGGATTTCTTTGAACTTTTGAGTGACTCTCCTTACATCCTTTAATAGGTTCCCCCCCCCCCCCTCTCAGGGCTGGTTTCCCCATCAGTAAACCTGTCTGCTTAGCCACTCGGTTTGACATATTCCCAAAGATAGCACTTCTAACACCACCCTTCCTTTCATACTTTCGAGCACCTGTGGCTCTCTAGGGCTCTTGGTCACCGTTAGGTTAACTGAAGCCACCTAACGGTGGTCCTGGGCCTCCCTAATGACGCCACCCTTTCGTACAGTTCATCATGCTGTGGTGATGCCCCAGCCATAACATTATTTTTGTGGCTACTTCATGACTGGAATTTTGCTACTGTTATGGATCGTAATGTAAATATCTGTTTGCCAACACCCTTGGGTGAACGAACACCCAGGAAAAGGTCGAGACCCACAGGTTGAGAAACACTAACGTAGAAGCTGACCTGAGTCCTCGGCTGCCATGGCCCTGTTCGGCCACCTTCTCTCACATTTCCTCAAGGGGATCTGGCTGATAATGAAAGGACAGAGCAAAAAGTGAGTGGGGGAAGAGGCGTGTCACTGCTCACTTTGCCTGGACCCTGGCCATCTTTGGTGCTGACACTGCTGTTGTCTGAGGTGGTTTAGGCTGAATTCTGAGAGACTTTTTTTGGCCAGGTTGTTATTGAAAGAAATATTGTGGTGTATCCGATTTTGTTCAGGCTCAAATGTTCTATGATAGCTCGAAAGAGCGAATTACTTAGGAGGAGAGAACCGTTTGGCATCTCTCAACTCTTGCTTCTCATTCTGAGCCAGGCTTGTGTGCCAGCATCAGTATCAAAGGTGGTCCTGAAGCCCCCTGGCCCCGAATATAGAGTCAGGGAAAGGCTGCGCGACTCTGTGCCGTGCTAATGATTAGACCTTCGTTACGGGAATTTAACATTTCTCTTGGAAGGGTCACACCTCACCATTTCTTTTTAATTTTTAAAACTTATTTATAAATGTACATTTTTATTACTCTCTAGAAAACTCCATACAAATGTACTTTAATCACATTAACCCCCTGAACTCCTCCACCCCGACTCCCCTACCCAACTTCATGTCCTTCTTTCTTTCTTTCTTTCTTTCTTCCTTCCTTCCTTCCTTCCTTCCTTTCTTTCTTTCTTTCTTTCTTTCTTTCTTTCTTTCTTTCTTTCTTTCTTTCTTTTTTTTGGTGTTAGTTTCAATTTAATAACCCATCAGCTCCAAATTTAGAGACATCACACTTTAAATTGCCTTCAAGATTTTGCCTCAGGAGAATGTGTGTTAACTGCTTTCTGTAGAGCAGGGTGAGGATGTAGAAGGCAGAGGGAGGAGCTAGGCCGGGGCCAGCAGTCGGTCCCTCACCTCATACAGAGGGGCGACAGGCTTCCATTGGCAGGCTCGTCGGTGGGAAAGTGGTACCGAGACGAGACTGGTACATCTGGATCCTTCTCCCTGGTGAGGTAATCCCCCTTTGCCTCTTCATCCTCACCAGGGCTCTCTCCTAACCAACTCACCTTTGGGGTTGTCTGGCATAAAAAAAGAAGCCAAAAACAAAGACCAGATCCCTGAGTGAAGAGACTTGGCTCTTAGCTCCCGCCCAAGGCAGGGTGGTGACAGTGAAGACCCCTAACCAGACTGCCTCTTATCCAGGAGAAACTTTCCTTCACTCTTATCCCGCTGACACGAGGACTCCAGCACCACCCTGTGGCACCTTGGTAACAGGGAATCCACCCAGTGCCCACAAGGGAGGGGCTGCCGAGATCTCTCTGGCCAGGGCTGGTTGGAAGAGAGGCCTGGTCAGTGTTGGGTATGGTAGAGCACCTCAAGTTTCCAAGCAGCTCCCAGCTGTTTAACCAGCCTGGACAGGGGGACTTGATCTTCCACTCCAACTTGCCTACTGTGCAAAGAGAACTGAGGGAGAGGTTAGACGGGGCAGAGGCAGTATGGGCTTCGCCAGGCACCACAAGCCTGTAGGCCGGATGCTCTCCTCTCCAGCTGTCTTCCCCTTCTCTCCTTCAGGGCAGCTCCTCTCTTGCCCACCCCACCCCCCTTCTCTGTTGGAAGCTCTAAAATAACGAGACAGATTTTGACCTCGGAAGGTTGGAGCTGGACACACTTCGCTTGGCTTAGGAGTGTGACATGTAAGTTCATTTTCCGGTATTTTCTCACATTTTCACATCACGTGACAGAGAGGAGAGAGGGCCTGGTTCATCTCCCCCAGTGGGCTCCACAGCACCATCGGTGACCAACCGCATGGGTTCACATTGAATTGACCACACACGTTTTTATCCTCCAGGGTCTGAGAGAGACTGCCTATGACCTTGAGCCCGTCCTCAATAATAAAAATAACCAACTACAACAGTAGATCGAAGTTATTATGTGAATGCAGAGAAGAAAGGACTAATCCCCAAAGGTCCTGGAGACAGACACTAACTGCCCACCCTGTGGGTGCAGTACAGCCAAACTGCAGGAGCCTTTACTTACTTTAAGTGTCTTGTGGTAGACGGTGAATGCGATGACGTTCTTCTCGAACGATTTTGTGCATACCATAGCCAAGGAGCACACAGATCGGTGCCTGGAGAAAGTAGGGTGTTAGGGTGGGAGAAGGGGTGGGGATGGAACGGGAAGCGAGGAGACCTGGGAGGTTTGACAGGAATTAGCGATCTGAGTGGAAATGCACCCTCTAAAGACAGACTTGTGTCTCCCAGTTCTGCTCACATCAAAGGCAGTGACAGGCCAGTGACGATAAGCCCTAGGCACAACCGAGGCCTCTGGAGGAGTGACTGCATCTGGGGCTGAGGAAAAAAAAAGGCGAGCCTGCGATGTTGCTGCATTCAAAGTAAGCAGCACTCAAACCTGTTAAGATGCCGAGAGGCACGGAAGCCACCTGGAAGCGCTCACACCGGCTAACCCTGAGAGCACTAAGAGTGGCGAAGGCTCCGAGCGAAGCTCAGGTGCTAGGCTGCTTGCCTCGTGAGCCAGAAGCTCCGCACCGCGGTCCGCGGGACCGTATGCAGCAGGGCTTAGCTCCGCACCGCGGTCAATCTCCTCCGGCACCGTATGCAGCAGGGCTTAGCCGTCACGTCAGCACTAAGGCAGGGGGATTGAGAGTTTCAGGCCAGACAGGGATATATGAGACCCTGATTCCAAAGAAGGAGGAAGGAAGAATACTGAGAGAAATGATGATGAAGGTGGAAAGCAGAATGCTTTAAAAGTTTAATAAGACCCCCCCAAATCATAGCCAGGCGTGGTGGCGCACGCCTATAATCCCAGCACTTGGGAGGCTGGGAGGCAGAGGCAGGCGGATTTCTGAGTTCGAGGCCAGCCTGGTCTACAGAGTGAGTTCCAGGACAGCCAGGGCTACACAGAGAAACCCTGTCAAAAAAACCCAAAAAAAAAAAAAAAAAAAAAAAAGATTCCCAAATCAGACTCATCAGATACGAAGTGAGGTGTGAAATAGGTGTGAAATCCCTTCTCAACGGAAGAGCGCCATCAAATAGTTTAAAAAAAAAATACTGCTATTAGAAAATAGTTATTTCCTGGCCATTTCAACAGTATAAGTAAAGCCACCGGGTGAAGGCACTGACTAAAACCACGGGGGAACAGGATAGTTACACAGCCTCAAAATAGCATCCTGCTGCAGTCCACATTAAAACGGAAAAACAGTGTTGTGTCAAATGATCAAACTCACTCGTCACCTACAATGAGACAAACCGACCACATACGCCTCCTGATGGAAAGGCGCTGGGAAAGATGCAAGGCCACCCCGCTCACGGCCTTGCCAAAGCGGTCTCCTTGAACCTGGTGACAAAGAAGCAATCAGACAAGCCCAAAATTGAGGCATATTTTACAAAATAACTTGTCTGTGCGGCTTTAAAAGAAATCACAATAAAGACAAGGGGGAGAAAGGCTTGTATAATAATTAAATGTGAAATGTGTTTCCAAGTTTTGTTATTTATTTGATTTTGGGACAGTGGACTCACTACACAGAGCAGGCTAATCTTGAACTCACAGAGATCCATTGGCCTCTGCCTCCTGCGTGCTGGGAATAAAGGTGTGAGCCACAACACCTGGCCTGATTGAGTTTTTTTTTTTTTTTTATATTGACATCTATTTGTGTACAGAGAGAGAGAGAGAGACAGAGAGACAGAGACAGAGAGACAGAGAACATAGTGGAGATAGTACAGATTTGAAAGCAGCATATGTTATTAAGTTTCCTTTTTGGCCAGGATGATGGAAGCCTGTGCAAGCAGTGTTTGACTGTTGATCATCCTGCATCTCTGGTCTGATATGAAATGCTTAACCCTGTGTGGTAGCACACACCTTTTATCCAGGCACTGGGGAGGCAGAGGCAGGCAGATATCTATGAGTTTGAGACCAGCTCGATCTATATAATGGAGCTCCAGGCCAGCCAGGGTTATAAAGTAAGACCGTGTTTCAAAAGAAATCCTTTTTTTTCTTTTTTTAAAGTGTGCAAGTTATACTTAGAAGCAAAACGCTCTTGTCTTTTGGAAAGAAATGCCTTAAGTCATGAGGCGAGTGCTTGGGGTCGGCTACTTATTTTGCAATGGCTGAAGGGGGAAGACACATTTACCGAAAGAGAATAGAAAGTAAATATCTCAGGACAAATATGCTAAAACGGTGACAAGATTTCTAGGTAAAGAGAATGCAGTGTGGCTCTCACTTTTCCTACCGACGACTTTTCTGTAGGCTCCATAAGATTACTATTTCTTTCATATGATATATTCTGGGTTTTTTGGTGTGTTTTTGTTTGTTTGTTTGTTTTTGTTTTGTTTTGTTTTTGTTTTGTTTTTTGGATTTGGTTTTTTTGAAACAGGGTTTCTCTGTATAGCCCTGGCTGTCCTGGAACTCACTCTGTAGATCAGGCTGGCCTCGAACTCAGAAATCCGCCTGCCTCTGCCTCCCAGAGTGCTGGGATTACAGGCGTGTTTTCACTTCTCCCAGCTCCCCGCCACCTCTCACCCGCCTAATGTTATGCACCTTCCTGTTTTCTTTCTTTCCTTTTCTCACTCTCTTAAAAAAAAATAAATAAAACTAAGAAAGGCTCACATCACACAAAACCCCCAGAAACCAAAATATATAAGCAAAAGACCAAACAGATGAAAAAATGCTAGACCAAGCAAAAAGTCTACGAGAGAAGAGACAAGTCTAAAAAGAGGGAGAGAAAAGTCTACAAAAATACCATTGCGGCCACTCTGTGTTTGGTCATCTACTCTTGGGCCTGGGGCCGACTTTGAGATGTGGTTAATATAGCCAGTGAGACCCCATGGGTTAAAAACGAATTTTTCCTTTGTAAGTAGGCATCAGATAGCTTCTTGGTGAGGGGTGGAGGCCCATTCCCATTTTCCCCTCTCATCGCTGGGACCCAGTCTGTCTTGACTGTGCCTGTACACGCTGCCACAGTCTCTAGGAGTTCATAGAGGCATCAGTCTTGTGTTTGGAAGATACTGATTCCTTGGAGTTGTCCATCACCTCTGGCTCCTAAAATCCTTCTTCCTCCCTGCTTATGTATAGATCCCTGATCTTAGATGAAGACATCCCATTTAGAGCCGATAAATCCCAAGACTCATTCTGTCCAATGTCCAGTTGTAGGATCCTGTGTCAGCTCCCATCTACTGTAGAAAGAAGGCTCTCTGATGAAGACCGAGAGAGTCACTATCACATGGGTGTAGCAGAATGCCATTAGGAGTCACTTTACAGCTGCATTCCTTCAGTAGAGCAACAGTGTTTGACTTTCCCCCAGGTCCATGGCCTATCCAGTCTCAGATTCTTGGCCGCTGAGGAGCATTGGGAATGTGCTCCATTTCACAGAGTGAGCCTTAAATCCAACCAGAGTGTGGTTGGTGACACTGACAATGTTCGTGCCCCTATTGGGCCACCAGCGTATCTCACGGGCAGGTCACAGTCTGTAGCAGAGCTGATGATTACCCTTCTTCTTTGGTGCCGTGAAGTACCGTGAACGCTCACCAGGAGGGAATAAAGCCTCCAGTTAGGCACTAGCTCAACTTCTCTTTGTTTGATGAGATAGATAAATGTTGTCTTTGGCAGTGGGGCCTTAGCATCGGTTTGTGGAGAGCAACCAATGAGCTTGATAAGCTTTAAAATCAAAAGTCGATTAGCCATGTAGCTCATGTGAGAGCACTGGCCTGAAATGTACATGGACACGGATTCAACCGCCAGCATGGCGGCGGGATGGGGGAGAAGCATAGAATGATGAGGTTCTGGGAAAGTGTGATTAGGGCTACAAGACTACAGAGTAGCTTATTCTGCACATGACAGTTTATCTTGGCACAAGGCTGGCAGGGGTAGGCAGTGCCACAGGCATCCTATCTGGGAACAGATGAAAGATCAAATCTTCCCATGGATGAGCCCCCAGCCTGGAGCTCCTCAGGCCGACTCCCTTCAACCCAGATCTGGAAGGCACACACCCAGTCCCCGGTGAGTGGACCTCCTTCTTCCCCAGTACGGGGACTCCTGGCACATCCCCAGGTGCCACTCCACAAGTGGCTTTCTAGAAGTCTTGTCTCTACTGCAGAATGCTGAAACTATCCTCTAGGAATATTCCCATAATTTCAAGATGACAGCAGTGGCAAAGTGTCTTTATCCCAGCTGATCTCAGAGTCACTTACAGTGCTCTCACGGCATCCACACACCCCTGCCTCTACACCCCCACGTTTCTCTTTCAGTCATTCCGAAGTGAGTCCCAGGAGTCAGATAATGAAAGAAATGTCCAGGTCCACTGAACTTGGTAATGGAGTGTGAAAACCACAGGACATAGGACCTTGCAGGAACTGCCTTTTGCTGGATGTAACTTAAGAAATAGTTAGAAAGGGGAAATAGGGAATAGTATGACCATATTTCATTGTATACATGTATGAAGTTCTCAATTGTAAAGAAAAATCTTAATTAAAAAGTAGTATTATAGAAAATAGTATCAAATGAATAATAAACCATAATTTAAATGAAAAATAGGGAATAAGATAAAGACACACATAAGAAGCAAGGAGAGAGCCTGAGGAAGATACCCAACAGCAACCTTGTACCTCCATGTGCATGTGCACATGTGTGCAACCACATACTTGTGCACACACACATGCTTGAAGCATGTACATCATACACAGTCACAGACACACAGACACAGACATATACACACAGATATACAGAGACATGCATACACACATACACACACAGAAACACAGACATACACATAGATACACAGAGACATGCATATATACATACACACAGAAACAGACACACATACAAATACACAGAAACATACATACATACATGCATACATACATACATACACAGACACACACATAGACACACAGACACACAGACACAGACACAGACACACACACCTAGAAGAAGTGGGCCTGGCTCACTCTAGCCACACAAAGACAAATATCTTCTGCCTACAATTAAGGGAGCTGTGTAAAGCAATACTTAACACTTCTGAGTGGGTTAAATAGTCAAGCCTCAGCTTGGGGCTTGAGGTTGGAAAGGTACTTTCATGTCGCAGACACTGGGTGTTTGATCAGGAGTGTGGTCTGGGAGCCTTCCAGGAGAGTCTGTGCCAGGCTGGCAGGTTCTCAGCATGGCCCAGCACCTCTCTCCCCGGGCTTCTTGGAAGGAAGGAAACCATTTAAGTCTAAAAACACCTCAAAGCACTGGATCCATCTGTGGACACAAGGAGTCTGGAATGAGAGGCTATTAGAACTCAATCCAGACTAGTGATGGCCTCACTTTTCCTCACTGCTTAAGAAGTAGGGGCTGTGAGACTCAGAAAGCGTCATTACATATGTGGAACGCATTAAAATCGGGTCGAGTCACACCAGTGCGCCTCGTACTCCATCTTATCTCTGGTGCAGACGTGCCTCGTGTTGGGGATATGAAATAACAGTGAAGCATTGGCTGAAGTGGAAACTGCCGAGAGCGCTTAAGCCAAGCCAAAGGGACCACGGCCCTACAGCAAGGGACATTCTTTAGTATGTTTTGGGATTTTCTCCTCTCTGTCTTCTGCTAGTCTTTGCCCCAAGGTTGATGTTTTGAATGTCCGCTTGTCCTCACAAGACAGCAATATTTATGTCCTTGTGATAGCGAAAAGATTTACCTTTGTTATCAGATTTTTCCTGATATGGATGAATTAAAAATTGAACAGTGGTGGATTAGGTGATGCACGCCTTTTAGTCTTGGCCCTTGGGAGGCAAAAGGAGAAGCAGAGGGATCTCTGGGAGTTCGAGGCTAGCCTGTTCTACATAAAGAATTCTAAGCCATCCATCCAGCGAGGTATAGTCAGACCCTTTCTAAGAGAGAGAGAGAGAGAGAGAGAGAGAGAGAGAGAGAGAGAGAGAGAGAGATCCCAAAGTCACCGTCATGTATGAAATCTTCTTAAATTGTTCATTAAAGTGCATTGAAAACTAATTAATCAAATAATTGTGTTTTCAGTATTATTTCAAGTACTGGGGATACAGAAGCTAAAAAGAAACAAACAACCCTAAAAATCTGAAAGCCTTTCTCTTTTAGACACTGAAATCCACTAGAAAAAAATTCTAGGTATGAGTACATTTGACAATTTATAGCTATTGTCTAAACACACACAACTTTACAGGTTAGCCATCAAACACAGTAATGCTGTGTGGAAACACTGCACCGCAGAGCACGCTTTCTTGCCCCTTGTTTTTGGTTATGTTTCTCTGGGTGGGTATGGAGTCCTCTGCAAGAGCAGGACCCGCTCCCAGCTGCTGACCCTTCTCTCCAGCCTCCTCTCTTGTTCTGAAACAAAGCTTCGGAATTGTAAGACGCTAGACAGAACCGTTGAATATATTTGCACATCTCCGCTCCTTTTTAAAATAACAAGTCAAACAGAAGCAAAACTGTGGCGTTCTTGGATTCCTGGAAATATTATTTTTCTTAATGAGACTTGTGGGATTTAAAGGGATTGATAGTGGGCGTTTTGGTCTGTGTCTCCTGAGGAAAAAGACACTTGTCCTTAGAGCTTAGAAGATTCTAGTCGGCATCCATCTGTTTACAGAGAACAGAGACCCACTTGAGTATACTTAAGAAAGGAGACCCTGCCTTCACAGCCCAAAAGAAAACACTGAGACATCTGTGGCCGGGGGTCCAGCATGGGGTTCTTCCTTGACCCCTCTTGGCCTCTTGGTGTTCCTCAGCATGCCGCTTCCTCTCCCCACTGGCCCTTGGCTTTGTCTGTGTTTTCAATTCTGTCCCACAGTCTCACAATGGCCGCCCACCCTCACTCTGCCTGGATTTTCAGTGACAAGGACACCTTTTCCTGATCTTCATAATATCCGTTGTTTTCTATTTTATTTATTTTTTGAAAAGTCTTGTTTTAACTTCTCAGTAGAGAAATGCTCTGCCCCATTCAATCCAGCTCAGACATCTAAGACAGAGGTTTCTGTCCGACTTACCGATAAACAGCCTCCCTTTGGGTTCCACATCACTTCTTGTTCCATTAACTGTGGTCAGAGGCAGGCAGTACAGAATGCTCACTAAGGACAGCAGCCCATGAAAGAGGGTGATCCCCCACAAGGCAGTGTTTAGGGACTTGTATTATTATGATAACTACTTTTGCGTCACTTTGACCAAAACATCTGACAGGAAGAACTTCAGAGGGCAATGATTTTAGTTTGGCTCACGGTTTTGTGTGGTTTTTGGTGCCTCGCAGCAGAGAAGGCACAAAAGAAGAGTTCTATCCATGGCAGCAGGATGTGAGACAGCTGCTGTCGACATGGCGGCAGACCAGGAAACCGAGAATGGGGGAACCAGGAGGCCTGCTCTAGTGACCTACTTCTGTCAGCTAAGCCCACTTCCTAAAGGTTCCATGAATTCCCAGGACAGCACAACCAGCTGGGAAACAAGTGCTCAAAACACGAGCCTTTGGGAGACAGGGGCAAAATGTTGTGAATTGATATGCCCCAGCACACTCAGCTGGTAAGGTAATGGAGTCCTTAGTAGACCCAGAAGTGAAGTGAACCTGGCCGCAGAAGTAGGTCACTAGGGAGGGATAGGTCTTTTGGGTTGTAGCTCTGCCCCTGGTTCCTGTTGCCCTCCACTCTCTGGTCCAGTGTAATGTAATCAGCCCCGTCTCATGCTCTTGGTACTATAGACAGAGCTACCTTTTCCGTGTCCTCCCAGTCAGGACGAACTGAAATCCCCCAAATCCATGAGCCAAAATAACTCTTTCCTCCCTGGGGTGTTTCTCTGTCCAGTATTTTGATGAGAGGGTTATAAAAGCAACAAACTGAAAGTGGGTTAATATTGTATTGGTGTTGACTATTGAATCAGGACCTTTGGGGGTGATTATGCTTGCTCCTGAATCCCATGATATTTAACTATGTGTGTAAGAGAACAAAATTAGGAGATGGGGTCCCCCCAAGAGAAACCAGAAATGGGAACAGGAACCCAGTCTCCCTTCTCTTTAAAAATGTCCTTCTGATTCTTTCATGCCCTTTGTGTGTGACTCACTGACAAACCATGGTTTTGGTGGACACGCATGAAAGCAAACTAGGAAGAAAGAAGCTGCCTGGTTGGAATTCCCTCGCATCCTCCATTGCTTTTGATATTTAAATATTTATTTTACTTACAATTGTGTGTATGTGTGCATCTGAGTGTGTGTGTGTGTGTGTGTGTGTGTGTGTGTGTGTGCAGGTGCCCATGGAGTTCATAAGAAGGCATTGGCTCCCCTGGAGCTGGACCTACAGATGGTTGTGAGTTCCTCAACGTGAGGCTTGGAACTGAATTCAGGTCCTCTGTAGGATAAATACATGCTCCTATCCATTAAGTCATCTCTTCAGCCTCTTCAATCATTTTGGAATTCACAGATAATCTCAAACATCTTATTCAGAGTAAGGTTGGACCAAGGTGAACCCTTGTTGAGGTTTTTTTTAAAAAAGTACTTCATTCGGTAACTTTTTAAGCTGAGATCATGGTGGGATGATGGCCAGGGTTGTTAACACTGGCATTTCTACTAATAGATTTCTGCTTAGAAATGGGACCAGGGGATGAGATAAGTATAGTTTACAAGATCATAGTATAATCAACCTACAGGGGCGGTAGGCCTTGGCAAAGAATAAAAGACCAAAAATTAAGCTCTGAATATTCTTCTTGGTGGAGAGAAAATAGCTGAGTATTTCATCCCAGAAACCCAAGTGATCCAAGAAAAAGAGGAGAGATGACAGGAGGGCTGTAGTGTGTCCCTTGAGGGAAGGTGACAGACAGCAGGCTTTGAAGAGCTGGTGATCAAGACCTGCACCAACCCTGGGGGACGCAGAGCCAAGCAGACTGCTAACTCTGGGTCAGTCAGAGTTTATACAGCTGGGGGTCAGATAGACTTAGACTCCATTTCTGGAAAGGCAGAGAAGATATCCACTTGTTAGAGTTGTTTGAAGGGTTAAACACGATATCATCTGTCAAGCTGAGATCTTAGCTAATTGCTCAACCAACTGCAACCTTCAGAATATTTGCCCTTGGTCTTCCACAAAACACATCATCTGCTAGTATTTCCCTTGGCTTTGGCCATTCAGATCTGTAGTTCTTGACACAACAATGAACAAAAATCAAAAGGGAAGGAAAACATTCTTATTGCTTCCTTTGAGGTTACCCCTTCTTTGTAGAATCCTCTTTAATCTGAGCTCCAAGCTTTATTCTGGAGTTGAGGGCTGAAACCTCTGGGAAAGGCAAGACTTGGATTAACAGGCACACTGCAATTCTAAGTGACTAATAAAAACCATTGTGAGACGTTTTTCTCATGGTAAGAACATGGATGAGGAGGAGGAAAATAGCTTCAAGGAAACAACAGTGAACAGAAATACAAACTGGAGCCCAAGGCCTTGTTTTCTCTTGAGACGACTTGGCCTTCATGTTTCTTAAAAAGTACTCTTTGAAGTTGTGACCTCTTTCAGAAGTCCACAGTGTGGGCTGCTGCAGTATCACTTCTGAGAAATTCTGCAGATGGGAAGACCTCTCTACCTACACATCTGTTGCCAAGACAACGGCCACCATATTCCCAGAATCCATTGGTCTCACCTTTGCCTGTGACCATCTGTGTGTATAGAAGAGGAATGCCCTCTCCCTATCTCTCTCTTCCCCTCTTCTCTTTCTGCCACCATCTTTGCTCTTTCCCCTCTCAATAAACCTCATGTGGAATTGTTTAAAAAAAAAAAAGACCTCTTGATGCTTCTTCAGCTTAGATGGCCCAGCATGCTGTCCACAGAAGCACTGTTATCCATCAGTCCTCTCATCCCCTGAAGGAAGTTCTGCTCCACATCTGATTAAGGGAGGGAAATACACCCAATCCCGATTCTCTCTCCATTTCATCTTCTTGAAGGGCATTGGGTAAGCAAGCTAACTGCCTTCAAACTCATGTTAGGGTGCAGGATTCCTGCCTGCTTCACGCAGGATCAACAATTCAGTGAAGGTCATCGGTCAGATTTAGGAAAGTAGATGTCATTTATTGCTTTTTTAAAAAATATAAGGCATACGATACAAAATTTAACAGGCAGTATCATTATGTACGATAGGGTTCGTGATGCATTTCTAAATGGCTAGGAGAAGAGGCACAAGGAAAAGCAGCATATCCCATAACTCAGCCATCTCTAGGCTTATAAACCAGAGGAATTCTTCTGTATCTGTATCATGTGTGCACTAGAATGCTCTGGGAATAACAGCAAGCACCAGATGTCTTCCAGTGGGAGAATGGGTAAGTAAATTATAGTATTTGTATAGAATATAATGATATATAGTTCTCTTAGTCAGGGTTTCTATTCCTACACAAGCATCATGACCAAGAAGCAAGTTGGGGAGGAAAGGGTTTATTCAGCTTACACTTCCACATTGCTGTTCATCACCAAAGGAAGTCAGGACTGGAACTCAAGCAGGTCAAGAAGCAGGAGCTGATACAGAGGCCATGGAGGGATGTTTCTTACTGGCTTGCTTCCCCTGGATTGCTCAGCCTGCTCTCTTATAGAACCCAAGAATACCAGCCCAGGGATGGTACCACACACAAGGGGACCTCCCCTCTTGATCACTAATTGGGAAATGCCCAACAGCTGGATCTCATGGAGGCACTTCCTCACCTGAAGCTCCTTTCTCTGTGATAACTCCAGACTGTGTCAAGTTGACACACAAAACCAGCCAGTACAACAGTGATGAGAAGGAAAACACTAGACACAAGCAACATGGAAACAGGGTTGCTAAGAGACAAATTAGAGCAGCCTACAGATAACCTACACAGTTTTCTCTCCATTTGCAGTTCTGAATGTTAAACTCAGGACCTGAACTCGTGGGGCAAGCCCTTTGCCACTAAGCTACATCATCACCGCATCATTCAGGTTAGGTTGATTTTGCTTTGTGAGATAGGGTTTCGTATAACCCAGCCTGGTCTCAAGCTCACCAGGTAGCAAAGGATGACCTTGAACCTCCTGACTCCACCAGAGTGGCTTTCCCATTCAGAACTGTATTTCTTAATACAACAATGATTACATTGCTAAGACAACAATGATATATTACAGATGTAAGCCACAAAGCCTGGACGATAGTTTTTATTTATCCAAAATCAAGCCAGATTAAGCAATATATTACATAAGGATTTTTATATAATAAAAATTATTTTATAAAGACAATAAGAAGTAATATTATTTGTAATGTGACTGAGCAAGGCAGTGCAAAGTTTCTTCCATCTTGTATTCTTGCTGAAGCCATTTCTGGTTTAATTAGATTTAATCTCCTTGATGGAGAATCTCATGGAATATGTTACCAAACTCTCTTCCAGGTCCTAAGGTCAAGATGCCCCAGCTAGCTTGTCTTAGTTTCTATTAAAACTGACTGCTTGTCTAGAATCTCCCCCTCCAACTAACAGCTTATCTTAGCTTCTGTTTAACTGCTGTCTTGTGCAAAACTCCCTGTGTGGCTGCTGAATGAAATAACAGATGTGGCCTGTCTTTAAAAGTGTTTTGCTCTAAATATTTGGGACTACACTTTTGGTCCCTGAAGTCCTCAGTGTAGTCCTAGCTGTCTAGGTAAAGACTTTCAATTGGCTATAAACTGTGGCAGAGTAGTCATCTCTGGTGGGCCCCCTATAATAGTAACAGCCCAAAATTTAAAACTACTTTTTAATTGTTGGATGGATTAATATGATCTAGTCACAAATGGAGCATACTACAATGTAGATGGATGTCCAAAACATTACACTTGACATGAAACAAACAAGCTAGTGACAAAGGACCATGAGCTATCATTATATATATTGTTAAGATTCTGCCGAAGATAGCTATAAATGCAGCCGAACACAAAGCCAGAAAGTTACTCAAAATATTGTGATGTATTTTGGCAGTTGGGCATATGTGTCAGATTAATCATATGTAACATTCTCAAGTGTGAACTTTGTAGATGACAATCTTGTTTCACAGTGTCAAGAGGCTGAACACACCTAGCACATGGGATTTCTGATTAAGAAAGAGAAAAATAAATTCATGGTTGTCTTGATGGCTGGAAGACTGATTGGGAGGACATAAAGGTGATTACTGTTGGGCATAGCATTTCTTGGAGTGGGGATGAAAGGGTCTGAATTTGATTGTCGTAACAATTATACAACTGTACAAACATTCTAAAGACCATTGAACTAGTCCTTTCAAATGGGAAGATTATGGGAGACACAGCTGGTTTATATCTCAGTAAAGCTCTAAAGAATAGCAAGAGACTCTTGGACAGGAAATACAGAAAGGAGATAGTGACAAGATTGTTGTGGGGACAAACCACATGCAAAGATGAGACAGAATGAGGAGGGGTGGCAGATAGGGCGCCCACCCTACACATGTGTTAGGAGGAGACGCTGGCCTTCTTGATTTTTTTTTATGATTATACCACATCACTTACACATATATCATATGTGTAAACACATGTAGGTGTAACATATGTTTGTGTTAAATAGTCCACAATACAATTCTATTGCAACATGAGGAAGGAATAGAAAAGTGAGTCTCCTTCAAGTTTGCCCAGCGACTGGTCTTAGTTTTCATCGTGTTCTTCAGGAGTGTCAGTGTGTTCCACAAACACACACACACACACACACACACACACACACACAAATGTGCATTTCTAGAAGTGGCTGCATTCTCTGCAGTCCACCATTCCCACTGTTTGCTTCTCCCAGACTTTGTAGAGCTCTCCAAAGCCGGGCAGAGTAGCCTCTGTTATGTAGAAGGCCAGGACTCTTTCAGTCGAGGAAGAATGTCTGGTCTAGAGTCAGTCTGCCCTGGTCAATCCCACAGCTCACCCGTTTACTCCATTCATATCTAGGAGACAAAAAGTCTACCTGAGCCAGAGTGGCGCCTTCCAGCATTGTTTTGTCCTGGCGTAACCTGCCACCCAGGCGGATGTTTGCTCGGCAAGCTCTATGACAAACCCCTTCACCATGGATGCATAGAATAGTATTCTAGACACAAATCTCAAGTACATTTGGACACCGACAACATTTAGAACAGAGCCTGGCACACAGTCACATGCACTATGTGAGAGATCTTGCTATCAGAGGACAGGGGTGTCTTGGGCTCTTTAACTGGCCTTGTGGATAGATTGTTTATACTGGGGGCTGCAGTTCAGATATTTGTGTATAATGCTACCTTGCATAGGAACAGTTTTCGTTGTTGAATACATGTATTGAAATGAAGTAGCTAGGGCCAGAAGAGCACAGACATTCAGTTTTAAAAGATAAAGCCTGAGAATCTGGAGGTGTAGGCTATGGTCCCAGGGCTTGGGAAACAGAGCCCAGAAGATCCTAAGTTCAAGGTCATATTTCCTTATATAGCCAGGTTCAGACCAGCCCAGGCTTTGTGAAAACTTGTCTCAAAACAACACCACGTAGAGAAGAAGGGTAGACAGTTGAAAAGATAAGGTAAACGATGAAAAGACCCAGATCTGGAAAGTTCTACCTGACGGGAGACATATTTGGTTAGTAGGCTATATGCCTAGGTCTCAGGGTTGTGGGAATAATTCCATCTGCAGGTCTAGGCTGGACTGTGTATGGACCAAGACTCCTTCACATTCAGACGGAAAGGAATGGTCCCTGCTAACATTCTACCATTGGCTGAATTCCAGATATATTTGTACAAAATGCAAGCCTACTATATTTTCTGTCCAACTTGCAATTAGGAGAAGAAGACAGAATCTTTTAATGTAAACCCATTCCTATTCTGAACTGTACTATTTTCAATTTTTTGTAAGCCTTATTTTTTTGGACATTTCTGAGGTTATTTATTTTACAAAAAAAAAAAAAAAGACGTGAAAACATCCAACATGCCTTTTAAAAGAAAGTGGGGTCTATTATTTGAGCTTTCCCTAAACAAATTAAACTTTTATATAATGTTTGGGGTGGAAGGTAAGTCAAGGAATACTGTATTTCTTTCTCTCTCTTATTTTTTTACTTTATTGGATTTTTTCCCCTGTTGAGTCTAGTCAATAATCCACATTCTGCAGCCACTCAAATGTCAAAATGTTTCAAAAAATATATTTTAAAAAAAATAAAGAAACGAATAGAAGCGGTCTTGTTCTTTAAGTTAGTTCTGTGTTCCCTTGAACTGTAGGTGAACTCGCCCTGCTTATAAAAGAGCAGCTGTTCCTGCAATTGAAACCATGGTTCATTACAAGCTGACCTCGGATTCAGGACTAAAACTTCCTCTATTTTACTACGACTATTCAGACAGGGACTGGAGATAAACAATAATCAAAATCAGGATGGAACTTGACTGGGAAACCCTCTATGTTCTTTGGCTGAATTATAGCAGCTCACGGATTGCCAGGAGTGAGGCAATGCGAAATGACCCCCGAACATTCCCTTTTGAAATGCCGTGGTCCAGGCTGCCAACTTGAGCACACAAAGGCTGATTGTAGCAACTGCTTAAGCATATACTTATAGAAACATTAATTATCACCAATCCTATTTTAAACATTTATAGAGTTGAGATGAAAGGACTCTTTTATATCGTGTGTGTGTGTGTGTGTGTGTGTGTGTGTGTGTGTGTTCCCCTTTGTTAAAAAAAAAAGTATGATTATTACAGAGTGTTTGGGGTTTGTTTCTTCTCCCTGGAAATGTTTTATTTCTACGTCTCATTCCTAAAATGCTCAGCTCAGTGTGAGGCATGCATGCTAATCAGGTTAGATGTGAGAAGGTAGCAGAGAGTGGGTGGGGAATCAGGTGTGATGTAGGGCACCGGGTGGGGGCTCGTGCAGTGTGGGAGGTATGGGCCACCGTCGGTGTGCAGGGTCTGGAGCTTCCGTGTCCTAGTTTGGAACTGGAAAGGTTCAGTTTGTTACAAAAACAAATCTCGAGCGAACCAACCCTAACTAGCGTGTGGGGCTGATGAGATGATTCAGTGGGTAAAGACACTTGCCCTGTAAGCCTGCCTACCTTGAATTTGTTCACTGGATCTCACATGGAAGATAAAAGGTGGGATGCCAGAACAGACTCGACAAAGCTGTCCTCTGACCTCTACCCAGACTAGACATGTCTTGTTCTCCAATAGATAGATAGATAGATAGATAGATAGATAGATAGATAGATAGACAGACAGACAGTCTTTAAAAGATACACACTATGGAGTCTGTTCTACAGAGTGTGTGTTTGCTTGCTTGCTTGCTTGTTTAGGATATAATCTCACAATGTAACTCAGGCTGGTCCAAACTGACAATCCTGTGTTGGCCTCCTAAGTGGTGAGATTGCAGGTGCTTGCTAAAGTTGGCTTTAAAAAATGGTCTGTGGCAAGCTGTGTGTGATGCATTTTTTACTCTTCAGGGATATCTCGGACTCCTGAAATCAATTATTATTCATCATGACGTGAGGGAGAGAGCAGCCCAAGCTATCCACTGACAGGGTGAGCTGTCCTTGTCCTGTAGGATGTGGAGCTGGGTGTGGTGGAGTGCTGGCGAGGGTTGACTCTGCACTGGTAGTGCTGCTGGTTTCATGGGCGCTGTGTGGGTGTGGAGACCTAGATAAAAGCAGAGCTGCCTGAAGATGTCACATTGCTGCACAGATGGCACCGGGTCACACACTGAGACCTGGCTCTGGTTCAGTTTCCCAGGGGCCTTTGCATCCCTTCCACCTTCCTTTCCTGGACCCGCATCTTCAGGCAGAGAGCATATGTCTGCCAAAAGATTATCATCTCATCCTCAGACCTGTGTGTGTGTGTGTGTGTGTGTGTGTGTGTGTGTGTGTGAACATGAATAATTGGAAAAACAAGGTGTCAGGAGGCCAGGATGAAACACCAAGGCCAAGGCAATTAATAAAAGAAGGCATTGAATTCGGGTTACCGTTTCAGAGGGGTGGAGTCTGTCTTGGTGAGGGTTTCTGTTGCTGTGATGAAAAACCGTGACCAAAAAGCAAGTTGGAGATTAAAGAAAGGGTTTATTTGGCTTATACTTTTGTATCTCTGTTCATCATCAAAGGAAATTGGGACAGAAACGCAAACAGGGCAGGAACCTGGAGACAGGAACAGACCATGGAGGCCATGGAGGGGTGCTGCTTACTGGCTTGCTCTTCATAGATAGCTCACTCAGTCTGCTTTCTAATAGAACTCAGGACCACCAGCCTAGGGATGGAACCACCCACAGTGTGCTAGGCCCTCCCCCACCAATAACTAATAAAAAAAGAACACCTTACAGATGGATCCTATGGTGGCATTTTCTTAACTACAGCTCCTTCCTTTCAGATAGCTCTAGTTGTGTGTCAAAATGACAGACTAGCCAGCCCAGAATCCATGATGGCTGAACAAAGGGATAGTAGCAGAAATGGCTGAGAGCATTTTAATCCAAAAGTAGGAGGCAATGAGTTAGCTACTGGAAATGGCACCTCCAAGTCCATCTGCAGGGACACACCTCCTCTTACAGGGCCACGCCTCCTAATCCTTCCCAGCCAATTCCATCAGCTGGGAGCCAAGTAGTCAGATATATGAGCGGATGGGGGCCATTCTCATTCAAACCACCACATATTCATCCCATGGTGCCCAGAGTCCGACCCATCCAATTCTACAGCACCCAAGAGTGGCCACCAGACCAAGCCAGCACAGGCTGATGCTCTCCTCCCCCCTTCTGTCATCAGCTTTCTGCACAGGACACCGGTATTAAATCAGACAGGAATCTGCGTCATTCACTGCAAGATCAAGTTCCTTACTGTTATTGCCAAGGCCAATAGGTTCCAATTTAAGAGTGAGAGAGGCAGCTATGGTTTATAATATACTTAACTGGGTTGAGTACATTGTCTTCTTATTGTACTTAACCCTGACAATAAACCTGCAAGGTTACTTCTGTCACCAGCGAGGAGCATGAGAGGCTGGGGATGTACCTCAGCTGGTGAAGCGCTTGCCTAGTATATACAAAGAGCAGGGTTCCCAGTGCTGAATAACCTTAGCATGGTGGTATATGCCTCCAATGACAGCACTCAGGAAGCAGGTCAGAAGTTCAAGACCATCCATAGTTACATAGCTAATTTGAGGCCAGCCTAGGCTACATAAGACTCTGTCTCAAAAAAGAGAAAAAGATGGAGAACCCAAGGCTGGGAAAGCCTGTGCCTTTTCCTGGGTTGCGTTCTTTGAAGCAGGGTGAGTATGATCGAGGGAGGGCTTTATGGTTTTATTTCACGTTGCTTTTTTTGGGTGTTGAGACAGAGTTTCTCTGTGCCCTTGATGTCCTGGAACTCACTCTGTAGACCAGGCTGGCCTTGAACTCACAGAGATCCAACTACCTCTGCCTCCTGAGTGCTGGGATTAAAGGTGTGTACCACTACTGCCTGGCTCCTGTCGCTTTAATGATGTGTCCAACTCCTACCTTCCCTGTGGTTTTATTTACATCCATAGGTGGAGTTCAGAGGTGTCATCTGGAGCAGAATTCTTGGGGCTCTGATGCTACTTTACTGGGTGTGTGCATTAGTTACTCTTACGTAGCTGTGAGAAAAACACCACTGAACACATTTTTTGCAAGGGAAGTATTACTTATTTTTGCTCAGGGTTTCAGAGATTTCAGACCCTGGTCCTTGGTGTTGTTGATTGTAGCCTCACGATGAGGAAGGGTGCCGTGGCGGTTTGTGGAGCACGTGGAAGAGGAGTCAGTTAACTGCACAGTGGGCAGGAAGCAGACAGTGAGCAAAACAGTGAGGGCCAGGCATCACCTACAAAATGGTCCATCTTGTTTACCCACCTCCTCCAACTAGGTCCCGCCTTCTAAAGTTTCCAAAGCCTCTCCAAAGCGCCCTCATGCTGGGATCCAAGAATTGAATTCTCTAGCCTGTGGGAGACCTTTCATGGTTAAACCATAATGCTACCCAAGTCCGGGCACACCTCCTTCTCCATCTTTCATTGCTGGGGCAACAGCAGCTGCAGCAACAAGAGTAGCACTTTATAGAGTAACTGACGAGAGGCAACTGGAAGCTTAGCAGACACAGCACAAGGCTCTGGACTAGGAAGAGCTAATTATCTTCATCCGTTATCACTATTGTCATTTTTGCAAGCTCAGTACAAGTTGGAAAAAAAAATGGAGAGCATTCCTGGAACAAACGCATGAGCGATCCTTGTAGGAGCAGGAGAGCTCAGGCGACGGTTGGTTGGTGGGAGGAGGACTTGGGTCACAGGACGGCTCAAGTGCAGAGCTGGGCCAGGGGTAGCCCAGTGGGCAGGACAAAGAGCCCAGTGGGCAGTCTAGATAAATGGAGGCCAAAGGAGCCCGGGGCCCTGCAGGGGTTGTTCCTGGCGCTTTGGGAGTCTAGAGCGAGTTAAGAGTCTGGAAATGATTTTTATGACTGGAGTTTCAGGTTCTTGCTGGGAATATGGACTTAGGGGTGTAGAGGTGTGTAGGGATGTGGTTCTTAAAGATTAAAGAAATACCTGTCCTTGCCCCACTGGGCAGATCCTGGGTTGGCTTTTTGTATCAGAGATCTACTGTTGAGAGACTGAGCCCTGGCCTGAGGGAGACCCAGACAGAAGCTTCTCAGGTGTTAATTCGATCAGGCAGGAAAGGTTTGCTGGATGGTGAGAAGCTTCCACGTTTTCATTTCATTCCCCAAGTGGCAACTCAAAGATTAGAAACTAAGTCTCTTACTCAGAGAGGCAGTGCCCTGAGCATGATGTTTAGGGATCTTCCAGCCCCTAACCTCACACTGCCTGGGCCAATCAGCTCTCTCTCTCAACTCCATCCACCATGTCTAGAGATCTGTGGAGATACAGATTCTCTACCCATGGTTTGAAAGTCTTTATTGTCTAAGACCAGTAGCAGTGTGTCTTAGCATTCTATCTAAACTCTACCCCACAGTTACCTGGCAACAGCCAGGTAGGCCTAACCCACTGTAAAAGGGGCTGCTTCCTCCCTCCTCTCTCTCTTGTTCTCTTGGGCTCTTCCCTTCCCCCCTCCCTTCCCTATTCCCTTACCCCCTCTCTCCATGTGTCTTTTTCTGCCTCTACTACTCTCTTAACTCCCCTCCCCATGATCTGAATGAATGCTATTCTATACTATATTGTGTGGCTGGTCACTCGGGGCAAAGGAATGCCTCATCATGGCCCACCGAGGCACTCCCTTCCACCATATCTGGCCATACCGCATAGAACATATTCTTTCTCTTTCTCTTTTCATAAACATATCAGTATGTGTTGCTGCTTATTACATTTCTACTGCTCTGGGCTAAATAACTAGATGTGCTTATGATCCAAACCAATTGTTAACAATTGCAATGAGACGATTTAGGGACAGTTGAGAGGTGTCTCGCCACTGAGAACATACAACTTTGGGTCAGTGCTAAGGTCACAATCGGTACCCAGAGTCTGGCTAACTCCAAAGTCCTGTTCTTGATTATTGGTTGGCTGGGGTGTACACGTATGGGCCAAAGATTGGTAACCAAAGGTGGAATTGTATCTGACTCTGAAGATAGCCTTGTGGCTTGAGAAGGGTGTGGGAAAGAACGGCCCTGGGGCTGAAAGAAGATGAATTTCACACAGAAGAATCTGTGACGGGGATCGGGGACAGGATGGACAGTGAGGATAGCGACAGATGTCATGGCCTCCACTGGCATTTCTGTTTAGTAATGTGGCAACATGATGTGGCGGGACAGGTGCCCTAGCGGGCCCATGTTGAGGCATCTCCCCACACCAGGTCTAGTAGAAAATGGGTTTATTTGGCGCATGGGTAAGGGGGGTGAAAGGGAGTAGAGGCAGAGAAAGAGATGGGACAGAGAAGACCAGAAAGAGAGAGGAGAGAGAGAGAGAAGGGAAGGGGCCAGTCGGGAACACATGGAGAAAGAGAGAAAGGGGGGAGATGACAGAGAGAGAGAGAGAGAGAAGAGAAAGAGAGAGAGAGAGAGAGAGAGAGAGAGAGAGAGAGAGAGAGAGAGAGAGAGAGACCCAACAGTCCTTTTATAGCGAGCCAGGCTCTTGGGCAGAGCCTAGAAGAATGCTAACATCCACTGGTTTCCCCACCAGTCCCAGGAAGAGGAAAAGATCCAAAGGACGCCTGCATATGCATATGAAATGCCATGAGCTTAGAGGCTATGTGATTTGCCTTTGAGACCTGGCTACTCTGTGATAGAAGGGGGCGTCCTGCCTCCTGGACTTCCTCCATCTGCAAGTCAAGGAGAGCCAGGGCAACTTGTGGGTAGAAGCCAGAGGGGAAGGCGTGGAGATGCAGCTCAGCTGGTGGAGTGTCTCCCTAGCATCGTGATGTCCATGGCTCCCACTCTAGCAACCCAGAGGCCGGCTGCAGCGGTGTTTGGCTGTGATTCTAGCACTCGGGGAGAGGTGGAGACAGGAGGATCAGTAATTTAAGTTCACCCTCCACTTAGTTTAAGGCTAGCCTAGGCTGCACAAGACGTGTGTGTGTGTGTGTGTGTGTGTGTGTGTGTGTGCATGTATCTAAAGGTTAGGTTAATGACCCACCCACTTATATTATTAAATATGTAATTTTCATATTTCTCTAAGAACATTTTTATTAAGTGTGTGTGCACACGCATGTACGTGTCAGTTTCTTTTGGCAGCCTTAAAGTCTATGGATCTTTGGTCAAAACTTTGTTTTTACTTTTATATTTTATTTTAAAGCCCTGATAAGCATGATAAGATCACGCAATCTCAAAGTTGACTGGTTTTTTGTTTTGTTTTGTTTTGTTTTGTTTGTTTTTTCCCACTTGGGCTCTGTCTGGCACTAGGAGCTTGCACGTTGTTCTGACCATTCAAGGCTCTTTTGTTTCCAAAAATTGAAACTCTCTCCCTAGAGAAAATTTCCAGCTCCCACCACAACCCAGTCTCCCTGGCAACCATCACCCATCCTATTTTCGTCTCCAGGAGGGTGAGCATGCTGGGTATCTTGTCTGAGTGGAATCCTCAGGATTTGTCCTTTGGGGCTTTGGTTCACTACATTTTGGCGTAAGAACCTTAAGAGGCATCCATACTGCAGCCTGGGTCAGAATGCCCTTCTCTTTTAGATTTGAAGAGGTGGGGATTGTGTCCTACACCTGTAATTTCATCACTGGGGAGGCCGAGGGAAATCATAATGAGTCCAAGACTGGTCTGGGTTCAGTCTCCAGCACCAGGTGGACATACAAAGAAAAGCACGTGTTAAGATGCAAACATTAAGCTAGGATCCTTTGGAAAAATTTCCCCCAGAACCTTTGCAATGGCAGCAAGCTCGGAGCCGTGGTGTGCTGTAGTCCCAGAGCTTGGAAGGTGGTAGCTCTGAGGTCCAGGTTTATCTAAGTCACCATCCCCACCTAACAAGAGGCAGAATAGAAGGCTTTTCACACCCATGTTTCCCAGAACCTTCTTTCTTCCTGCCTTCCGGGGGTAAACAAAGCAAGGAGGCCAGACCCGGGCTGTTCCTGACAGCTCAGTCTTTTGGCATCTTGTTGTCACAGACAACAAGTAAGTAGTCTGAAAGTTTTACATACCGGGAGGAGGAGGCGTCAGCGTCAGCGTCTGGTTTCCTATCAAGGGCCATAAAAGACCATGGCTACTGAAGATAGGGGATCAGCAGGGAGACTCTTAAACAATGAGCTGGAGAAAGGAGCTGCAAAGGAAGTGAATTTGTAGGTGACCAGGCACGCTGGCTATGTTCCTTGGCCCCTGGAAGATAACTCAACCTCTGTCTGAGTACTCCCGACATTAGCTGCTTCTGGAGAATTCTGGTCTGCCCCTTTTAACATGGAACAGCTCACACTGCAGTACTTCTTCACTGGCTGTGAAAGGCCAGCAGCAGCTGTCACACTGAGATGGTGTTTATGAGAGCCTCTGTCCAGGATGAGTGGGACTAAGAAACAGCTGGGCCTCTCTGGCCTCCTCACCCCGGGCCGTTTCCCTGAGTGGATGCACACCTCACTTGGACTCTTGAAGGAAGGACGCTTCTTTCTCAGAATGCTTGGAGAAGGAGGAGAGAAGGGAGGAATGAAGCTACTGTCTTTGCATCAGGGACAGAAATGTTTGTAAGAGGCTTTTCGAGACTCTGTCAAACACAGGACCGGGGGGACAAAATGGCACACTGAACAGAGAGAAGTCTGGCCTTTTTTTTCCTTCCTTTTTCTTTTTATTAAACTAGTGAAGTTTATCTTAAAATATACAACTCAGTATTGACATTTTTTAATTCATCAAAATAATCTATAATAGTTCACTGTCTTTTAAATGTACATGACATCTTGGGAAGTTAAAAGTTAAATGCACTCAACCAGTTTTTAAAATCTACTTAGAACATTAAACATGATAGAAGTAGAAAAAAATCTCTTGCAAAGTCCTCGATGAAAAGTCCTCTATGAAAGGAAATTGTGACAGGTTCCTGATAAGACAGAAACCTTTCCATCTCCAAGGGAGAATATGCAGCATAACTGTGACTTCATGGAATGAATTGGGTAGTGTTCCTTCTGTTTCTGTTTTGTGGAATAGTTTGAAGAGTATTGGTATTAGGTCTTCTTTGAAGGTCTGATAGAATTCTGCACTAAACCCATCTGGTCCTGGGCTTATTTTGGTTGGGAGACTTTTAATGACTGCTTCTATTTCTTTAGGGGTTATGGGACTGTTTAGATTGTTTATTTGATCATGATTTAACTTTGGTATTTGGTATCTGCCTAGAAAATTGTCCATTTCATCCAGATTTTCCAGTTTTGTTGAATATAGGCTTTTGCAGTAGGATCTGATGTTTTTTTTTTTTTTTAATTTCCTCAGTTTCTGTTGTTATGTCTCCCTTTTCAATTCTGATTTTGTTAATTTGGATACTGTCTCTGTGCCCTCTGTTTAGTCTGGCTAAAGGTTTATCTATCTTGCTGATTTTCTCAAAGAACCAACTCCTGGTTGATTCTTTGTATAGTTCTTTTTGTTTCTACTTGGTTGATTTCATCCCTGAGTTTGATTATTTCCTGCCATCTATTCCTCTTGGGTGTATTTGCTTCTTTCTGTTCTAGAGCTTTCAGGTGTGCTGTTAAGCTGCTAGTATATGCTCTCTCCAGTTTCTTTTTGGTGGAGGCACCCAGAGCTATGAGTTTTCCTCTTAGCACTGCTTTCAATGTGTCCCATAAGTGTGGGTATGTTGTGCCTTCATTTTCATTAAATTCTAAAAAGACTTTTTAATTTCTTTCTTTATTTCTTCTTTGACCAGGTGATCATTGAGTAGAGCATTGTTCAGCTTCCATGTGTATGTGTACTTCCTGTTGTGTTTGTTGCTATTGAGGAAGGGCTGGTCTTTTTATACACAGCCCCTGCATTCTGCCCATAGAGCCTACCAGTAGACTCTCTAGGGATGGCCATGGTGTAGTGGGGACTGGATATAGCCCCTCAGAGAAAAAAGACCATGTGTAGAACATAATACTGTATGTGCGAAAACCAGACTCCCCTGGGAATTCTTGAAAGTAAGTGTTGAGAGAGTGAAAGCCAAGCAAGGTCTAATTGGATAAGCAGATGGGAGGTGAGAAACGGCAAGACTCAACTCAGTCATCAGCACTGAAACTGCATCATTAAGTCTAGGCATGTGGCTCAGTTGGTAGAGTCCTTACCTCGAACATACAAAGCCCTGAGCTCACCATACTATGGAGGCATGATGGCCCGAGCCAATAATCCCAGCCCTGGAGGGGAAGAGGAGAGGGATTAGAGTTTAAAGTCAACCTTGGCTACTTCCGCAGGTTTCAGGCTAGCTTGAGCTACAAGAGAATGCCATTATTTTTCTTTTTTGGTCTCATTTGCAACAATTTTATTTTGAGAGGATACAATAATAAAGTATGATTCCCGTAGAAAGTGTGGAAAACCGGCTGAGGGTGCAGCTCAGTGAGGGAGCACATGCCTAGCTTGTGTGAGGTGCTGGGTTTGATAGGAGGTATCGCTATACATACATGGATATACACAAACACACTAACAAACACACATATACAAACATGCATACATGTTTGGATATGATCTTTAGTTTGTCTATCTGTTTAGTCTATCTATCTATCATCTATCTATCAATCTATCTATCTATCTATCTATCATCAGAAATTCAGAGAAACTCCTTTCCATTTGTGAGTACAGGACACACTAATACACACACACACACACACACACACACACACACGTATGCTTCCTAGTAAGATTGTGGTTATCAAGATATTAAACTTGTTAAGATGTATTATTGCTTGTTTACTTGTGTGAGTGTGTGTGTAGTTTTTGTGAGTGTGGATTTATGTGAAGGTTAGAAGACAACTTTCAGGAGTTGGTTCTGCGCGCCCCCCTCATGTTGGGGCGGGGTCTCTTCTTCATTCTCCAGGCTAGCTGACCCATAGCTTCCTGACCATTTTCTCATGTCTACCTCCCGTCTCAGGTTAGGAGTGCTGTGATGACAGATGTGCTACTACACGGGGCTTGTTCCTGAGTTCCAGGGGTCAAACTCTAGTCATTTAGGCTTGGCCACACAGTGGTTTCATCTCCCGGGCCCTCTCCATGGTCCTTAGTCTTTCTTCACTGGGCAGTAAATAGGTTAACAAGGTCAACAGGCTGCTGGCATAAATGATGGAATTTGGTCAGGAAGCCCTGGTCCCAAAGGTCATCTCTCTTCATTCTAAGATAACTTTCCCCTTAGGGCAAAAGGAAAATGTCTTCCAAAAGTCAAATGGCAAAATACAGTCGGCTGTGCAAAGTGTCATGGCGGATCCAAAGCCCATTCATTGGTAACCTTCATACCCAACTACACAGCAAGGCCAACGTCAACCAGGAGACCAGGCTCCCGGGGAAACGACCTGCTGGTCTGTTGTTTCTCTGCACCAGGGCAGAGGGAGCAAGAGCATACAATGGCCAATGTGTGTGCCATGGACGTCTCATTTCTTCAGCTGCCATGGTGAATGCCGACATAACCAGTGCTTCAGAGGGAGTGGAGTTTCCTTCCGGGGGCAGTTACAAAGACTCGCTGGCCGGAGCCTATTTCCTATGGAGTAAAGACAAGACTGCTGCCTGCTTAGCTGGAGGAACATGAGTGAAAATTCTGTGAAGAACGCCACTAGCTTCACTGAATTTCCAACTATTTTAATCATTATACTACTTTAATAATTAAACGGATCTCTCATAGGATGTAAGGACCATCATGGGTGCGACACCATCATTATCAGCATCAACAAAATTAACAATAATTCCTAATTGTTATATAATATTATGAGACAGCAAATATGTACGCTTTTCTCCAATATAAGAAAAATATGGAAATACAATATGTATCAGCAATTCTATAACAATTCTGTTTCCAGGAATGTAACCAAAAGAATAGATAAGCAAACAGGAATTAGTTCAGTGGTTGAATACTTGCCTGGCATGGGCAAGGTCTGGAAGCTTGACTTCCAGAACAGCGAACAATAGAACCCACTCACGTGCCAATAGCCATTCCATTCCCAACAGTGAACATATGGAAACATGGCTGGATGGTTGAGTGGGTAAAGGCCTTATTTTTTTGGAATTGTTAAGGGATTTTGAAGAAGGTATCCAAGTTGTTCAATGCCCTGGATCACTAAGCCTGACAAACTGAATCATATCCCAGAATTCATGTGGTGGAAGGAAACCTACATCCATGGGTTTGTTCTTTGACCTTCACTCTTATGACATGGGTGTACACACACACACACACACACACACACACACACACACACCACACAAACAATAAAGAAATGTAACACGAATTGTAGAACTAACACAAGTATCTAGAGACGAGTAGAAAGCAAAAATGTAATATCTCCATCATGTGGAATAATATTCCTTCATAAAAAGGAATAAAATACTGACACTTTGTACAACACAAGTTAACTTTGAAAACATGCTAAGTGAACCACTCAGTCATGATACATACATACAATAGATACATAATTCTAAATATATGTTGCCCAGCATAGGCAAATCCATAGAGGCCAAAAGCAGATTAGTGTTGCCAGGTTCTGGGAGATGAAAAGAATATCGAGTGACTGCCCAGAATCTCTTGTAGAGGTGATAAGAATGTTTGCTGGGCGGTGGTGGTGCACACCTTTAATCTCAGCACTTGGGAGGCAGAGGCAGGTGGATCTCTGAGTTTGAGGCCAGCCAGGTCTACAAAGTGAGTTCCAGGACAGTCAGAGCTACACAGAGAAACCCTGTCTTGGAAAAAAAAAAGAATGTTCTATAACTAGACAGTAATGGCATGGTCAGTTCACAGCTTCTAAATATACTAAATGCCATCAAACTGTATACTTTAAAATGGTTAAGATGGCAGATAGGCATATAGCTTCTCAATACAAAAAAACACAGCTCTCACCTTAGGAAGAATAAGAATTAGGTTTTTGGGGGGACCATTTTGAGTGACCATGACTCAGGAACACAGATTCAGGTCACCCCAAATTCCATGTTCCGATATGGAAGCAGTTTTATGGAGTTGTATAGTTTTATAGAACAAAGAAACTCACATGTTGAGACAAGTTAAAATGCATTGGTAGATACATCGGAGACATAGTTACAGCAGATGGGGGAAGTGTTCCTGTAGACTTCAGATGTTATCTGATGACATGCTATAGCATGTGTATGGAGGCCTGAGAACAACTTGTGGAAGGTGGTTCTCTTTTCCCACCACCTGGGGATCAAATTTAGGTCACTGGACTTGGAGACGGTGAACTACCCGCCAAACCATCTTACTGGCCTTATTTTTTTGGAATCTTTAAGGGATTTTGAAGAAGGTATCCAAGTTGTTAAATGTCCTGGAATCAATTCTCTAGCTGAGCTCTGAATTATCTCAGAGTACATTTGGATTGCCTTTAGTCTAGATGTGCTGTGAGCTGTGTCACTGTGGCAGAGACCCAACCCCTGGCCGTTCGACCATTCCCACCAACACTCCCAAAGGCAGCCCTGAGCCTAGAGCCTTGCTCGCTTGTTGCAAATAAATTCCTAGAAGGACAAAAGGAGCCTTGTGAACATTCTGTTTTGAAAATTGAAATATTCAAACGCATTCATGTGAAACCTGGGTTAGGAGAACCAGTTCTTGTTACCAGGGGGGTCTGAGTGTGCTGTCCACTGGGACTCAACGTGAGGGTTCATGACTTCTATACATTTTCATTTCTTATCTTTTTCCTTTTTTCCAGAGATTGATGAGCAGTAAGCAGTGAGGATGCCCTGAGAGTAGCCAAGAGGAAGAGAAGACAAGGACGGATGGTGATGTCAGCAAGAGAAAGAGAAGACGACGGCGACGTCGGCACGAAAATAACATTGGAAAAAAAACCAGAATCATTGCCTGAGTCTGGCAGAGGGAAGAGAGAGTAAAAGGAAGAGCGGTAATAAAGCCAGGGGTTGGCAAGGTTCTGGGAAGAAGAGTTAGGAAGCAGGAAGAGTCTCCCGGGTCCCATCTCTAAGACGAAGATGAAGATGGAGATGGAGATGGAGATGATGAAGATGAAGAACTGAGCACTGGCTGCATCGTGGAGACCAGAGTTCTCCCCAGCAGTTGGGTAGCATTATGGCCTGCCTGTGGCCTGCATGTTTTGTATCTCTCCACTTTTCCCTTTACAATCACACCTCTTAAGCAATATAGAGCCTTCATTCAGAAGGGCAACAACGATTTCTCATTTCACTGAGTTTAAATAGAGATGACAGGGCCCATTCTTAACATCAACAATCAAAACCAATTATGACTTTCTTTGCCTCCTGCAAAAAGCACACCACCGCTTTATTTATTTATTTATTTATTTATTTATTTATTTAATGTATGTGAGTATGCTGTTGCTATCTTCAGACACACCAGAAGAGGGCATCAGATCCCATTACAGATGATTGTAAGTCACCATGGGGTTGCTGGGAATTGAACTCAGGACCTTTGGAAGAGCTGTCAGTGCTCTTAACCACTGAGCCATCGCTCCAGCCCCACTATCACTTTCAGAATGAGGCATTCCACTCTGTGACATCAACAGGATGTGAGAAAAATAAGAAAGTCATAAAACCTTCAGAGACGGGAGATGCTAAATATCCTGAGGTAAGCCCGGTTATCCAGGACCAGTGCTGTGGATACGAAATAAAGAATACAAATAGTTCAAAGGACCATGCCTGCATGGGCATGGGTCAAGCACACTTGTCTTCAGCCTGGCAATGTGGCCACTTGCAAAATCTCTACTTCTGCCCCATGGAGGGCAATGGCAAACCATTGGATGCTTCCAAGTTCCCAGGACTCTCTAAGGCATGTTTGGCTAAATAGAAAAAAATATTCTTGCTGTGTAGTAGAGGAAAACTGAGTGAGGAGCCACTCTGAGGGGTCGGAACGTAACTTAATCGGTGGAATGCTAACCTCGTTTGAGTTCCTCAGAATGAAACCATTGAGTTCCATTCCCAGCACCACATAAACAACAGGCCTAGTGGAGAAAGAAGCAGGAGATCAGAGGTTCGAGGCCATCTTTGATTTCATAATGATACATAAGATTCTATCCAAGAAGAAGAAGAGGAGGAGGAAGAGGAAGAAGAGAGAGAAAGAGAGAGGAAGGAAGGAAGAATGGAAGAAAGACAGACAGACAGACAGACAGACAGACAGACAGAGCGAGCCACGTTTGACACCCACTTCTTTCTTCTGTCATCTATTGTCGAGCTCCCATCCTGAAAGCTCGTTCCTGCCCTGAAGTTTACTACTTTTCTTTGAAGCTGATCTTCTTTATGCCAAGAAAAGTTGCACTTGTGTACCTTGAATTTTAAATAATCATAATTAGGTTACAATACCAATTCATTAATTAGAAAGAGACACTAGCACAATCTGCATACTTTGACAATAAGGAATGAGTTGGTTCCTGTAGCATAAAAGTTCAGGTCTGAGGATTAGACTGGTCGTGAAAGCATTTCCCCTGCAGAAAGCTGTCAAGAGGCCTGAAGAGGTGGCGATGGGTTGGCAGAGATTGGACCAAATGACAAGTGGATAACCTGCCCCTCAGACCCCAGCCACTGTGAGGCCACGGACTCCCCGTGTTATTTACAATAGAGCTCACACATCTTTGTTTAATTGATAATAGCTTTTGATAATAGCTTTTGCAGTCTGCCTGTGAAATATTTATAGCACCTGAACGGCCAAGTCGTAGAGAGTGTATCTGTTTGGAAATGTCTTCTGGCATTCCTGTTTACTAGATGTTAGCTGTGAACATCCGCTTTCATGTCCTTAACTTTGAGAGATCAATATAGATTCCTGTTTATCCCTCTGCACAAAACTCAACTCCATAGATCAAGAGCCTCAGCATAAGACCAAACACCCTGAATCCGGTAGAAGAGAACATGGGAAGGAGTCTTGAACTCTTGGGCACATGAGAGGACTCTCTAAACAGGACCCCAATAACACAGGCTCTAAGATCAACAATCAAAAAATGGGACCTCACAAAGCTAAAAAGATTCTGTTCGATGAAGGATACTACTATTCATGAAAAGTGGCAGTCCATAGAATGAGGGAAAACCTTTAGTAATTATTCATCCTGTAAAGAATGAACTATCAGATTCCATGATCAATCTTTATCAGAGAAGTTTCCTCCTTCAGCAGATGTACTTAACACAGAGACCCACAACTGGACAATGTGTAGACTCAGAGAACACTGAGTCCTAAACGGGGTGCCTTTGTCCAACCCTGTTCCTCACGGCTCAGGGATCTGTGTGAAGAGGAGGCTGAAGGAGTGTGGGAGCCAGAGGGGGTGGAAGACTCCAAGGAACCAGCACCTTCCAGACACAGCAAGCCGAATGACACACACATGAACTCACAGACGCTGTAGCAGCACGCACAGGGCCTGCCCAGGTTCAAGCCAGATGAGATCCAGCACTGAGAGGGGCGAATAGAAGCCAGGTCTCACCATAACAAGAAGTTACCTGTATCTGATACCTGCCGACGAAGGAGAAAGTCTGTTTTCTCCAGTGGATTGTCAGTGGGTGTATCAAGTATATTTCAGAGTAGGCCCCATGCCTAGGAGTTATTGGCCACAGCACAAAACCAACTCTTTGTTGTTGGTGGTGGTGGTGGTGGCGGTGGCGGTGGTGGTACCAAGACCTCCGAAACCTATGACATCACATAGGTGACAGTGACACCTATACACCTGTTGCCAAGGCAACAGCCACCATATTCTCAGAATTCATGGGGCTCACCTTTATCTGCAACCACGTCACCCTCCGTGTATATATAAGAGAAGCTCCTCCCTTCCCCTCTTCTCTTTCCACTGTCACCTTGCCCTTTCCCCGTTCAATAAACCTCGCGTGGAACTGTTTGGCCTGGCGTGCTCTTTCTGGAGTTGCCGCTGCCCCTGACAGTTGTTGTTGTTTTCATTTTGGCATTTTGTTTTTTTTTTAAATTATTTTATTTTAAGACTGTGTGTGTGTGTGTGTGTGTGTGTGTGTGTGTGTGTATGTATGTGTGTGTGTGTGTGTGTGTGTGTGTGTGTGTGAGAGAGAGAGAGAGAGAGAGAGAGAGAGAGAAGGAAGTTGTGGGGTAAGGAGGATCTGGGAGGAGTTGGAGAGAGACATGATCAAAACATTGTTTGAAAACAAAGAGCATATTAAAAAGTGGGACTAAGGTGCTGGAGAGATGGCTCAGCGGTTAAGAGCACTCACTGCTCTTCCAAAGGTCCTGAGTTCAAATCCCAATAACCACATGGCGGCTCACAACCATCCATAACGAGATCTGGCTCCCTTTCTGGTGTGTCTGAAGACCGTTACAGTGTACTTATATATAATAATAAATACATCTTAAAAAAATTTTTTAAAAAAGTGGGACCAATAACATGTAGCTCACAGAGCTCCTGGTGGAATTAAGAAGGCTCTGGCACACCACTCAAGTCCAAGTGGAGTCTTTGGAGTAACCGTGAAGGACTGCGAAGAAGACCCTTAGTGCAAGGAAGTAACAGGCTGTGAGTCCCAGTCAGTGGTGGAGCACTTGGCTAGCTTGAGCAAAAGGCCCCGGGCTCGATTCTAAGCACAGGAAACAAACAAAAACCTCAGCAACAGAAGAGCGAGAGCGTTCTAACCGCACTGCGCATGGCGACACAGGCCTTTAGTCCCAGGAACCAGATCTCTGTGAGCTTACGGCCAGCCTGGTCTACAAACCAAAGCCCTGTCTTAAAAGACACACACACACACACACACACACACACACACACACTGACAAAAAGAGCTAAAATTCAAAAGTTTTAACTTGTTCTGAATGACAAAGACATGTCATAATTGAGGAAGAGCATTGTGCTTCCCAGTGGTGGCTCACATCTATAATGTGCAAAAGCAAGCAGATCTCTGAGTTTGAGACCAACCTGATCTACAGAGTGAGTTTAAACAGCCAGGGCTACACAGAGAAACCCTGTTTTGAAAATGAAGAAGAGCAGGAGGAGGAGGAGGAGGGGTAGTTGGAGGAGTTGGAGAAGGAGAAGGAGTTGGAGGAGTTAAAAAGGAAATCAGTAGATAAATTTTGTCTGTGTCTTTGTTAATTTTCAGTGCTAACCGATGTCACGTGACTAGCACCGCTTTCCTGAGTTATAAATGATGCGTCATTATACTTTCAGGGCTGCGTATAGCTTAGCATAGGCGAGGCCTGGGCTTGATAACCCCAAATTGTCATTAAGAGAATTTATCCCAGACTCGGGAATAACCAAAGAAGTTATTCCACGCTCTTTTCCAAATGACCCTGGAGAACTGAGAAGCTCACCTGTAGACCTCCCAATGCTACGGGAATTGTCATTAAGTTTAGCTTACTGTTCATTCTCTGCTCAGGTCTGGATATTTGTAATTCTTTCCAAATTCATATGCTGAAGCCTTAACTCCCAGTGTAATTGAACCTGGAAGTATCATGGTTTGTTCTCTATTGCTCTGATAAACACCATGACCATAAGCAACTCGGGAGAGTAAAGGGTTCATTTCTTCTTACAACTTATAGTCCATCACGACAGGAAATTAGGGTCAGAACTCAAGGCAGGGACTGGAGCAGAGACCCTAGAGAAACACGGCTTTCTGGCTTGCTGTTCTTGACTCACTCATCTGGCTTCTGATGCAACCCAAGACCATCTGCCTAGGGATGGCACCGCCCACAGTGGCCTGGGCCCTCCCACATCAATCATTAATCAAGAAAATCGATCCCAAAGACTTGCTCACAGGACAAATTCTCAATTGAGTTTGCCTCTTCTCAACTGACTCAGGTTTGTGTCAAGTTGACAAAAAACAAAACAAAACAAAACAAAACAACAACAACAACAAAAAAAACCAGGCAGCACAGGAGGTATGTGACTCTAAGGAAGCAAATTAGATGAAGTATGGCTGAAAGAGGAGGGCCCTGATCTAATAGGACTCAGTTCATATAAAAGACTCCGGGCTATACAGACTGGACAAAGGCCAGGTGAGGATACCGCAAAAAAAAGCAGACACCTGAAAGGCAGAGAGTCCTCACTGGAAACAGTCGCCAAATCCTTGATCTTGGAATTCTGAAACTGTGAGAGGATTCTTTTCTACGGGAAGCCACCCAGCCTTGGGACTTGGTCTTGACAGCTTGTGTTGATGCTGACAGTGCATTATTGCCTAAGGTTTGGTTAGAGCGCTTTGGATATTAACTTGTTGAAGATTGATGAGTTGTTTGTGAGCTGTTCCAGTAGACATAAATTGTTTCTGTTTGTAAAACAAGAGCCTCCAAGGTCACTCTTGATGTTCTGGTTGTGAGCCTAACCTTTAACCGATGAATCACCTCTCCAGCCCTAAGGTCACTTTGATTGACAAGTAGAACATTAACCAGTGTATCGAACTTCGTAATCTAAGTCTGTTTTTCTGCTTTGTGAAATGCCATTGACAGTCTCAACAGATTGGGCACAATGGTTTGTAGTCCCAGATACTGGAGAGGCTCAAGATTTCCTGAAATCAGCCTGGTCTGCATGGTGAGCCCTTTCTCCATCTCTTCAAAAAAGTTTAACAAATAAATGGCTTCTCTCTTCCAAGGTTGCTATGAGATTGAGTGTAGCACATAGAACACCCGCTGGGCACTGCTACACACAAAGTAAGCTCCCAATCAAATGACAGTCACTGTAGCATTTAGATAGAGTGCTATGGTGTCAAAAGATGTGACAGGCCGGGTGGTGGTGGCACACGCCTTTAATCCCAGCACTTGGGAGGCAGAGGCAGGCAGATTTCTGAGTTCGAGGCCAGCCTGGTCTACAAAGTGAGTTCCAGGACAGCTAGGGCTACACAGAGAAACCCCGTCTCAAAAAAAAAAAAAAAAAAAGATGTGAAAGGTCTATAGGTAAAAGGGAGGGCATTTCATAGATCTTGAATTTCAAGATCTCTTTAAAAAGGAAAAGGCTGGGGAATCCCAGGCTCAGTTATTGTCCACAGCTAACAAGTCTAAGTGGGTGGCATCTGGGATGGGCAGGCCCTGCTCTATTTGTTCCAACCACACCTAAGTCCCTTTGTTCCTCTGCATGACCTGCCTGGCCCTCGGGGTTTTGATGCCCAGGGAAGAGCATCATCTTCTTGTTTCCTAGCTGTAATAACCTTTGACACAGATTCCAGAGGCCCCGGAACCAGGACCACCTAATGGGGGAGTCTCAGAGCTTCATGGATCAACCTGCTAATGTGGAGTGTCTTCACGTTACCCTAACTCTTCTGTTCTCCAGGAAGGGCGTGAAGGAGTGCGCTGTACATCCAGACAAGGCACAAGGTTGGGAAAAGCTTCTTCCTGGGGCATGCTAAGGTCAACCCACCTGTGCGATACTCTCCATGACGTGACAGCGTCTGAGGTTGTAGGCCAGCAGCGGTCTAGCCAATAGTAATAGTTAACTTGAATATAGAGGTCCACCCAGCCTCTCAATGCTTAATGACTGATTGAAGACTTTTGTGCGGGTTTGTGTGTGGGCAAGACTCTAGAAATTGAACCCAGGGCTTTGTGTATGTTGGGCAAGCACTCTACCACTGAACTATACATCTCTATCCCCTTGAACTTTATCTTGAGACAGAGTCTTGCCAAATAATCTGGGCTATCCTCTGATTTGTGATCCTCAATATTTCTGGTAGCTGGAGTCAAGGGCGTGAACCACCCTTTCCCAGAAAATTCCATGTCATTTGGAGCTTTGGGAGGTAGTTTTATAGATCTACAGCCTAAAAATTTGAAACTACACACACACACACACACACACACACACACACACAGAGGGAGGGGGGCAGTCTCATGTAGCTTACATTGGTCCCAATTTCAACTTACTATGGAGCTGAGGATGGCCTTAAATTCTTGATCCTCCTGCCTCCACCCCCAAAGTGATGGGCTTACAGATGGTGTGCCACTGAACCCAGGTCTAAAATTGTCACTGTCCCTGCTGTGAAGTCTATCTGAATTACACGTCCCCTTACCACAACACACACCCCTCATTCCCACCACTTCATGTAACTGTCGCATATTTTGCCGAAGAAATGTTAGTGGAATCAGTCCTTGGGTCTTGCCCTGGCCCTTCTGCAGGCTGGCGACCCGGCTCTGAGGGTTTCAGAGAAAATATTGACAGTATGTATTTCATAGTCCTTCTGAAGATGAAGACGCCAAATCCTTGAGAAATGAACATGAGCACAGGGCTTCATCATGCCATGGTCCCGGGCTTTGTATTTCCCAAATGCTGGGCAGCATTGCCAGCTGTGTGCCATACATTTACAGGGCTGCGGGGTCATTCCATTCTTTAAATACCATACTACAACAGGGGCATTGCTCTCTCTTTATTTTATGAACCAAGAAACAAGTTTCCTGAGGTTTCCCTGCCAGTCCTTGTCCTCGTGTGAGAGAGCTGCCCCATGAACCAGATCTACCACCTTTGTGGTCACTGGGTCCTCGGTTCTCATAGTTATAGAAATAATCTTTATTAAACACATCCGTATCAGACTTCGTCACTGAAAAGTTAAACACTTGGCCCACTCTGTCTCTGAGTCCACCCACGCCAGCAGCCGGGAGACTGACAAAGGGTACAGGACATCTTTGAAAAGGCTTTTACTGTCTCCTACCTGGTGCCTCCTGGGGGAGGGCACCAAGATGTCAATTTTCTGGCTATTGCCAGCATTTTCTAGGACTTCACCTCAGAGGCCTGTCTCTCTAACTTCCTGCTGTAAAGAGTTCTACAAGTAGGTGTGACATTTCTCTACAGGCTTTTAACCCCAATAGGTCTGGACCCAATAGACCCAGGCTCCTGTTAATGAGGTCTGTCCCTCCCTCTCCGTTCCTCCAATCTTTCCTGGGCGATTGTCCTTGCCTCTGTTGGGGGACACAGAGGAAATCACAGGAGTTTCTGGCTTCCAGGGCTCCGAGAACCCTGGTTTTATTTAGAAAGAATTGAGCTCTGATTCTCAAACCATTTCAGCTGTCTAAGGCTAGGTGGCTCCTTCTAACATAGCACGTTTTCCATTCCAGTGCCCAGCAGTGCTATGGTTTGGGAATTCAGTGTCCTGTAATCATGAGCATTGGGAGTCCACTAGTCACCAAACCAGGGAGGTGCCTGGGGCAAAGGAGGAACTCACTGGGCTGGCATCCCCGCTTCCACCCTTGACCCCTCTGACTCTGGGCAAGACATCCCCTGGGTGTGTAGGCTTCCTTGTCTGGCAGCAGGTAGGCAATGGGGGACTGGCATCGGGGATGGGTCTGACGACTTTATAGATGTTACATCCAGTCTGCGGGCAGCAGGTGAATCACGGCTCAGGATGGAAGAGTGAGACCGCAGGTGAGCAGCGCAGAGATGAGATGAAAGCAGCAGGCTGAGCCACAACAGACTTTGGTGCATTATTCTGGGGTCCGACACGTGTATTTTCAAAGCATATTTTTTTCCCCTGCTTCAAGATGACTGAATGGCCGACCCTTAAGAATGACGAGAGAGTTTTGTTTCTGTGAGTCATTTGAAAGCGTTGTGTGTGATTTAAGATTGGGAGCAGGGGAAAAACTGTAATGGAGCTAAAAATTAAGGGGAATAACACAAGAAGCTGGGCTAAAGTTCAGTGGCGTCGTTTTGCCTAGCACAGGACCAGGTGTGTGTGTGTGTGTGTGTGTGTGTGTGTGTGTGTGAGAGAGAGAGAGAGAGAGAGAGAGAGAGAGAGAGAGAGAGAGAGAAACAGCCTCTATTTTTGATATTAGCAAAGATGGGCTATAAAAAATGCTTCTTTACAGTGCAAATTACTAACTTGGACGTATTAGAAAGGGCCAAGGTATGGAAAAACCATAGCAGACATGACATAAACAAAGACAAACAGAACTTCCAAATAGAACACAGAGGTCTAAGAGCATTTGAAGGCTTAGACTTACTCAAGGAAGATGAGATGCAAGGTCCCGGCATAGAGCAGGCCTGTCGTGACTGGAACTGTTGGGGAGAGCAAGGAGGGAACACGGATGAGCTGAGGATAGCCCAGGCTGGCCTCACACCCATGATCCTCTTGCCTCTGGAGTGAGGATTACAGGCGAAGGCTACCACAGTGGTTTCCCAGTTTCAGGCGCTTAAAATTGGAGCCAGGAATTCAGACTCACCAAGTGTTCTCGGGAGGCAAAACAGCTTGTGAAACTGGACAGTTCTATCAGGTCCTGGCCTTTGGGTGGAGATTTACTGAAGTGAACAGTTACAAGGAATGAATGGATACACACACACACACACACACACACACACACACACAGAGTTAGCTGTAAATCACCATCTATTTGGTGAATTGGTAAGAGTCAGAGGACAAGAGCGTGCGCCTGCTGGGAAAGCCTTGGAGAAGATGGATGTCCAAGCGTGCTGTGTCCTGCTTACCCCATCCACTCCCACCCTGGCCAGACCCTACTTAGCTTCTGAGACCAGATGAGCTTGGGCACATTTGTTGTCTCCCATTGCTATGATGAAGTACCCAAGACAGTAATTTATAAAGAAGAGGAGTTTATTTTGGCTTAGGTTTCTGGAGGATGGGAATTTCAAAATCATGGTACTGACATCTTGGCTTCTGGTGAGAACTTCATGATGCTTCAACTCATGACAGAAAGGCCAAATAGGTGTGTGTGTGTGTGTGTGTGTACATGTGTGTATGTGTATATGTATGCATATGTGTGTATGTGTTTGTATGTGTGCATATGTGTGTATGCATATATGTGTGTGTGTGCGTGTGTATGTGTGGGTATGTGTGTGTATGTGTGTATGGGTGTGTATGTGTGTATGGGTGTGTATGTGTGTATGTGTGTGTACATGTGTGTATGTGTGTGTATGTGTAAGACAAAACACAATGGATAAGCTTGCTTGCTTTTCTTTCTTTCTCTTTCTTTCTTTCTTTCTTTCTTTCTTTCTTTCTTTCTTAATTTTTTCTTGTAGCAACTATTTCAGTCCTTCCATAGAGATAATCAGTCCACTTAAGCAAATAAGAGGACATTAGTTTGTGTGTAGGTCTTCTTGGTCTAAACACCCTTCAAAGTTCTCACTACCTCTCCAGGTCACAATACTGGGGACTGAGCATCAACATGAATTTTAGAGAGAACACATCACACCACGTTTTGACCCCAGCACATGGTGACCACAGATTATGTGAAAAACGGAAGAAGCATGCTTCAGGTTGGGGAAAATGCTAAAGGCCACAGGAGGGAGGCACACACAGATTGGTGGCGCCCAGGCATTTACTCAGCCTGCATCCTGAATGGTCTGTTCATTATCCTGGTGGCCGGTAAGGGCGCAGGAGACCAGATTATCTGTGGGAATTCCATGAGAAATTGTTGAATACTTCTTCATATATTCCCAGGGAAGAAGATCAGCAAAAGAGTTTGGCAGATGTTAAGGACAGGGACTTCCAGCTGTCAGCCTTGTGAGAAAGCAGACCACATCTGGCCTGGAGTGTCGGGGACAGGTGAACTTCCATGTCACACCAGCCTCCCTATCCGTTCTTGGCAGCACGGTTCTGGGCTGGACATAGTGTCTGTCTCAGTGCTAAGCCGCTGGTGAGAGCTCCCTTCCTCCTGACATTCATGGTCCACAGGCCAGACAGATCAAAGTGACGGGAGTGTGGATACCTTGGGATTCTCTCTTTATGTTTTTTTTTTTTTTTTTTTTGTAGCGTTTTCTACAGTACCTCTTAGCTATTCGTTGCTTTTGAAATCAGTAAAACAAAACAGAACTTAGTTTTACAAAGCATTTAAGCTACTGTCAAATCAATACATTGCCTTAGAGAGATGTCCAGTGTGTCGCCGGGTGAGGAACAGTAGTGAGCCACACAGGGCACACAGCACCATCTCAGTTCTGGAAGAAAAGCGCCTGCCCTGAACTCTAGGGCTGGAGTTCTGCTCTCTCGTCCCTCTAAAACGCGCGCGGGCGTGCGTGCGTGCGTGCGTGCGTGCGTGCGTGCGTGCGTGCGTGTGTGTGTGTGTGTGTGTGTGTGTGTGTGTGTGATTCTTGTGGATTTAAGACACAACCCCCACTACCGATTTGGTCTTCAGGAGACCTTCTTGGCATGTGTTATGTCAAGCGCTGAATTAAGTCCCTGTGCTTTCTCCTCTTGGGGGCTTCCACGGGTTTCCAGCCTTTGTCCTCGGAGGCCACTGGGAACAAGATCCTTTGACTGGATTGGACAGTCTCCCGCCCTTTGGATCCTCCCTTCTGAAGTGTGTACATCCTCCAGGTGTGGTCACGCTTGAGAAGCAGAAGACGGGCTGGGGGAGGGGTCCTGGGGGGGCGCTTTTGGGCCTCTTTTTCCCCCTGGCCCAACTTTCTTTGCCTTTGAAACTTGTTTCCAGTGAATAAGGGGCGGGGGAGGGGGAGCCGCAAGCGCTGCCTCCCGCAAACCCCGTTTAGAGCAAGGGAGGACCGGGAACCGCCCTCACCGCTACCCCGGCTCTCACCTCGGGCCAAGGGTCCAGGCAGGCTTTGTTCCTGCGGAGTCCTTCCCAGGAAGGAGGTGATGGTAATTAACACCTAAGTGGAAACACTTCGAGAGAGGTTAAACTCCTCCAGGCATTTGCATTTGAAAGCTCTGCTGCTAATTGCGGAATGCGAGGCTTTATCTCCCCAAAGGAAAGGCAGGCCATGGAAGTCTGGTAAAGGAGGGGGTCCCCCCCACCCCTCCACCCCACTTCCACTTGGGACATTCTACTTCCCAGCCTGGTGCAGGAGAAACTGGGGAGCAGGGGAATCCCCAAAATGCTGATTTTTTTCTTTCCAAATCCCAGAGTTTCTGAAAATGAAGTCCATTCTAGAGATAGCCTGTCTTCTGTCACCCGAAGCCCTCAGCTCTGCTCCCAAAGCAGGCTGGGCCAAGGGTGGCACCCAGCCCCTAGATAGCCTCTGGTGTAGAGAGTAATTATTATTAGTGGTAGTATAGTTGGAACACCAGCAAGAGGATTGCTGTGGTTGATCTGCAAAATAGTGACAGTGACCACACACACACACACACACACACACACACACAGTCACTAGAGCTGATTTTTTTTTCAGGGTAAAATATGCCTTTGGCTTGGTGGTTTGGGTCTTGGACAGACCTGCAATCAGCCAGTTCCCTGGGGCAGATCCGACCTCGTCTGCAATCTTTAAAGTGCTGCAGACACAGCATTGATGACGGAAACTTATATAGAATCAGGCAGGACCCAGGAGCATCAGACCAATTCTGCTATGTAATGAGGACCACCTTTTGGGAGGTGGCTTCCTGTCACCACAATCCTGGGTTCTCTGGGCTCAAGGTAGCTCAACCCATGCAGAATGTGAAAATCACCCATGTTCGTGGTGCCAGGAGCCCTAGGGCGGTTACAGGACCCGGTAAGGATGAAGTAAAGCATGGACTGTCCTTTTTCAAATGTGGATAGACCGCTAAGGTCTTTCCCTCCTCGGGTCTGCATGGGCTGGGCCAGACAACTCTGGGCTGTGCATCCGACCTCTTCCTTTAGGCCTAGCAGTGGATTTCAGGGCAGGCTTCTCTTTCTCAGGACATGCCTGGAACTCTTCATGGAGAGCTGATTCGGGGAGAGCCAGCAATAATGAGCGCCCCTAAGCGAATGTACAGTTAACAAGCCCCCAAAACACCAGTCACATCGGGGAGAGCCAGCAATAATGAGCGCCCCTAAGCGAATGTACAGCTAACAAGCCCCCAAAACACCAGTCACAGGGACATCATTGCCTGGTGTGCGGGAGTGGCGCCTTTGAACATTCCGCCCCGTGCCCCTGGCTCGTTGGTTCGTTTGCCCGATCACACACTCATTTTTTTTCTGCTGTTGAGCTGTATACATAGATCTTGCTGATTGGTGGGAGTTCTTTGCAAACCAGGAAGGCCTTTTCTCTGCAGACTCCAACTGAGCCTCTGGTCCCCCGCCTCTCAAGAGCTGGCATTGCCTGATCGGTCTCACGGGGGACGATAACCTCACCAGCCGCCGGTTATAAACAGGTTCTCCAGTTTTATTTATATCATTTTGTGAATCGCATACATTGTTACCATATAGACATTTCATTCTGTGTGTGTGTGTGTGTGTGTGAGAGAGAGAGAGAGAGAGAGAGAGAGAGAGAGAGAGAGAGAGAGAGAGAACATGAATTCTTTTGGGTTTGTTTTCTTGTGATCGGTGTAGACAGCTCCTCTCTACACTGAATCGATCAATTTGACATACATTTATGAGCACACTTAGTTTTCATTTTTAAGATTAAAACTTTAATCCACCTGAAGTTTACTTGAAGACTGAAAAGCGTAATCTCATTTTGTTCCCTGAGATTGCCAATGAGCCTCAAATAATTCCTCACAGAATGTCTTCACTGAATGGCCCTTTCTTCATAGGGGAAAGTTCTGTGTGCGTTTACTCCCTCTGGCCCCTCTATTTTATGACACATGGGCTCTCTTCTTATCTGTTCTCCAGGCAGGGTCTTGCTGTGTAGTTTACACAAGCCTGGGACTCTCACCCTCCCTTGCTGCTTCTGGCTCCACAGGGCACCGTGATGCCCAACTGCTTCTACATTTCCTGGTCCATAGAGTATTTTAATATTTAGTAGGAAGACTGTTTACTTGCTATCTCTGAACTTTTTCTAACCATGTCCTACATGTTCATTTTTTCCAGTTAAATTTAACATCCTTTTATCAAGACCTCTCAGTTCTCTTAATTCAGGAATTGTGATCTGAAAAGGGGCTGCTTCCCCAACAACTTCTGCTTTCTTTTTTATAACCCATTGGACCTTTAAAGGTCCCCTGCCCTGCGCCTACCCCACCCCTGCCCCCAGCTCCTGCGCACTCCCTAGGAGAGGCATCCCTGGGATCCTTTATCTTCTCAGCTCCTTCAACTAATGAAATACAAAACTTGCGGTCTGTTGTGCAGTGCCAGAGATCTGAGCCTTTTGCACAGCGTTTGAGGGCCCTGTCTGAGATGAGCCTCCCCTTCAGTCACACTTCTCTTGTCTTCTGCCTGGGATGACTTTAAACAACAGATCACCCACCTTCTCCAGGCCTCAGGTTTCCTCACTTGTAAGGAAGGGAGCTGGGCTTAGAGGACCAGAGTTGGGTTCTCAGCATCCCAGTCAGGTGGCTCGAAACTGCTTGTCTGGCCTCTGTGGATACCTGCGCGCGCGCACACACACACACACACACACACACACACACACACACACACACATGCGCGCGCGCGCGCACATATTTATGAGTTTATCCCTGAGGGACGCTCTTCATCTTCCCCTGAAGCTACCTAACTAGGAGCTCTGAGGTGGTCCCCCTGTTGGGATTTTTTAGGGATAGCTTTGCCCTCATTGCATTTTCATGAGAAAGACCCTGGGTCAGCTCAGTGTCTCTGCTCCCAGCTGTGCAAACAAACACCTAGGTCAACCTTAATTGGAGCCCTCTGTGAGTCACTTTCAGGGACTGTGCCCAAACTCTCCCTCAGGGGCACCCCAGCAGGATGGTCAACAGCTTCTCCTGCATTCACCATCCTTCAGGTACCAAGTCAGCCTCCGGGGAGGTGGGCCCATGGGTGGGTAGGCCCATGGGTGGGTGAGCCCATGGGTGGGTGGGTGGGTGAGCCCATGGGTGGGCCCATGGGTGGGTGGGTAGGCCCATGGGTGGGTGAGCCCATGGGTGGGTGGGTGAGCCCATGGGTGGGCGGGCCCATGGGTGGGCGGGCCCATGGGTGGATGGGTAGGCCCATGAGTGGGTGAGCCCATGGGTGGGTGAGCCCATGGATAGGTGGGCCCATGGGTGGGTGGGTGGGCCCATGGGTGGGTGGGTGGGCCCATGGGTGGTTTAGCAAGATGAATGGCTCAGGACCACTTGGACCTCCGAGTGCAATTTGTGTTTGAGTGTTGGTTTGAGATTGCTTTTGTTTTTTATTGGAAAGATCCAAATAAAAGAATCTTCGAGGTGTTTTTATCAAGAAGACATAGGCTGGATTCAGTGAGATGCCGCACATGGGAGAAGATGCCTTGAGAGAGTATTTCTTGGGGAAATTAAGAATGTTGGTCGGCCAGCTGGTCAGGTCACCAGTTCAACCTCCTACCCAGAGCGAATCTCTTCCTTGCTCTCCTGGGGGGGGGGGAGGGCATTGCACCCCACAGTGTTGATGGCTGGGTGACAGGCTCACACTCCCGGCTAATTCCAGCAGAGACACATTTACGGTTTAGTCTAATTGTTTCTCTAATTGAAAGCCAGCAGATAAGCAGTGAGCTCTTTCCCATGCAAAAGAAGCTTTAACCAGAAGAAACAGACCGAAGGCAAAAGAAAGCAAGGGCTGGCCCAAGCCGGCTTTGGCGACTTGCATCAGAATGCATTTGAGTTAATTTGACTGGTGGGGGTGCTTAGCTACCCAAACACTTTAATAGGATTGAGGTTGGCTACTCCGGAGCCTTGCTCGGGTAAGAAAGGACTAGCTAAGCCCTCTTTTCTTTAAGCAAACAGCGCCCACACTCGTACAGGCCAAAATAATTAAGTAATTAGCAAAGGCATTTGTCAAAATGCCCGGTGGGGCTGACCAAAATGACAGCTTTGAGAAGGCCGAAGAGCTTGCAAATGGCATTTTTCTTGGAGCCCGGAGTTGGGGGTCAGGCTTGGAGTTCGCAAGTGAGCGCCTGCCTGGGACTCTGGGGTCCCACATAACCTTTGGGGTTCAAGTTCATTTTCCCGTGGCAAAAGCCAAGCTCCTATTTCTAAGGAGGCTTTCTTGACTTTCTTGTTCAAAGACCTTTGGAACATCAAAGACCCCTCACTCTGCAGAGACTGAGTAAAAAATGAGGGAGTCATTTTCCTCTTTCAAAGGATTGACACCGTTAGGCAGCCAAGTCCAGGGTGGAAAAAACATTTGTGGTTTATTGAAATTAAACTACAGGAAGCGGCTGAAGGTTACAAAGCAGTCTGCAGCACTTATTTCATACCTACTGTGTGCACAGAAAGCACGTAGGGTTTCTGGGGTACATAAAGGTCTGTGCACCAAAGAGACTTGCGTGGCCGGGAGAAATTCAGGATGGGAGAGAAAAGTATCTGGAACAATAGTACACGATAGCACTGTGCACACGGCGACAACGGAGTGGGGGTTTCATGTGCATCATTGGAGCCCCCGGCCTAAGACAGGTCAACAGGGATGAAAAACAGACTTTGGGTAGAATTCATAGGACACAAGCGCTTTGGCTATGGAGACCCAGAGATCAGGGAAAACTCTCTTTTTGGGCTTGAGTGTGACGGGAATGGACAGCCATATTGAAATGTGTTTGGGCAAAGTGTGTGTGTGTGTGTGTGTGTGTGTGTGTGTGTATACACACACACTTTGATCTGCTGGGCAGATCTGTGGGTGTGTGTAATCTTAGCACTCAAGTGAAGTCAGGAGGTGAATTGTTGCTAGCCTGGGCTATAAGAGGAAGACCTTGTCCAAGAGAGGGGGACAGGGAAGGAAGGGGAGAAGGAAGGAAGGAATGGAGAGGGAGGGAGGAGCCTAGGGAGGAAGGAGAGGATGTAAGGGAAGGGGGCACCCAGCGAGACTGGGCTTTCACATTCTCCTTGATCCCTCTGAATGCCATTTCTTCCACCTTTTAGGTGACTTGGAAGAGGTGAGAAGGCCACTAGATTTCTGGGAAGTCAGGACTGGAGGACCGTCTTCCAGACTGCATAAGGTGGTGTGTGCCTGTAACCCCAAGATTCAGCAGGCAAAGGCAGTACGATTGCCAGAAATCCGAGGCTAAACTTGGGCTATACAGTGAAGTTGAGGCTAGTCTGGGCTCCATAGTGAGACCTTGTCTTAAAAGAAAGCCAAGCCAAGCTGGGTATGGTGGCACACACCTTTAATCCCAGCATCAGGAGGCAGAGTCAGGAGGGTCTCGGTGAGTTTGAGGCCAGCCTGGTCTACATAGAAAGTTCCAGGCTGGCCAGGGCTACATAGTGAGACCTTGTCTCAAAAGAGAAAGGGTGGGGAAGAAGGGGGGAAAAAGAAGGATTGATGAGGTGGCTTGGTAGTTAAGAGGCGCATGCCTTTAATCCCAGCACTTGGGAGGCAGAGGCAGGCAGATTTCTGAGTTTGAAGCCAGCCTGGTCTACAAAATGAGTTCCAGGACAGTCAGGGCTATCGGGGGTCGGGGCAGGGGTGGGGTGGGGGTGGGGTGTGGGGTGGGGAGAGCAAGCACTTGGCTGCTCTTCAGGAAAATCCAGGTTTGATTCCCAGCACCCACACGGAGGCTCTCAACCATCCTCTGTAACTCTCAGAGGATCCATCGCCCTCTGGAGCTCAGGGTGGTTAGGCTGCGAAGAACAACCAGAGGTCGTGATACCCGTGATAAGCAGGTGGTTCAGGGCTGGGGTGGCAGGGAGTTATGGATTTGGCGCTCTAAGTCTTGGAGGTAAGAGTTTCTTCATAGGACGTGAGTGGTGTCTGGGCTGGAGAGGCACGATTCAAAATTACAGGACCTTAGGAGGACTGGCGGTCAAGGGGCCAGAGGACATTGACGCTACTTAGGTTCTGAAGTTTTCTAGAAGCAATGGCATGGACAGTGGAGAGCATGATGGTGGTCGGGGGTAAGGTGAGATGGGGGACCAGTAAGTGGCGACGAGGTCTTCAGATGGAAGAGCTGTGCAGGGCTGAGAGGAAGCCTTTACAAATGGCCCCTTTTAGGAGAAACACTGGAGCTTTGATAGTGGGTGTTATCGATTGAACACTCACGTCCCCCAAAAATCTACATGTTGAAATCCAACCCCTGACACAAGGGTATCTGCAAGTAAGGCCAGAGGGGGGAGGGGCTCTTCCCCTCATGAATGGGGTTAGTGACCCGTAGTAAAATGCAACCTTTGAACCAGGAAGCTGATTTGTAAGGGCGCTCACTCAGAAGTCACGTTGGCGGGGACTCTGACCCCTCAGCTGGGCGCACAAGGGGATGCGGGGACGGAGTAAAGGCAGCTTTGTCTTCATTTCGAATCTCACGCCTCTGCCCTGGGTCACGCCTTTACCTCGGCGCATCCGCGCGCTAATCACTCACAGGGCATCATCTATCTAGGAACCAGCGATGCCTAGCCTATCTGAGCCACTCCGGGTTGAAAGCTCAAAGATAAGAATAACAGAGGAATCCTACAATGCCCGTTCCAGACCTCCAAAAGGTGCCTGAAGGTCTCCAGTCCAAATTCTAACCCTGCAATCACCGTAGATTCCAGAAACAGCAGAGGCTTGCAGGCCACACTGTCCCAGATGAGGGTGATTATCCTTGAAAGCAAGGCTTTTTGGAGCGGGGCTAATCATCTCCCAAGGAAGGACAGGGATCTGTCGGGCAATAAGGGCTTCCTCTGACCACATTGCAGGAGCAGAGATGCCAGTGACCCACCAGACCACACTCTGACCAGGGCTGCTTAAATTCCTGTGTTATTTGACCCTCACCAGGATTGTACCATTTAAACCCAAATCTCATGCTGATATCCAAAAGATAGGCATGGGGTCACTGTACCCTGTTTCTTGTCCCTCTCTGATACATTGATCAAGTCTCTTTTCTCTGCTTTTTGACGTTTCCTATCCCTTTAATTGAGATATTGGAATTGGAACAGAACAGAGCTGAGTCTTAGGGACTCCTTATGTTTTGCTCAAACACTCTATCAACAAACTCTCACCAGACACAGAGAAACGCCCCCTCCCCCCAACCTTGGGCTTCCCAGCTCCCAGAACCATGAGATACAAATTTCTGTTGCTTATAAACCACTCCGTTTTGGTATTTTGTTCATTAACCTCAAGAGGCTCAAAAGTGACACTCCACTTGTTTCAATTTGTGTGCGCCTGGAGAAGCCCTGGATTCTTATCTCCGAATCTTGTTTTCCTCATCTGCAAAGCTCCCACTGTGTGTATGGGGGAAGCGAGAGAGACAAAGATTTTGAAAGCCTGAACCACCTCCCCCCCAGTCCCCCACTCCAGTGCGCAGGGTCATAAATTGTAGCCCTGAGAGGGGTCTCAGCTGACAGAGATCTCAGGTCTTCTGACCTGACAGACCAGGAAAAGGAGACTCAGAAAGGTCACAGGTTAGGACAAATGACAGAGTCCCCGTGCTGGCCATGAAGTGCAGGATTGGGAGGTTCTTGATTCTGGAATCTTCGAGGTCCCCGGTCAGGCTGGCATTGGATACAGAATGGTGTGTGCGTGCGTGCGTGCGTGTTAGTAATTTTAGTCACCTGACAGGCCAGCTAAGCATGCTGTCTGCCTGTGAAGACACTGCCCATTCATTTGCAGTTCATCTGAAACTAGGGACTGGCTTCCCTCCCTGGTGCACGGGAAATGCCGAGCCAAAGCAGTTTCAGGCCTCTAAGCTCAGAGTTAAGTCTGGGTGAGGACGAGTCTCACTATTCACCTCTGTAGTGGACTGCGGGGTATGGGGGTACGGGGCCGAGGGAGCCAGGAGGCGGACAAATGACCCCACTCTTTTTTTTTTGGCTCCAAAGATCCGTCATCTGTGCTGACTGTAGCGTCTCTTTCACCACAGAGGACTAGGTGCTGTGTCTACATCAGGACCAGTCTGCCAAACCTCTCATCACAGGCCGGGTATGGCAGGACAGCGCACAGACCCACCTCTCTGTGGAGCCTTTGGGCGCCATCCCGCCCCTCCCCCCACGCCCTAGAAAGTGCTACCGGGAAGGTAAGGGGCCAAGAAGATGTGCTCCCCTCTGTACCCCGTCTGGTTTGGCACTTCAGAGGGAAGACAGCCGTTCTTCGCAGCTCCGAGGTGCCTCCAACCTCAGGTGTGGTGGCCCTGGGGACGGGAGAGACAGGTCGCGGCTTGCCGCAAACGCCCTAGGAGAGTTTTGGGTGCTCACCGCCAGCAGGAGAAACCTTCTGCGTGGAAATTACTTTAATTTGCAGTTGACAAAAGGCAAATTGCTGACATTTTTTCTGCTCGGAGCCTGGAATGTAACCTTGCAGTACCGCCCCAGACATCGCAGGTGGCAGCTTCCATTAGCCGGCCCAGATTTTTAACTTCAAGGGGGGGAAAAAAAAGAACTTAAGTCGTTTTACAGGAGGGCAAACCCGCAGTCTTGATTTAACTCCGCAGGTTCTCTCCCTTTGAACTCTCTGCCGTTCCTGGGTAGGTTTCCAGCCTTCATTGTGCTGCAGGACGGAGAGTTTTAATTGGATGGAAGACCCTCCTGAATTGGTAGACTGTGTGTAAACTGACTGCGAGACCGCGGGAACGGATCCCTGCCGCACCTCTGTGCAGGAAGCGTGGGATTCAGCGGGATCTCAGTTCCTTCACGAGGAAATACTGGAATGAATGGGTGGTTTCCCGTATTTTGTTTGTTTGTTTTTTTTTTTCTCCTCAAGCCCGAAGCATTTTTGTTTGTCTAGTCGTAAACTTCCAGAGCATTCCAGAAGAAAGGGCATCCTTTAGCTGCGGCGGTGCTGGTCACCTTCCACTTAAAATATGTCCCCGAGATGCCTGTCTTGGGTGGGGTTCCGGGGAATGCAGACTGAATGGAATGCCTTTTGTGCCAACCGAGAATCCGAGGATGCTGCTGCCATCTTGTGGACAGTATTTGAAATACACATCTGTGTCTTCGCAAGACTCTGGCCCATCCTACAAAGGAATATTTTCCTTTGGAAAGCATTAGGCCATGTTTCCAGAGCCATCATTAACTTATTTTTGTTCTCCTGTGGAAGCAATAAAAATTATCTCGATATCAGTAAATATCATATTTATTGGTTTTTTTTAAAAAAAGGTTTAATAAGACCAAGATCTGACTCCCAACCTATCTGCTTTGACCTAACTCTTAGCCATTTATTTGTGATACACTTTTTCTTTCTGCTTCTTTTTCTTCTTCCTCTGTCAAGGCCAAGCCGGTGAGGCGATGCATTTGTGTCCATGATCACACAGTGTGTCAGTAATTTGCTTCCCCAATGACAGGAATCTGAGAACTGGTCAAAGTTTTGGGGTACAGATTTTTAAAATTAAATCTTTCACTTATGCTTTGTGGTGCTGTATGAATGCAGGACTTCACACTTGCACAGCACACGTGGACACATTCAACAACTGAGCTACATCTTTGAACTGAGTACAGAAATATTTTTTGACCTCTGTGCACCAGTTAAATCTGTTAAACTGGGGTTTGGAAATACCCAGGTGTGTGTGTGTGTGTGTGTGTGTGTGTGTGTGTGTGTTATGCAAATCCACAGGAGAGGTATGCAGTATATTCCCAGAATATATTCTATGGTTTTTGTTTTGTTTTGAGACAAGGTCTCACTGTATAGCTCTGTCTGATATGGAAATTGATTTGGAGGCCAGGTTGGTCTCAAACTCACCAAGATCTTCTGCCTTGCCTTGCATTGGGTTAAAGGAATAGGCCACCATATCCAGCTCTTCCAAAATATATTCTAATTGGAGATTGATATGGATTTTTAGTGGGGTGCTTAGCAACCCCATTAGTTGCTTGTAAGCTCATTTTTACAGGAATCGGTGTCTCCAGGACTGCCCAGGTGAGCTGGAATCATGATTTAAATTGTTGCCTTATTATTTTTTAATTATATATATGTATATATATATGTGTATATATATACATATATATATGTATATATATACACACATATATATATATATATATATATATATATATATATATATTTGTATGTGGGTCGAGGCATTTTGCCCAAGAGCCCAGGGGTGGATGTTTCTGGAGCTAAAATCACAAGTGGACACGAGTCAGGTGATGTGGGGGCTGGGAGGCAAACTCGGGCTCTCTGGAAGGGCAATATTGTGCTTAACCACTGAGCCATCTCTCCAGGCCGAGCCGTAACCATTATTAAGTTAATATCTGCACTCCTTTTGGAACTTTTGACACATGGTTGCTCATGTGAGAAGCCATTTGGATGTACCTGGCAGCGGGAGGGGGGTGGGAGCAGCAGCCCAGGCATGGAGGTACACAGCCAGTCTCACATATGCCACAGAGTCTGTGTTTTGAGCCGAACTACTCAAGTGCCACCTCTGTGTTTGATGAAGACTTTTGAGCAGTTGTTTTCTTAAATTGTACTAAATGGAGTCTAAAGTTAACTTAAAAAAAAAAGCCTTTATGGTGGAATACAAAATTTAGAATATATTTATAAAAGAAAGACATTGAAAAGCTTTAGACCTGCAGATACCTTTGTGGGTATAAATGTGTCCCTATGTGTTAGTGCATTTGGAGAACCCATTTTCAAAGTGACCATATGAGGTGCTGTCTCTAGTAAGACCAGTCTCTGTGCAGAGGAGGATGTGTCCCCTCAGAGGCCAGGCCCAGATCACATCACAATCTGCACACAAGCCTCGTGGAGACTTCTGCAGTCACCAGCAACTTGACCTTGAGGCTAGCCCTTCCTGGAGAGCGAGGCTCCATTCTCTTCTCTACCCTCCTCACCCTGCAAAAGCCTGGTGGAAATGAACAGCACCTCGGGAAGAATCTAGAAGATAGGCTCTTCGCCATAGGAACACGCCGCAGCTGGATCAGCAAAGCCTTTTGAGGGATTATTTGCTAGGATTATGCTCTTTGTTAATAAGAAGCCCTTCTGTACTGCACCAATAATAAACATACCAGCCAGCCTCAGACTCAGCAGCTGTAGGAATTATATGGAAATTTTGAGAAAAAAATTTTTTTGCTTATATTGTGTGTGGGGGTGAGGAGAGGGGTGTGCGCTCAAATGTGGAGGACAGGGTTAGACATCAGGGGTTTCTCCAGCCCATCACGCTCTACTTTAGATTTTGAGACCACTTCTAGCACTAGATGTTTTAAGTCACTTTAAAGACCTAAATCTGAAGTTATATCAGACTGCACCCACAGTTACTTCTCTTGCCTATTTTACTGTTAATTCTGCTCTCCCCCCTTCAAAAGGAATGCACGGTTTAATTTTTATTTTAAAGACGAAATATTTTAATAATTGGTGAGACAATAAGAAGAGTGCCCGGCTCTTAGTGGAGCGACTACAGACACGTTCAGGGTAAAGTACACTGAAGGATCTCTGTGGTGGGCGTTGTTGAGGAATCACATTTTTTTTTAAGTGAAAGAAGGCTACATGCTTTTTTATGAAAGATGTTAAAGAATTTCTTTGCTTTTCCAGATGAAGGAAAACTCCAGATGCCGTGGAAGACCCTCAAAGCAGCCTTGCCAGGTCCTCTGCTTTCTAAGATGTTCTTGAGGTCCAGCAATCAGGATGTGGGGGGGGGGAGGGACTCACAGGGATGGAGGAGGCTAGGGAGGGAGCACGGGGTCTGGATGGAGGGTCTCGGACTCTGCTGGGGGCTGTGTGCACACAATTGCCTGGAAGCAGCTGGCAACTTATCTTTAGGGCTTTCAATATGCTCCTGCCCAGAGGTTTGAGAAAGTCATTCACCCATTCAACAACGGCTGCTCCGTCTCAGATATAAATTTGGATGAACCAATCAAACATCATCTCTGCCCTTGTGAGAGATCCAAAGCTCTCAAATGGAAGCAGTGATCCTTGGCCACTGAAGTTTAAAGAGGGACTGATTGTAAATAGCAAAGAATTGGAAACAAAGTATATCTAACAATAGAGAAAGTAGCCAACCTAGAGTAGACCAGATGAAATTATTATTATTATTATTATTATTATTATTATTATTGCTAGGGATAGATAAGATGGACTATTAAGCTACTATTCCCCATGCTGTGGAAAAATGCTTATGAAATGTAATTTTAAGAGGGAGAAGAAAAGCAAGATATAAAACCAAAATATTATAAAAACAAATCCTATAAAGTCCTGGCCTAGGGCTCCAATTTTATGTCTTGAAAAATAGAATAACAGAACACAAGGAAGTACTATAAAATATTAATGTGATTACCTTATGATAATGACATCATGGGCATCTTAATTTTCTTAAACTATTTTTCTATTTTTTGGCATCTCATTTCAAGTTTCTGCAATGCATTTAATTACATTAATTTTTAAAAAATATTTTATTTTAAATTGTGGTGTGTGTAATTGTGTGTGTGTGTGAGAGAGAGAGAGAGAGAGAGAGAGAGAGAGAGAGAGAGCCAGCGAGTGTATGTTGGTGTGTGAATGTGTACCAGAGTGTGGGTATCCTCAGAGGTCAGAGGCTATCGGATGTCCTGGAGCTGGAGGTACAAGTGATTGCAAGCTGCCCAACACTGAGTGCTAGGTTCGGAGCTTTGGTCCTCTCTAAGAGCAGTAAGTGGTCCTAAGCTTTGGATCATCACCCTGGTCTCATTTTAAAATCCTAAAATGATCATTAAAAAATAAAATACGATTTATAGGAACTGTTTTCAGCCTTCCACAGTGTGGCATAGAAAGGGTGATGGTTTGGTTTACCCCTGCTGCAACATGCCTTCCAGAATTTCCCTGCAGGATGACCGTGTGCACATCAGGACTTCACGTTATCCACTGGCTCTGCCCATTGTGTGCTGTCTTAGGGTTTTACTGCTGTGAGCAGACACCATGACCAAGGCAAGTCTTAAAAATGACAACATTTAACTAAGGCTGTCTTACAGATTCAGAGGTTCAGTCCCTTATCCTCAAGGCGGGAACATGACAGCATTGAGGCAGCCATGATGCAGGCAGAGCTGAGAGTCGTACATCTTCATCTGAAGGCTGGCTAGCAGAATACTGGCTTCCAGGCAGCTAGAATGAGGGCTGTAAAGCCCATACCCACAGTGTCACACCTACTCCAACAAGGCCACACCTACTCCAACAGGGCCACACCTTCTAATAGTGCCACTCCCTGAACCAAGTGTAGACAAACTATTATAGGTGCCAAGTGTGGAAATGGTACAAAAAGTCAGGTAAGAACTAACAGGTCTCAGCTATTGGCTCTGCTGTGGAAGTCCTGCCCCTACACAGACACCAGTGTGAGCAAGACTCACAAACATGACTGAAGACAAATTGCAATACTTCTTGAAAGTACAGTGCTTTGGAGAATTGTCCAAGATAGCTTTTAGCTGTAGCAGACTGAGGGGGGCGAGGGAGAGAGATTCACCAAGCAGTGTTCCTCCGAGTCTCTGCTTTAGTTTCTGCTTCCAGGTTTCTGCCTTGAGCTCCTGTCATGGTCGGCAGTGATGATAAACCGTGACCTACAACCCAAACAAACCCTTTCTTCTTCGGGTTGTTTTTGGCCACAGTGTTTATCGCAGCCCCAGAAAACAAGCCAAGGTAGTTGTTAAGTAACTTAATTTAATCTTTAGATTCTTTTTCCTTTTGTTTGATTCTGTTAATAGTTCATCCGTCTTGACTATAATTTCAAAGTGGTGTTAACAGATCAGTGAGGCTTAGTGTGTGTGTGTGTGTGTGTGTGTGTGTGTTGGTGTTGGGGGGGGCAGATTGTTCAGGCCCAAATCTTAGTTTCACAAGTAAGTTGTTATGAAACATGTGACCTCTTGTGTAATTCCTCTGGACTTTCTTCATATGTAAGAAGGGGAAATGGAGGGTTGTAGTGATAGCATGTACACCAGGTGGCTGAGCTCTGTAGCTGCTCGGAGGCCTCCTTGCCTGGGTGTGCTCACACCATCCTTACTCTCTGTTTTCCCTCTGGCAAAGAGCTACCCCGGGTTAAATGGTCTCAGGCTTGGTTTGACTGGGGTGGGGGCGGCAGGTGGAAGGGAACACGGGGCATTTCCACTCTCTTCCTCTGCTGCGGGCGATGTATCTGCAAGTCATTCTGAAGTCCCTGTTCCTTCTGGGCAGTACACTTCTGCTCATCTCTTTCTCTGCATGGGGTCAGTGCCTTTTGTAATCAGTTATCTCTGTTGAAGTCCCTCACAGAACCTCTGTTTCCTGGCTAGAGCTGACACTCTGGTCTTTCAGCTACTTGTAGCTTGTGGTTTGTTTCATTCTTAGATCACCTATGCAATGGATTTGTGTGCCTAAAAAGAAGGTATTTATTTATTTATTTAGAGACAGGGCTTCACTATGTAGCTTTGGGTAGCCTGGAAGTTGCTATATAAATCAGGCTGTCCTAAACTCAGAAATCTGCCTTTGAGTTCTGTGACTAAAACTGTGTATCACCGTGCCTTGCAAGGTCTTTATTTTCAACCTTAATGTACTGTTGAGAGACCCAGATGTTTTAGGAAGGGAAGCAACTCCAGTCTTCTCAAAGCTGTAATGTGGATAAAAAATGCTGTAGGATTTAGAAGACATCAGGATGCAGGAGCTGGCCGTGGTGATGGTACCTGTGATCCCGCACTCAGGAGGCAGCGGCAGAAGGTTTGAGGATTTAAAATCAGATTGAGTCACACAGGGAAACTTTGTATCAAAACACTCCGGGCCTGAGGCTGCCGCTGGTAGTAGAACGCTTGCCTTGGTTCCCCAGGCTCATTCTTTGTATGCGTGCAGTTTGTTCATTTGTGTGATAGCTCCTCATATTTTTTCCTCCACATTAACAAGATTGGGCATCTAATCATATTGACCACGCTGAGACACCCTGCTGGACTCAAGTTCATTGCATTTCCCTGGAACCCTGAGGTTGTGGTCCAACTGGGGTGCCTGGGAATGAGTATACTGAGCATGTAACAGAAAGGGAGATACTTCTCCGAAGTCTAGAGTAGATTGATGCAGAAGCTGCCCTGGCTGAGGCAGGCGGAGAGATGCCTGGCCTGGGAGTTTCCAGTACATCCTGCCTTGGATGGAGACCACTGTTCTGTGATGCTGTGAGCAAACTATGACTGAGTCCCACACCCAGCGTGCTGGGGGCTTGGGTATCAAGGGTCTCTGGCACAAAGGTCTGTGTTGACCTGGGGACACATGTCTCTAACCCATTTTGTGCTGTGGAGTTCCGGCAGACTTTTAATATGTCGAAAAATTTAAAAAGTCTAATAAGTGATTTTAAAAATGTGACTTTTCCCAGTTATTAAACACCAACCAGCTGGGGAGGAACAGTTTGGGTCAAACCAAGAGTATCTGTGGGTGCTGGATTTAGCCACAAAGGACGACAAAGACCTGCATGTTGAAACAAGATCCCTCCCGAGTCGATCAACAAGTTCCACTGTCCCTGAGAGCCTGAGCACACGCTTTTCTTAGGAGATGAGAGAGTCGATTCCTGGATCCACAGAGGGGTACGAAGAAGAACCTTCATTACTCGTAATGTTTTAGGGGGAAACACACATAGCGTAAGATTTACTGTTTTCAGCACATCGTCCAGCAGCATTAAGCACACTCGTTTGTGTATACCATCACAGCCTAGCCATGAAACTCTGACTCTTACAACACTGAAACTGTCTCACCCAGCGCCCTCACGCCACTTCCCCCAGCCTCAGGTAACCACCCCTCTATTTTATAGATTCCTCTGTTAGCCCATCAGGTATTTTATATATGAATATTTGTCCTTCTGTGCCTGGCTCGTTGACGTCGTCCTCTCAAGCTCTGTTCGTGTTGTAGAATGTCACCGTGTCCTTGCTTCTGGAGCCTGCGCCATATTCTGTCGCGGGTGTGTATGCCGCACTTCACATGTCATTTCATTCACCAGCGGAGAGTGCAGCCCACTGCCTTTCTCTATCAGAGCTCCGTTGACCTGGAAGCTTCTAACTGCTACATTTCTTTCTTAAAACAGTGATGGAGGTGGGGAAATCTCTGCTCGGGGTGCCAGCAGATTCTCTATCCGGCAAGGACCTGCTTTCTGTCCAAAGCTGGCCACCTGCCTGCTGTGTCCTCACAAAAAGAAGGGAAAGGAATCTACTTTGGATTTCTCTTAAGAAATTTATTAAGATTTATTTATACATTATTATTATTATTATTATTATTATTATTTGTTTTGTTTTGTTTTTTCGAGACAGGGTTTCTCTGTATAGCCCTGGCTGTCCTGGAACTCACTCTGTAGACCAGGCTGGCCTCGAACTCAGAGATCCGCCTGCCTCTGCCTCCCAAGTGCTGGGATTAAAGGCGTGCACCACCACCGCCCGGCTCATTATTATTATTATTAATGTATATGAGTGCTCTATCTGCATAAACACATGCATGTCAGAAGAGGATCTCAGATCTCATGATAGATGGTTGTGAGCTACCATGTGGTTGCTGGGAATTGAACTCAGGACCTCTAGAAGAGCAGCCAGTGAGCTGAGCCATCTCTCTAGCACTGGACTGATTGTCCAATTATGAGTGCTCTGCCTTTACAACCTAATCGCCTCTTGAAGGTCCCAACTTCCTAAAAATCATTACGGGGGGATTAGCATTTCACTGTAAATTTTTGTGGGGCAGTGCAGATAGTCATTGTATAGTAGCTTACTGCTACCTTTGATGAGTCGACTGCAATAGTGGTTTAGAGTCTTATTTTCATTCCTTTGGGCACACACCCAGTAGTAGAATAGCTGGTTGTTTGGTACATCTATATTTAATGTTTTGGGCTAGTGATGCCCTGGTCTCTCTCTGCACTCGCCTTCTTTCCCTTCCTCCTCCTACCCTTTCGCTCGGTGCTGGGGATTGAACCCTTGCTAAGAATACACTCCACCACTGAGCCACGCCCTGTTCCTACCTGCTTTCTTTAATTAGAATCGTGCAGTCAGAACTAGGGGTAGTCTCGCTTGAAAGAACAATGATTTTTGTATGACTTGTTTCTTAGAGACAGACTCTTACTAAGTAGCCCAGGCTGGCCTCCCCAACTCTTGAGCCTCTTGCCTTTGCCTCTGGAGTGTGGGAGTTATGGGCCTATCGTTGTGTCACTTTCTATGGCAACATTTGTCACATGTGTCAGCTCTGACTTACATCTGTTAGGCAGCCCTGCTTCCTCACGATGATGTCGTCTAAAGGACACCGAGGGCTGACTCTGTCCCAAACACCTCTGTAGGTTACATCATTCCATCTTCACAACCTGTGAAAACTATTGTCTCTCTTCTACATACAAGACAACTAACTGTGCCACAAAGAATCAGAAACCTGAACTGATGTGGGGACAGGCAAGAGCATTGACCTCCGGACTCACTTTCTCAGGGAGGGAGCTGCGGACCCCTGAGGGAGATGCTCCCGTTCTTGGGGTTATGTTATGACCGGGGCTGTGCTGAGCTCACAGGCTTGCAGACGTCTGGAATCCCCCTCCCCCCCGTCCTTGCCGCTCTAAGGCAGGATTCCATCATTTATTTTGATTATCCCGTTGACCCAGGTGAAAGCTTGTCGGCGAGGCCGCCGTGCCGCATCTGGATCCAGCTGGATACCCCCGGTCCTCCTCCTGGTAATTACCCAGGCAGGACTTCACTGAAATATGAGGGGAGAGGATTACAGGTTTGGCTGTAGGACTTTGCGAAAATACGTGGCGGTGGTACATTAATACTAGTCAGAGGCTGAAAGAGCCTTTGTGAGAAGTTGAGATGAATTTTGGCAAAATCGGGTTGCCCTTAGAAGCATTTTGTATGCTAGGAAGGAGTCGTTCTGAAGTTATGATTTTTTTTTCTTTTCATTGCTTTTCATCCTTTTGGTTAAGATCAAATGCAAAAGTTACAAGACACACACACAGACACACACACAGACACACACACAGACACACACACAGACAGACAGACAGACAGACACACACACACACACACCTTATTCAGTTTATTCAGATCGTTAAAACCTGGGGCTGGGCCTCTCTTGGAAATGTGCACCCCAGTCAGCAGAGCACCCCGCACACATGGGCCTGCATTTCCCATTATGTCCCCGCACTCTCTGGGCCTCAAAGTTAGTCCCAGCTACATGCCTCTCCTGTGTTTTTCTTGAACGGCATGAACTCTGGCGTCTCACTTCACGGATGTATATCCAGGGGGAACGTGGCCCTCCCTTTCATCCTCCTTGGGACCTCATCATGTTTAACTGAAGGAAGATTAGGGAGTTCTCATTCAATGCTGAACAAACACAGCACTCGGCTTCGAAGATGGTGGGCGCTTAATCTCTTTACAACGTTGACTCATTATGAACTCATTCCACACAAGCAGACTTTACAAAGCATCCCTCTGAATGGAATTCCCATCTGCCTCCAGGAGCTGCGCGCAGAGGTCCCAGAGTGCGCTCTGAATTGGCCCCGCCAAAGAAACTCTTTAGCACAGAATGTTTTTTTGCCTTTAGGGGGTTTAAAACTCTGAAATTGGGCTGTTTTCTCATATGATCGGCAGCTTGTATGTTCTGCTGCTTCTCTCTTCTCTCTGGACTGAAAGGGAAGTTTCTAGAAGGGTCTCTCTCTCTCTCTCTCTCTCTCTCTCTCTCTCTCTCTCTCTCTCTTATAGCTTTAGTGAAATCATGTGTTCCTCGGTCAAATGAGACAGCTTCAGTCCTTGGGCAAATGACCTTAGAGCCAGCATGGGACTTGGGAGGGATACAGGGCTGTGACACAGCCAGCAACTGGAAACCAGGCAGACCAACCACCTCCTTCCTACCCCTCAGCGGGTTTCAGAACTTGGCCCACCTCTTACATAGCTCTTTAACCAATGGCAGGGCCTAAAGGTGACATATTCTATTTTCAAACCTTAAAATAAAAAAGAGAAAGATCAAACCTTAAAATAAAAAAAGAGAAAGATCAAACCAAACCAAGTGTTGGCCTGTCAGGATCTTCAGGTCCCTCTCCCCTCCTGCACTCAGATTCACTTTCCTAATGAGGGCTCCAGCCTTAATGGCAGCACTTGCTCCAGTCAGGTAAGACCGAGCGTTATTTAGTTCACAGTGAAGGGACAATCTGACTGGATGGGGATTAGTTCCACCTTTTAGCTATCATTTATAGGTCACCAGGCCACTAGCAACCTCAGTTGAGGGACTTTTTTTTTTTTTTTTTGACAAAATGAAGCTTTTTCCTAAGGGAGAGAGAGGAGGTCTTCTACCCAGAAAGCCTCCCCGTGAGTCATTTCACTCCAGCAGAGCCCTGCTGCCATTCGCTCCAAAGGAGGATGCTAGCGACTCCGGGTAGCTATGGCGAGGACAAGGAAGAGACTCTGTCAGCCATCCCCTTGTCTAGTTGGCAAGCGTTCTTCCAGTCAGGAACTGTGGAGAATACGGCGGCATGGGTCCCTGTTGCTGGCTGTTCTACAATGTTAAATACCCTGTATTCATCATGATGGATTAAGATATCCTTTCTGACTGGCCCATGCCAGTACCACACTAAGTGTGAAAATCTTTAAATAACATCCCACGTCGGGAACAATGAAGACTCTTGTGAATTAATTTTTCTTTCCTCTAAGAATATATCACCTTAAAAAAAACAAAAACCTGGGGCTGGCGAGATGGCTCAGCGGTTAAGAGCACTGACTGCTCTTCCAGAGGTCCTGAGTTCAATTCCCAGCAACCACATGGTGGCTCACAACCATCCATAATGAGATCTGACACCCTCTTCTGGTGTGTCTGAAGACAGCTACAGTGTACTCATATATAATAATAAATAAATAAATCTTTTTTAAAAAAACAAACCTGCCTTGAGATTAGGTGAACGCTGTGGACTTGCATCTAGATCTAAGCCAGACCGAGGGTGACTGCCGCATGGTGGTGTTAGGACGCGATTGTCTGGATGTGAGTTCAGTAGGACTTGGGCAAGTATACTTAAGGCCCTCCTGTGGCTGCTCTTAATTAAAATGTTGATAATGCCAGTGAGCCCCTCATAGGGGTCTATTGAGTGTCTACGTCCCTTGAGTGACGGATGTGCTCCTGCTACTGCTGAACTCTCTTCCTACCCTGTGAGTTTGAAATTCCCCCGTCTTGCAGCTGTGGCTTGGGAAGGTAGATGCATCCTCCCACCTGATGACCTGATGTGTTCCTCCTTCTTGGTGCGTCTGTGTCCTGTGTAAAGCTCCGTGTGGTTAGATGAGGAGAAGCCACTCTTAGTTCCATATTTGGAACGACAATATCCAGCTTTAATCAGTTGACTGTGCTACTAAGGCTACCCGCACAGAGAACCTTCTGGACGCTTGATGCTCTCACCTCTGCTTAGAGGCGGGACTATTTCTGCCAATTGAGACATAAATCTTCATGAAACCTAGTCCAGGATGCAAATCCAAGCCTGCTGTTCCGTAGCACCCTGGAGTGCAGGTCTTAGAGGTGGTGCCTCATCGCCTCAAGGAACCTCTAGTCAGCTGCGAAGATGAGCTACATAGCTCACAGCTACCAAGTGTAACACATAATAGCGGTGTTCAAACTCAGCCCAGGCTCTGTAGGAAAAGATTCAAGAAACTCAAATGCCAATCCACCCTCATAAACTATACTGTCAGTATGTACAAATATAAACTTGGCGCAAACTCTTTGGGCCAGTACCATTGTGACGAATGTCACTATGTATCCTACACATTCAAATCCTTATTTGATGTGGATGCGCACCCCGAGAGAAGATAAGTTTTAATTTTTTTTTGTTTGGTTTTTCGAGGCAGGGTTTCTGTGTGTAGTCCTGGCTATCCTGGAACTCACTCTGTAGACTAGGCTGGCCTTGGACTCAGAAATCTGCCTGCCTCTGCCTCCCAAGTGCTGGGACTAAAGTCATGTACCACCACTGCCTGGCTCAATTTTTAAAATTCTTAAGTCTATACAAAATCTTTACCATCCATTGCTTTATAATGGACACTTAGGAAGCTCACAGCTGGCGCCATTAGCAAGCACACTGTTGCGTGGATTTTGCACACGGACTCTTCTCCACCCTTCTGATTATTTCCTGGGAGTTCATACCCAGGGGTGGAATTAACGGAGTCAAAGAGCACGGAGTCTGGGTTTTTCATTGTCTGTATTTCTCTAGGAAGGTTAAAGTAGCCAGCTCATATCTTAGACCGAAGAACCGCTCGAAGCCTAGGTGTCAAGGAAAAGTGGTGGTCAGGAGTTTTACGGGCGAATAGGAGGGGTGGCCTTTGTAAAGGGTGACTGCCACATGCAGCCTCACGGGGAGGGTTCGGGTGACTTGGGGCTGAGAAGCCAATTCAGCCAGAGCTGTCTTAAAGCCTGTTGTGATTCTGTACACTTGGACTGCTAGGGATTTTGGCAAGACACTGGAGGGAATTAAAACATCAGAACCATGAAAAACCTCGGCAGTGAGGGTGACGGTCACGTTTGCCGTGCAAACTGACTGCACTTCTAGGTACAGGGAATCATTGCACAATTTCTTGCTCTTTAGTCTTAACCTGTAGTTTGTCTGTGGTTGAGCTGTTGGTGACTTTAAACCTCCTCTTAAATGTGTGTGTGTGTGTGTGTGTGTGTGTGTGTGTGTGTGTGAACGTGTGAACTCACTTGTTCTTGCAGACATACTGACATCTTTGGTATTGGAATGGAGTCACATTATGATGTACCGATCTTTCCTTTCTATAGTGTTGGTTTAAGAGGACTGTTCTGTTCTGTTCTGTTTTGTTTGGAGGCAGGGTTTCTTTGTGTAGCCCTGGCTGTCCCTGGAACTTGCTCTGTAGAAAAGGCTGGCCTCGAACTCATAGAGGTCCACCTGCCTCTGCCTCCTAAGTGCTGTGATTAAAGGCGTGCGCCATCACAGCTCTGCAGTGTAAACGACCTTAAGAAAGACCGGGTATGTGCCTCAGCTGGTAGAGTACTTGCCTAGTACCCATGAAGCACCACATACATCGGGGTGGCAGATCTGTAATTCCTGGTGTAAATCCTGGCTCTGTCATTTATTGGTTGTGTGGCCTTGGAAAAGCTACTCAACTCCTTTGACCCTCAATTTCTTCTTCTATAAAATAGGACTACTAGCATTGCGGGCCTAAAGTTATGGGATGTATTGCAGATTCGCCGAGTAACACACACGGAGATGTAAAAGGCATTTAGCTGTTACGGCGCTATTCATAGGTGTTAGCTTTATTACTAGACCCACGGGCTCAGGCTGGCAGTGCACTCATATAAGGCTTGTGGTTAACTGGAATACAGTAGCATTCTTCCCACTAGGATGAGAGAAACAGAACCTGCCTCCCCCCCCCAACTTACTCAGAATAGAGGACAGACAAACAGCCATGTGTACAAGTGAGATAGTTTTATTTACACTCAAGTTGTAAAGAGCCTCATGACATTTTTCCATATAAAATACCACAACCATGGTTGCTGGCACCAATACGAACTACTCTAACTATGCGCCCTATCTTTTTAGTGCAATCTTTCCTCTTGATTGCAAATAGGATATATGACATTAAGATACAAGACATTTCTAAGTCATTTCATGAACTGCCCAAACTTGAGTCATAGAACACAGATCACATTAAAAGATTCTTAAATGGAACCAGCCACCTTAGAAATACTCTGAAAATATGCCTAAAGTTTAGAAAATAAAGTTGTTTTTTTTTTTTAAAAAAAATACTTCAAAAGATGACATGATAAAAATGTCGCCTGTTGTCTGGCTTTCTGGGATTCAGCCCGTCTAGGAGCTGGTGTGCCTCGGTGAAGCTGCCTGAGACAGTCTTGCGCTTGATGTCACACATAAGTGCGTGAGGCAGGGGTTCTTCGCTGCTGGGAAACTGAAGGCTTTGCTTTCATTAAGCATTTGGCCTCACGATCTTCATTGATAAATAGTTCTGAAAGGGAAACAGAAACAGTGTCAAACACGCAGATGGCTTCTCAGTCAGCCATGTGGTCGTTTAGCATGGGCCAGCCTGTAAACCACTGGACGGTCAAAGCCACTCCCGGCCTCCTCCCGAGTGCCCGCAGAGCTCCAGGTGTCTCTAAACACTGATAAACATCCTCTGGGCAACGTCCTGTTCTCAAATGAGAGACAGTGGTTCACATGGGTAGACTGTGAGTCATGAAGAAACAACTATACGGAGTTTTTTAATAGTCAATAAAATTAGAAAATATTGTGCATGTATATAATCAATGTTAGTTTTGAAAATACCACACAGGAGAAGAATAGAAGACATGCGTACAGATGCCACCATGGCTCTACAACCATGCCTCCACACTCGGAATGTTTATGGTCAATAGGATAATGGAAGTGAGTTGGGGAAAAGTCTTTGGGATCCATGCTGCCCCATCCAGGGTCATGAACTTTGCCGCTGCTCATGGCTTCCCCTGCCTGGACCATCTCGTCTCCAGTGACTAAACTTCACGTAGGTGCTTCCTCGGTGAAAACGTTCTTCGCAATGGACTACTATAGTCAGTTGTTTCTAGCTCTCTAAGACCTTCCTGCCCACACGGCCAGTATGTATTAATGTTGCCTTCCCTTGGGCTGTTTCTTCTCATCTCTGTATTAAATTAGATGCTCCATGAATTCCCTGAATGAGGGAATAAAAGTACAGCATCGGGTCTGGAGAGATGGCTCAGCGGTTAAGAGCACTGGTTGCTCTTCCAGAGGTCCTGAGTTCAATTCCCAGCATCCACATAGTGGCATGCAAACATCTGTAATGGAATGGCTGTCCTCTTCTGATATGTCTGAAGACAGCTACAGTGTACTCATATATATATAACATAAGTTATATCTTTAAAAAAAGTACAGCATCTATGCACACAGCCAAATCTTCAATTTGGATTCTTGTTTGCAACTAAGGTATCTGAGAGAAATTATTGTGGTTTTGTTTTTGTTTGTTTGTTTGTTTGTTGTTTGTAATATTGACCATAAAGAATAAGATTTTGAAAAGCAAAATTGGTCAAACATGCCCAGAGAGGCAAAAGCAGGAACTCTTTGGAGTGGAGTGTGAGGTCTGTTGAGGCCTTGGGGACTCCCTGTGTCTAGATCAGAACTCTGAGTAGGGGGCGGTTTGGAACAAGAAAGCAGGAACCGGGGGAGATGGCTTTCTGGGTAAAGGGTTTACTGTACAAGCACAGGGATCTGGGTTCAGGTCCCTAGCACCCACATGATACCCGGGCATGGTGGCTCCGGTGCAGAGACAGCAGAGACAGTGGGTCTCAGTGCTCTCTGCCTAGCCGTCCTAGCAGACACAGTAGGCTCCAGGTTAGTGAGAGACCCCTATCACAAAAATAAGGTGGCAACTGGTGTGTCATTGACCTCTGGCCTCCATACATAGACGCATGGGTGAGTACAGCCACATACACAGAGCAATACATATGTACTGCCCCCACCACACACACACACACACACACACACACACACACATACACATTAAGTCATCTGGAAACACTGTCCAGATCTAGACAAACACTGATAGCGCCTTGGGGACTTTCTCCTAGAATTCTCAAAGCCAGTGTTTTTTTTGGGTTTTGTTTTGTTTTGTTTTGTTTTTTTGTTTGTTTGTTTTTGTTTGTTTATTTGTTTGGGTTTTTTTGTTGTTGGGTTTTTTTGGGTTTTGTTTTGTTTCATTTTCAACATAATAGCTGTTAATAACTCGTTAAAACCTAAGGATGTAACTTCCACCACCGGACACTGTGTCAAACTTTTCAAAAGCAGAAGGGTCAAGACAGGGCCCGGAGCCACGGGGGTGCAGACGCCAAGGCCCAGGGTTCGTACCGGCAGTGAGTACAGGAGCACGGCCACGAACAGCAGCAGGATGAGCAGCAGAAGCAGGCCGAGGATCACCCACTTGAACCGGCGCCACACGATGAAGCGCATGGTCTTGCAAGGGTTCGTGAACCAGAGGAAGGACGTTTCCGGGCGGCTGTAAGGCAAGGAACAGTTCCTCTCCTTAACCCGGGAAGGACTATCTACCAGCGCATGGCAGTTCAGGGATAGAGAATTAATCAGTGTGGGATATGACACAACCTCAGCCTCCCCTTTCTAACGTGCCCAACACCTCCTATGCTATGCCTCTTTTGTTAGCTGTAGCTGGCTGGGGGGCGGGGTAGCTTAGGTCCCCACGCCAGTTTCCAAGATGCCAAGGACGCCAAACTCAGGTTTAATGGGGAAGGAGAGTAGTTAAAACGAGACCACAACCCCCTTCCACTCCATCCCCCACAGCCCACCATGAAGAATAAAATTAGAGGGCCAATAATCCAGCCCATTAAACCAATCGGAAGGGGGCTTTCGGACTGCAGGTGTTTGGGGAGCAGACAACACGGGGCGGGGGGGGGGGACAAAGGAGGCCTCTCACTTTGGCGGGTCAAGCTTGGGGTTCATGTTGGGTTCACTCCGCCCTTTCCCCGCTGGCCTCTCGTCGGCCTCCCTCTCGTTGAGGACCTCCAGTGTCATCTCCACTTTCCCCTTCAGTAAAGCAGAACAGGTTAAACACATGACATCACGTTTCACAAATATTTTTACTTCAACCCGAGGACTATTCCCCGAGCCGCGATTTTTATTCTTGTAAAACAATCCTTAGATTGCCTCCAATTTTCCTCCCGAGGTTTCTTCACATTTCCCCTCCCATGTGTTTCTAAACTGACTCCATGTGGGAAACCGAGAGGACAAATTGCTCCCCCCTCTATACCCTCCCCCCCCACACCCGCTCCCTGCTCCCCTTCTTCAGCGTCCCTGTGGCCTCGCACTCACATATCCATCTCCCTGCCTTCCCTCTCACTCCCATTGGAACTTTACTGCTAAGAACAGCATCGGGCATTTCTGGAGGCTCCGGGAGATGGGCCGTGTTTCTTCTTGCTTATCCCACAGCCCTACAGTGTGCAGCCGAGCTCGCGCTTAGTAGGAGCTCAAGGCATCTTAGCAGCCGTCAGGGAGCCCTCGATCGGAGGCTGCTCCTCTGCTGACAGGTCCCTGCGTGCTGCACCCTCTGCACCCTCGCGGAGAGGTACTCTGTGTGGGTCACCTGTGCAGTGATCACTCCTGCTACAAAGTTGCTGTTGTCTCAATTTGCAGAAGATGCAGAAGAGAACACGAAGGTCAAGAAAAGGTCTAACACTCTAACCTTTTTAAATGTTGAGACGGGGTCTCAACATTAAAACATTAATATGCAATTAATGTGGACTGGTAAGCTACTGTAGAAATGAGATGTGAGAGTTAACCTGTTACAGGCTCCCGAATATTAGCTAGCAACAATCCGTACTGTACAAGGTAGTGTTAGTAACATGTCGATGTGCCCTGCTGTTTCTTTCCAAAGTTTATTGTGAATTCTCCAAGATGCTTGTCAAATGTGGATTTTGTTTTGGCACCCTTACCTCCTCCTCCCTTCTCTTTAAGGCATGAAAAGGTCACCCCTGGGGTTCTGATTCTTACTGTAAATGCTCAGAATAAAGGAGCTTCCTTGTAAAGGAACCTTAAGGAAATACAAATGCCACCACTTGGTTCCTGGATTTTGACCATTCCGATCCATGCCTGTCCCCAACTTCAAGCACACGCCCAGGGTGTCTTCTAGCTTTATCACTGTCTCGTCTTTTTAGGAGTAAATCTACCCATAAGGAACAAAAATGATTCCCAACTAGGAAATACTCTTACGGCCATCACACGGGAGCCATCTTTGTCTGCGTAGCACGGCCACCAGCCTTTCATGGACTTCTGTTCAAAGAGTGAGGCAGTCTTAGCCTTAAGAGGGTCCATGGCTTTGAGGTCTGGAATCATGTCCAAACTGCATTTCTCTGATGACTTGGCTGGGATGATCGCATGATGCAAGTCGAGTTCCAGAAAACCTGGCCAAGAACACACAACATGAGGTCCAGATAAGCTTCAAGTGGCTCAGCCATTGTTCCTGGGTGAACAGAATGTTCTTGTCCAGGGGAAACAGACAGTGATTTTGAACAGGTGATGGGTGAGTTAGCAAAGGGGATCATGCTAGATGTTTAAATTCTTCCCAGATAGAATGGCAGATGGCAGAAGAAATAGCCATCCATTCAGCGTCTCACAGAGGACTCCATGCTCCTTTCTCAAAGACATGAGCATAAACAGTTCTGCTATAAATCCCAAGCTATTAAGCGTCTACACACAAAAATTTCCACTGAACTCAGGACCTTTGTACTTGAGAGGTGCTAGTTGTGATTTTTCGAGCTACCCTGAACGGAGGTCATTGCCTTTGGGGAAGGACAATTAGGTGCTTGAAACATGGGATGCGCCTCAGAACTCTTCTGGTGCAGCTCCCTCCTGGAGTGACCCCAGAAACAGGACCTTTAAAGAACATAACTCAACAGAAAATCCCCACCAGGAAATGAGAAATCCCAGCCAGGATCAGGGTGTCTGGAGAGAGACACTTTCTGCTGTGGCTCGGAGGGAGGCATTCAGTCTCCAGCTCCTGAAGAGATTCATACAGGCCTCTGTGAAGGGCTTCAAGAGGCCAGCTTGTTTCCCCCGGTTTAGAAGTTTGGTAGTGAGTGAAAGTTGAACTTTACCTCCAGCTCAAGTGCAGTGTGCGCCTCACTGGGGTCGAAGGGCTGCAGAATTGCCAGGAGACTTCCCGAGAAAGATTGGATTTAAGATGTGGAAGGGAGAGAGAGAGAGAGAGAGAGAGAGAGAGAGAGAGAGAGAGAGAGAGAGAGAGCAAACCAAGAAAGGGAGGGTTAGGCAGGGTGCTGCATTGAATGCCTCAGGGCCAGAGGAGGCTGGGCTGAGGGGGAAAAGGACGGTGAGGAGGGGGCTGACAAAGAGGCGTAGGTGACCTTAGTAACTGGTGAGAGTCAGGAGAAGCTTGTGGGAAGAGTTCCAAAGCACGGAGAAGGGAGAGAGAGGAGGGTGCTTGGAAATACAGGCAGAGCTGTGGCGATCTCCCTGTGCCCAGGCTGGCCTCTAATTCACTATATGGCCAAGGATAACCTTGGCTTCCTTAGCCTTTCCCTCCCAGTGCTGGGGTTATAGGCACACACGTAGCACCACTGCCTGTTCGTGAAGTCCCGAGGACTGAGCCCATGGCTTTTTACATGCTAGGCAAGCCAAAAAGCTTGCCTTTCTAGCCTATTAAGAAGGCCTTAAGAGTGAACAGGGCCCCATGAAAAGGGGTGACATTCACAAGTAGACCACACAGCTTGGAGGATACCCAATCAAGGGGCACATCCCCTGCCTCCCCCGTTACGGGTGTTAGGAAACTGTTTCCAAATTGTAATTGGTTTCAGCCATTAACTCCAAGGGCGGTGTTAGAGGGGTGACGGGAAGGTAAGCGATACCCAAGTAGTCATCCAGGGAGAACTTGTCGTTGTCCCATATCTGGATGATCAGCCGAGGGGGGACTCGAAACTCCGTTTGGTCAATACTCCAGAAATGCTCCTAAAGTGAGAATAGACACGAATAGGTCATATGATCACGGTCAGACCCTTACTTTTAGCCATAGACACAGCAATAAGAGCCAGGCCTCTGCCTTCGCAACCTGCGGGACAGTCTGTCCTCCCCCTCCACGCATTTGGAAGGCCATCGGGCTCCCCAGGAAGTCTCAAGGCCACCAACTGTGTGACAAAAAGGATGTCCCAGGCAGTCCCCAAACACCAGGTTTCTCACCACATTCCTATCAGTGTGACTTCCTTCAGGCTGCCACCCCTATGGGGGTGGGGAGAGCTTAACCTTTCCCCTGGAGACCACTGTGATTCCCCTAAAGCTATGCGTTCTAGGCCAACCCACAGTGCCATCACTGGGTCTTTATCCCTGTCTAGCAAATAACCACCCCTTTCTCCGAGGTTTGATTGACAGACTCTGTAGTTCAGATTCTACTCTCCCTTTACTGCAGATTCTAAATTGTCCCGCAATTTTTAGCTTAAAAAAAAAAAAAAACATGAAATTTTACAGTCTTGTGGCCACCTAAGACTCCGTCTCTGAACCTTCACATTGAAGGTAGCTACACGGAGGACCGAGTTCCCACCTCTACTCCCTGCTTCAGCCCAGAAAGTAGTTAAGGATATACCTTCACAGCCAGTTATACCTAAGTGCCTCTGGCCTGGGCAGACCAGGAATTCTACCAGTGATTTGGGAATTCTAAAGATCGTGGGGTTGGCTCTCGCTTTCCATATTCTTGGAAGGTTCTCTTTCTGAGAGTTCCCAGGGCTCTGGAAAGCACACACAGCTAGTCCTTGTCTGGCTGTCCTATGTGTGGGGTCATGCTCTACCACTGAGGGAACGAGGAGAGGTCTAACCTTATATCAGAGTAAACAGGAAAAGGAACCACCTTTCAGGTCCTACCTGACCCCAGATGTCCCACCTCTGTCCTGCTCTGTTTCACCTCAGACAGGACACACAACTAGACACCATTTTGAGCCTCTGAACCTCTGGAAAGTCCTCCCACCCCCACCCCCGTAGATCCATTCCACCCTTTATAGGCAAAGCGCTTACTGGAGTAGCCATAGAAAGATCAGATAGCAAAGGGTAATTGGGACTCAGGGTGGGTGCATTCAGGGTGTAGGGAGACGGATGGAATAGGGATGGGGTGTGGAAGGCAGGGATGGGACAGGACACCTAATGGATTGTCTACCAAGGTCACAGGCCCTGGGCTTTCCTTAGGGAATGTTTCCTTCCCCAGTCGGTACAGTCTGGGTGGGGCTCGGGCTGGGCGAGTGTAGACAAAGCCTGACTCCATCTCTAGTCCCAGTGCCTGGCCTGAGTAAGGCATCCTGGGCAGCAGCTTGGTCTCCAGATAGGCAGAGACCCTGAGGCCCAGTTCTAGAACGCGGGGCTCGCTGCTGCATCCTGGCTTGCTTCTACTGTGCCCGAGGGAATATAGGTATTAGGGCGGGACACTGGCTACCGTGATTCCTCCCCTAGGGAAGAGCCTGCCCAGAAGCGAGGTCCATGGAGGACAGAGAGCAGAGGGAGGAGGATGTGGCGCTGGCTTCCAAAGACATTGCTCCTGCGCGGGCTCCAGACGTCCTTAAAAGGAGCCAACCTTGGACTTGCGAGGGATGGGAGCCAATAAATCACACTGTTGGTCTAAGTTCTGCGACTGAACGTCTTTCTAATTAAGTCCACTGGGGCCCTCAATTCTCCTGGAAGTGTTTCTGAGTGAGGGAACACAGATGCTGGGGCTTAACAAGGGAGGCAAAGAAGGGACTCCGCCTCTCCTAGCTGGCTTGTGCTTGACCCAGGATGGAGAAGAGCCATCTATTCATTCCGTGAAGAACACATGTGTACAGTGACACAAAAGCCTTTGTTCTGGAACGTCTCTCGTCTCGCCACCAATAGCTTAGCAGAAGGGAAGCTGCATTCCTCATAGCCCTCAATACGCAAATAAATACCTGTCATAGCTATGTGGCCATGGGCAAGGCTTTACCCCTCTGTGGGTCTCAGATTCCCTGTCTGTACCAAGAGGGAGCCAGAGTCGGTGACCTCCCGGGTCCCCAGCAGCCCTGACCTCCTCTGACTTTCTGAGATGGAGCAGACCTGAACCGTCCACGTCCCGCCCCCAATCCTTCAGGGCTTACTTTTTTAGCGACTATACAGAGCTGCTCAGCGGGGAGGTAGTCAAACGGGAAAACAAATCTCCAGTTAAAATTGCCTTCGCCATCCAAGGACCTGTAGTGGACATCTGTTTTCTGTTTGTTTTCTTCGCTGCCGGAAATCCAGCTGAAAAGCAGAGGCAAACAGACCGGGTTCGCTGTGATTGACAAGGGATCTAGCGGCAAAACTGCAGTGGGTGATTGAGGGGGTGTCGGGTGGGGGGGGCGGGGAAGAGCAAAAGTGATGCATTTTCTCTGGGCAGGTTCCAGTGACCCACAAGGTGGGGGTGATTTATGGAAGGGGAGGCGAGTGGGTGCATCCAAGCCAGCTTAGCGCCAAATAAAACAGAATTCCTTTAAAACCAAAGCAGGAAACCCTTTAGACTGTAGTTAGCGGGGCTAAGGTGAAATTTTCTGGAAAATATCATCAACAACGTAGCTTCTATTTTGGGGTAAGCTGCCGCTTGCTGGCTATGATTTTGGGCTTCGAAACGATGACTCATTAGCATCTGTCATCGGGGCTGGTAGGCTCAACGAACGCAAGTTAGCTCCAAATTTTAGCGTTTCCCTCCACATATTTTACTTAAGCAAACAAAAAGAGGCACCCAGCAAGTAATCTCGCAGCTTCCTTTTTTATTATTCTTAAAAGTCACCGTGATCTCATTAATGAGACAGGCGAGGAAGAGGCAGGCTGTTATTTCCAGCTGCCTCGCTGAGCCGATTCCTCTCAGCAAAAGCATCTTAACTGACATCTTCGGAAACCCTTTCTTTTGCCTGTGCCTGGCGCGGAGTGGATATAAGATAAACTGTCTGTTGATGGAATGAACGGTGTGCGGAAGGAAGCTGCCGTCGCATCTGCCTGCCTCTGGTTTAAAACTAAGAATTCCCTTTTCAGCCCGGCATGGTGGTACACACACCTTTAATTACAGCATTTGGGAGACATGCAGGTGGATCTCTGAGTCGGAGCCACGCTGGTCTACAACGAGAGTTCGAGGACAACCAGAGAAAGCTACTCAGAAAAAAACCTTGTCTTGAAAACAAGATTACAAAACAGAAACAAAACAAAAGGAAAAAAAGAAAAGAACTGATACTTTTCAGTGGGCAGAGGTTGGGGTAGTACTGCTTGAATCACTTGGGGGAACTTTGGAAAGTAACAATTCCTAGACCCACAGAGAAGCTTTTGGACTCTCTGGTACTGCCCATTCTCTCTACTGGTGGTAATTAAGTCAGTGGGAAGACAGAGTTCGAGACTGTCACTCAGGGAAGCAGATCCTCAACTCAGGCTTACAATTTTTACCTATGAACTGAGTGTCATTTCATCTCTCCCAAGAGCCCTACAGTTATTTCCATCTTACGGATACGGAAATGGAGCTTCAGAGCAGCTCTCATAGTGGTCAGTAACCGACAGAATGAAGTGTTACAGCGCCACCCACTCTACCTCCCCCCCCCTGCACTCCCCTCCCCGCCCCCTCCGCTGGTCTAATTCAAAGTTTTCGACTGATGGTCTTCTCAAAAGACTAAGGGTAACGCCATGTGCTAACATGAAGTCCTATGGTTAGTGACAAAAGCATTCTCAGTCAGCTCTCAAAGCATTCTCTGCTGCTACTTAATAGACTGAATAAGACAGCGGGAAGGTGGAGGGGCTGGGTGTCTGTGACTCGGTGGCAAAGGGCTAGACCCTGAGGAACGTGCCCCATACCCCTGTACCCACCCCTTCCCCTAGTTTTTCCCTTCCCTTCCCCACCATAATCTCCTCCATCCTCCTCACCAGGCTTCTTTTTGATTGTAAGCTTGGATATGAACCTGGTAACTTTACCTCTTGGCCCAGGCCTAAAACCTCACCATCCTCTGACTCTGTCTCTTGGGCTTTGTATTTTTTATTTTTGAACCTTCTCTCACTTTGATTTTAAGATATGCTAACTAGGCAAGTACCCTTAGCTGCATGTGCTTGTGTGTGAGCATGTACCACTTCATATGTAACGTCAACGCGACATGCGACACACTGTATTTTTACAGCATTCACCTTTTCGGATGTCTTATTGAGAACTGTCCCCCTCTCCCTCTCCTCTCCGCAGTTCTGGAGAACAAACCCTGATTCTTAGGGGCTAAGGGTGTAGTTCAGTTGATAGAGTACTTGCCTAGCATGCATAAGGCCCTAGAATATCATGGTGGCCTGCACTTTTAATCCCAATACTTGGGGGGGGGTGTGTAAAGGCAGGAGGATCAGAAGTTCAAAGCCACCCTTGGCTACACAGGAGTATGAGGCCAGCCCGGAGCATATGAAATCCTATCTAAAAGAGAAACTAATAAGCAAGTAACCAAAGCCCAGTTTCTCAAGCCCTGGTGTTCAGATTGTAATTACAGCTTTACATGTGACTTTAGGTTGAGTTTTCTTCTTGTATTAGTTTTCTCTCAGCCCCTCAGCTTGACTTTGTTCCCTTGATTTGAAAAAAAAAATCTTAATAATAGTCAAATAAATATGCATAGCTATAATTAGCTGGGATTAGTTTTCCTTGGGGCATGGTGATGAAGTCCCGAAATGGCAAATAATGAGGAACTTGATGAAGCTTACAGTGAGTGCAAATGATAGTCATTACGTCCGTGACTGCGTTCTGATTGAAGTTCACTGGGGATCACGAGGGAGACTTTGTTCTCACTGATGAGCGCGTTACATTTCAGCACGTCTTTATCTTCTATATATTAAGGAAGAACTTGGCCCATGTGGAATAGCCATAATTCTAACACCCGTGTAATGCACACCAGCTGCCAGGTGCTGGCCCACATGCCTGCAGTAATGGACTCTTCTGGCTCTCTCCGGGAAGTAGCACCGTCATTATCTCCACCGTACAGATGACTAACAGTGAGCGTCTGACTTTCCCTAACCAGCAGGGAAGGTGCCAGGATTTAGGGGGTCTGGCTGCAAAGTCTGGCTAGGTAGTTTAGCCACTATGTAGGATCATTCTCAGCATGTATGAACCTATGATCGCTGCACAGCACAAACTAACATCCACACAGACCACCTGAAGCCGAGTTATGCAAATAAGAAAACGATAAGCTTGATATTTTTCATATCAAATTGAACGACGCTCAGCAGATGTCAGGGAGGGGGATGCGTGAATATTTTTTAAAGCCTGTCCCTGTCACTTACTTTTCATAGGCATTGGCTAGTGTTGATAAAACGCATAGGAAGGAAAGTCTGGGAGCATTACTGGGCTTTTGATGCTAGTTGTCCACAATATCATAAAGAAATATGAAATTACGTGGCTGAGGAGTCTGGGAAAAACCCTGCTTATAACAGTTATAATAATAAACACAATCAGACAGCTTCCTCTTTTCTCCGCTGCCCCGTCGGCATTCAGCTTTTCTGGTACCCCCTATGCAGATGGCACTGTAAATAGCAGCTTCCCGGTAACCAAGCACGTGTCAGTGACCACGTCAAACCTTGGCAACTCTGGAAAGAGGAGGCGTGCGGGAGGCCCTGCCTCCTATCCTCACCCTTTGACGTAGATGTCGCTCATGTCCTCCCCAGTGATGCTCTTCTCATCCAAGATAACGTCCTTGGTATTCCAGATGATCACACGCAGGTAGTACCTGACAAACGCACATTTTGAAAGTATGCTTCTTCTAGTCCTGGACTGAAGAGTACCCCACCCCACCCCCGCTCCAGGGAAGCAGGGTTTCAGTCTCACTCACCTCTTGGCTTTCCTGGGGGTGATGTTGAAAGGGGGGCCTGGTGGCCCTAAACTCTTGGGGAAGACGTCAACCCACATCTGAAGTTTTCCCTAAGCCACACACAAAAGAAAGAAGGTTGGGGTCACACGTGGGAGAAACCACGGTTTTCCTTTTTTCTTGGCAGCACTGGACATAGACCCCAGGGCTTCCCACATGTTAGGAGGGGCCTCTGCCAGGGAGCTATAAAACCAGTTCCTCCATGGTGACTTATTACTCCACATGGAAGGCCACAAATGGATAAAGGAGCGAGCCGGGGTCAAGCTTGTCTACAGTGTCATTAACCCACTCTCCACTCCCACCCAAGAGCTGCAGCCATCCATTTGTATCATGGTCTAAAATTGCCTTCATTAATCCACTGAGGGCATTCCTATTACTAACCCAACTGCTAGTGCAAACTCCCTCTGTCTCTGTCTCTCTGTCTGTCCCTCTTCTCTGATTTAATATCAGTTCCTTCCCCCTCATGCCCCATTCTATCCAGTGTCACACTGTGTACCCAGTACAGACTCTATCCCAGAACATTTCACACTTGGCTCAAGTGGTTAAAAAAAAATCAGAAGAAACGAAATGGCAACTAGCTTTCTAAAGGAAAAACTACACAGTTCTGTGAGGAGACCCTGAAACGATGACTGGCCTCCAGAAAGCAGGGATTCCCTGTGTAGGCAATGCCACCACCCCAGCAGAAGTTCACACGAGAGGGAGAACAAGCTGTGGACTGACATTTGTGCCGCCATCTTGGGGAGGCCCTGCTCTGATCTTTGACTAGTACAGATTCGCCTGTGTACTTTACTGGAATATTCTTCCAAATAGGTTATGAATGCCAGTAAAAAGAAAAAAAAAACAACATACTATACTACCATTCAAATCAATTTATAGTCTCTACTTTATTTTTGGATCTTGTATGGACTCTGCCTTCAGACATAGACTGGTCTTTGAGAAGTTTGCCAAGGAAACCACTGGTTTGGCTTCCTAATGCATTGCGATCAAAATGAATTACCTGGAACCCTTGAAAGGGGATATATTTTACTATGATCCCGACTCTTTTCCAACTAATCTCTAGGCTCAGGCCTCTACTATACATCAGGCACGCCGCAGGACACTAAGTATCCAGGCGTCTCCTAAGATTAAGCCACAGACTGCAGGCAGAAGCAAAGGCAGGCTGGTACCTTCTCAGGGAGAAATCTTCCTTACTCTGTCAGTTCTTGAGACTCCATCTATGATTGATGGGTAGGAGGAAAGAGAGGAGGATGACTAGGCTTCGAGTAGAAAGGAGAAGGAGTACGAGCAAGAAGAGATTGGAACACAGAATAAAAGCAGGCTGTGACAAAATTACCTATGAGCCATGGCCACGTCTGCGTAAGTATGCCTGTAGTCTTATAGCAGGTATTGATGATATTTGCTTCTAGCAAATTAGTATTTGTTAACGTGTGAGATCCTACCTCCTTATATCAGAGACCCTCGAGGTGTGTATCAAAATCCACACTCTTGGCCTTACCCCAGACCTCTGCGGACTCAGCCTGGACGTGTACCAAGCTTCTACGTGGATTAATTTGTCATGCTTTCCTTTTCTGGAAGCTGGACCCCATTTTCTCAGAATTGACTTGACCCCGTCTGTCACCGTGCCCTTTGACCTGTTGCCTGTGCGCTGTGCTCACGGTTCCCTGGCTCTCTACACTCACAGGGCACCTCTGCCCCAAGCCAGGCCAAGCTCAGCTGCTCTCCTGGTTACAGCTGGCTGCTCCACTGGCAGTCAACTGGGTCACGGTGGGACAACCAATTCCCCGGTCTGGTCTACACGACAGAAGTGAGTACGCAGGAGCTGGGCAGTGGTGGTGCATGCCTTTAATCCCAGCATTTGGGAGCCAGAGGCAGGCAGATTGCTGAGTTTGAGGCCAGCCTGGTCTACAGAGTGAGTTCCAGGATAGCCAGAGTTACACAGAGAAACCCTGTCTCGAAAAACCAAAAAGGAAAAAAAAAAAAAGAAGTGAGTACTCAGGAGTTCTCTGTAATCCTCAGACTCAGAGAGAGGTAACAACAGCAAGAGAGATTAACTAGAACCAGGAACAGAAACAAAGACAAAGACAAAGGGAGACCCTGGCTTGAGTTGGCCCTGAATCTCAGATCATCAGTATTTTCCAACTCCCTGAACATCTTTGCAATACATTCCTTTTGGATGAAGCTAGTTTGAGTTTCTTTCTGTTTCTTGTGTATCTGAAAGTACTCAGACATGTTTCACGAGGCAAATCCATCAGTGACTGTTGCTGCATTTGAGGAGTGGGTGTGGGTCTTCCCCTTTACCTGGGAAATATTGGGCTGGAAGGTGCTGTGCAGAGTCCTTGTCTCCACGTGCTCAGGGACCAGCCCCTGAGTCCTGAGAATATGGAGGGCAAGACGCTCTTCGGGGGCTCCGAGGTGATGGTGCAGGATTTTGTTGGCCTCTGGAATGCAAAATGGCGTTGGCGTAGAGGGAACAATCAGGAACAATGGCACCAGATGGCTCCCAGCAACTCCCAGCACGTCATCCCAGACTTTGTAAAAAATGGACAGGCATCACCAAGCATGTACAGGGTCAGTATGGACTGGTGAAAGACTAAATAGATACCAATAGCTCTCGACTATGGGCGCTTCCATACTGAGGCTCACAGCTAGCTTGTAGTCTGCCAATAGCAGTGGTCAGAATATACTAGAATTGGGTGAGTGTAGGCTCCATTTACTTTTATAGCACAGGCTCACAACCCTCTTCTTTCCCAGCCTCCCTTGCGACTAGTCGGATGTGGCCACGTGGCCAAGTTCAACCGGAAGATAACACAAAATGATGCGAATCACATCTGGGCTCGGCCCCCTGCCTAGGATCCGATCTGAGCCTTTCTCTCCTGGATGTGGAGGAAGAGAAAAGCTTAGATGAGCCTGTTGAAGAACAGGGCTGTAAGAGGAGAGCGCCCGCTCCGTGATGTGCTCGCTTAGATGGACCATCGCCCTAAGCTCTCAGTGGAAGACGGCCCTGAGATTTGAAGGCTCATCTCTTACAGCAGCAAGTACCACCATAGCATTGAAAAACACGGTCCCCTCGGTTCTCAGATATCTCTCCCAGGAAAAAAGTGCATTCTGTGTCGTTTCCCTTTTAATCTCCAGATAGAGTAAACCCAGAGAAAAGGAGAAGGGTGATGTATGGTTTTGTTGTTGTTGTTGTTTGGTTTTTTTTTTTTTTTTTTTTTTTTTGAGGGTAAGCATGAAAGGTCAGACGGCTCCTGCAGGTTCTCTTGGGTCTCCCTGAGGGAAGTTGCTCTTTCTGTGACAAGCCTGTGTCACACTCCGGCCATTGGCTCCAGTGACAGGAGGCAACAAGTTCCAGCTATGTGCATGACCTCCTGTGGCCAGTGCACACAAGGGCTCTCAGATGACTGCAGCCCTGTGAGAGATTGTAGGGAGGAGAGCTCAGCTGAGCCCTTCCAGAATTCCTGGCCCCTCGAAACTGATCTCCAAAGAAACAGTTGCTCCTGGTTGCTAAATTTGCAAGCAGCTGAACAGTCACCAGGACAAACACAGATTTTGGGAGGTATCTGATAAATTTGGGGTCGCTTTCCATCGCCAGACCATGATGAAAATGCTTTCTCCATCTATTCTCCTTTGCTTTTGCAAGTTTGTACATGAACCGTAGCATCAACAGCTCGTTAAGCATCTGGTTACCCCTGAGATGGATGACATTGTCGTCAAAATGGAAAGAGAACCACGTTTCATACAGTGTCAAGAATCAAGTTGAAGATCAGGGGCCGCTGTCATTCCCACGTGCTCTTACTCAGATTCCCCATGCATCTTTGAAGGCCAGACCTACCATGACTCTCTTCGGGAGCCCCACCCCTTCTCTTTCCCAGAGGCCATAGGAGTGTCCTATAGTTCATGTATTTTGATGTATATTCCTACCGCTGTCTCAGTGTGGCTAACTGGTTATGTGTAGGATAGATGTGCCATGAGTGAAGGGGCAGGACTCCAGGACTGAGCTTGAGCCAGACGGGAGCAAAGCAGGTTCTCTGACCTGCCTTCAGCATCCCCGTGGCTTCTCAGGCTCAGATATTCAGACATTTCTCTCTCTCTCTCTCTCTCTCTCTCTCTCTCTCCAAGGTTTCTCTGTGTAGCCCTGGCTGTCACAGACACAAAAATGGCTAATTATTAGGACTTTATAGTTAAAGTTCAAATGACTATGATCTGAAAAGAACAGGTAAAACATAAGACAGATAAGAAAATGTGCCCACTGTGACACCCTGTGGACAAAGTTCTCTACGGCACTGAGGTCTTTGTTTTGGTAGGGACAGACATACAGTCTCACAGGACATCATCAAGGTGCTGCCTTGGCCCATGCTCCTCCCCCAAACGCAGCCCAGAAACGGGATATTATGTTGTGGGTTCAAGCCGCAGCTCTGCGCTCACCAAACTCGTCCAGATGGTAGTCTCGTCCTCCGTACCGGATTCTGCTTCCATCTTCAGAAAGGACTGGTGGCGGGAAGCCTTTGAATCTGGCTACATTTTGAAGCAACTGCGTCGGTCTCAGCTGATCTCGCCAGGCGTTCACTCCAGAACTGTGGGCGACACCGCAGTGCACAAGGTTCCACACAAATGCACGTGTGTCCAAGCACACCCATCTAACTGGGGAGGGCCACGTCTACGCATTTCGCCTCCCGGCTTTGGCTTCAGGCAAAGTGTGTCTTTTTTCTTTTGTGTGTGTGTGTGTGTCTGGTCCTCCCCCCCCACCCCAACAAAAAACGAGGAATCTAGGATTATCGCAATCATAGTGGCAAATTCCAATACCAGACAGAAGTGGCATGCTGTCTCACTGAGGGCTTAGCCATTGGTTAACATTGGGGGATGGTGGGCATCATAAAATCCGTAGGGGGGGGGATAATTGATAGTTATGAATCAATTCCTCTTCCTAAAGGCTAGAGAATCCCTACCATAACACTGACTAACCCCAGGAGCTCAAGAACAGGAGAGGGGTGTTTCTCTGAGCGCTGACACTTGAGTTACACACAGGGCACTCTGCTGCTCCAGGTACCACCCCTTCATCAGACTACGGTATGGATGAGGCAGTGTGCTTGCCCTGCTTTTGTTCCCAGATAATCCTGTCCAAAATGACACTGGCTGGACCAAAAGAGCTCCGGCACACTGAGGGAGGCAGAGCTCCCCCGCCCAGCCTCCCCAGGTCTGAACCTCGGTGCAGCAGACAACCTCCACCCACGCGGAAGCAACTTACACACAGTACTGCTCAGGGATACCGCAGTGGGACCCAAACCGGGAGAGGAAGCGGTTCTCCAGGTCAATGGTTGTCTCTCCCACCTTCTCATCTCGGGTGAAGGTGTCGTAGTCATAGACAGAGATCTTCAGGTCTTTCTCTTGAGGCAAGTAGCAGCTCAACTCATACATTCTAAGTAAAGGAATGCACATACGGAGCCATCAGGGGCCTTCTGGGCTGTTCCAGAAACCAAGACTCAAAACAAAGAATGGCCAAGCGTTGTCCATGTTGGGGGAAGACAACTGTGTGTGTGTGTGGGGGGGGAGGTGAGACCACGGTGACTACCTGTGTTCAAACCCCAGCTATGCCACTTATTTAGACCTTCTGTTTTCTTCTCTGTGAAATGATAACAATGCATACCATAGTCTGGAGAGACAGCTCAGTGGTTAAGAGCACTGACTGCTCTTCCAGAGGTCCTGAGTTCAATTCCCAGCAACCAGGTGGTGATTCACAACCATCTGTAATGAGATCTGATGCCCTCTTCTAGTGTACATGAAAGCAGAGTACACACATACACACACAAATACACACACATATACACACACATATATATAAAAAAATAAATAAATCTTTAAAAAAAAGTCACCTACTGTATTCTAATAGCCAAGGAAGAAATGTTGAGAAAACATTCAGTAAGAGTGTGTTGACTAAAACTTATTATTATTATTATTATTATTATTATTATTATTATTATTTTGGTTTTTCGAGACAGGGTTTCTATGTGTAGCCCCGGCTGTCCTGGAACTCACTCTGTAGACCAGGCTGGCCTCGAACTCAGAAAACTTAGTATTATAACAATAATACATTATATTGCTAATTTTAGTATTATCATCTTTCACCGGGGATACCCTTCTCCTCACTCCAGGAAGATCAAAAAGGCACCTTATTTACAGCCATTTTTTCGTACCCCATTTCACTTCTTATTCTGCTCATCAGAGACCCCTGCCCCAGGAAACAACTTGACTCCTCCCTCAGAAGGATGCAGGGGCACGCATGGACTTGTGTAGTGTGCCATGGAGGAGCCTGCCAGACCTGAGGTCCCACCACAGACTTCATTCTGTCCTCAAAACTTGTCAATAGAGTTGACATTAAGATGTAAATTCTTCAGAGATACAAAGAAATCATCCGCAACCGTTCTGTGCGGGGGGTGGGGGGGTGGGGGGTGGGGTGTAGGGGTGGGAGGGTAGGGGGTGGGGTGGGGGGATGGGGTGGAGGGTGGGGTTAGGGGGATGGGGTGGGGGGGTGAACTGTGTGGTCCAGGAGGCTGAGGTGCGCGTGTCAGCGGCAGACAGGTGGGGCCTCGCTCTGGTATTTGCATTGTTCCCGTATACCCCTCTCCTTCCAGCTGCTCAGGTTATCTTGCTGTCAGAGAAACTGTGAACGGTCTCCTCCCCTGGGCCTGGGCTTCCTCCTGTTCTTGTTACACTCTGGTGTGAGGACAGGCTTTTGTCCAGTGAACCAGGGATGAGTGTTTAATGGCACTCTGGAAGAAAGCCTCCAGGATGTCTCCTGCACCAATCTCAGAGACCTAGCAGCTAGACGGAGCAGTTACCCTGAAGCCTGAAGCAGGGAGAGGGGTACTTGGGTCACAGTGACACACCATAGCCAATGTGGGTACCCGGTGTGCACACAGGATACAGATGTGCATGCAGCACCAGCGCCCCTGCACACAACTTCTTTCTATTAAAATAGCAAATAGCTGGGTGTTGTGGCACATGCTTTAGTGTGAGCAGTTGGGATGCAGAGGTAGGTGGATCTCTATGACCTGAAGGCCAGTCTGGCCTACACAGTGAGCGCCAGAACAGTCGGGCTATGTAGAAAGACCCTGTCTCGAGACCCAACAAGAACAACAGAAAGAAAACCAGCTGGGCATGGTGGTGCACCCCTATAAATGCTACCCTCTAGAGGCAGAAGAGGGTTGCCACAAATCTGATGCCAACCCTGTCTATGTAAGTTTTAGAAGGAGCAGGAATATACTCTGAGATCTGGTGGCAGGGAAAAAGAAAAAATAAACAAAGAAACAAACCGACTCCGAGTACCCTGGGTGCTTTGGTTTGATTAAGGAATATTTTCCCTCCCCTGGGGTATCAATTATTATTTTTAAACATCTTTTAGAGTTTTTTTATTATTGTGTGGATGATGAGTGGATGGATATGGGTACCACAGCCCATTGATGGAGGTCAGAGGACAACAGTCAGGAGGCGTGTGTGTTCTTGAGAAGTCAAGATGAACAATGTCCAAGAGTGCAGGAAATGTGGCTTCTTTCCTCAAGCCCTGTCCCAGGGTCTCTCTGCTGAGAAGCAAGCCACTTCCCAAGACCGAGGTCCTGGCCTGGAGCCACTCTGATGGACTGGCGGAAGTCTGTGATTCCCTCAGAGGGCCACTGGCCTGGCTGGGCTTGACAGCATCCCTTCCTCTCAGCATGGCTCTGAGCAAGACTTTTCCTGCCACTTAATTAAGCTTGCGCTTGGCACCTCTGAAGCAAGCCATTCAGACAGGGCTGCCTTTCTCCCTTCAAAGCTGGCTCTGCCTGCTTCCCAGTCTCGCTCACACGGAGCCCTCCTTCCTGCCCTGCGTGCCTTTTCCTGTCTAGACCTTGGGGCTGGATCAGCGGAAGAAAGGGAAAATGATCACGTTGCTGTGCCAGAGGATTACTTCCCCTCGCTGGGCCCGGCACTGGGCCTAAGGCTGAGCAGCAGAGAGGGTGTTCATGCTCAGGCGTCTGAGTATGTGCATGTGTGTGCATGTATGCAAACATGCTAGGGGCCAACTGGGTGGTCCTTTGTACATGCGTGTTCCTGCCTCTAGGGATGGCTTGTTTGAACCTAAAACTGTATGACCAAGGTGTATGTGGTGTGTGTGTGTGTGTGTGTGTGTTGTGTGTATGTGTGTATAAGCATGCATGAGAGAGACAGACAAACAGGCAGAGAAAGACAGAGGCACAATGACTATGTCAGGGGCAGGGCAAACAGAACCAGAGCTCTCCTATGTAGCACAATTTTGAGAGAAATTTCCCCTTTTGTGCTTAGGTGTGTGTGTGTGTGTGTGTGTGTGTGTGTGTGTGTGTGTATACATATGTGCACACTGGTGCATGTAGAGGCCAGAATGTCTCTTTTTTTGTCATTTACTACCTTTTTTTTTAAAAGTTAAGAACAAATATATTTAATTCTTGATTTTGTGATGGTGTGGAGGACAGCTGTCTGCAACAGTTTGTGGGGTAAGGTCAGAGGACAATTTTGGGGAATCAGTTCTTGCCTCCCACCCTTTTGAGGCAGGATCTCTCCTGTCTCTGTTCTGGACTGCATGCTCCAAGCTAGCTGGCCAGAAAGTTTCTACATGATTCTTCTGACTCCACCTCCCATCCGGCTGTGGGAGTGCTGGGATTACAGACGTGCACCACGGCGGCGTCTGGAATTTGGATTGTCGGAATCATGTGGGCACATCCTGGACCCACTGAGCCATGTCCTCTGCCCTTTACCTTATCTTACAGCTAGAAGAGTTGGGGATCCAAACTCAAGTCCCCCTGCTTGCCCACCCTTTACCCACAGAATCCTCCCCCTACCTGCCCTGTCCTTCTTCAAATGTTTTTCCACAAAGAGCATTTTCCTACAGATGGTGGTTTTGCTGTGAATATGAAGCACTTGGGAAAGCCTCAGAGTCACGTCATGGATGTAAACCTCCCCGGTCTCAATCGCTTGTGTTACAGCTTCTTGACGGGATGTGAGGCCCCGTGTCCTTACTAAGTGATGTGGGGCCTGCGATGCTTGCCTAGTGAGTCTAACACAGAAGAAAATCAGACAGGACACTTGACAGAGCAGAGTGCGGTGCTGAAGCCACGCAGAGGCTGATGCGTCGTAGGGCTTGGGATCACGGCCACAGCCTGTGACCGGAAGGGTGTTAGGCACACACTCTCTTGGGGCCTCAGTTTTCTGTTCCCATCAGAGTTCTGTGAGATTTTGACGTGTCTTCTGCAAAATGGCTCAGGAGAGAGAGGCCCTGCTCACTCTGACTGCTCAGCAAATATTGCCATTAAATATGGAAGGTGCTCTCAGCTGAATAATGCTGGCTTTACTTGGTGATCATGTTGGGAACTAGAAATGGCTCTGATAAGATTTACTCCCAGGACCCACACATGGGTAAAGGCTCCTGTGGTCAAGCCTGACGGCCTGAGATCGATCCCTGGGATCCACACGGTAGAAAGGGAGAAACAAGTTGTCTCTTACCGCCATATGCACACGGGTGTTCAGACTGCCACATTGGCCTCTACATGCACCAGTGTGCATATATGTATATGTGCGCGCGCACATATACATATATGCACACACACACACACACACACACACACACACACACACGTTCACAAGCGACATGAATAAAGACATTTTAAAAATAGACAGTACATAGTCTAGACCAGAAACAAGGCTGTGACCATGAAGAGAACAGTGCTGTGTCAAGGCTCTTGGGAACATTAAAGACCAATAAAACGGAATATTTGTTCTGTCGCTTGGCATCTTCCCTCAGCGAAACATTCACTGCATCGAAAGGAGAGAACTGTAACAGTCCAGTAAACCCTACCTCCAGTCAGGTCGTCCGTACATCCACACCACCCCACCTTATCCGCATTATCCCCTGGCCATGAAAACAGGATTTTATAGCAGCTGAGCCCCTCCACAAGCTCCATGCATCCGGGGGGCCTCACTTCCACCCCTAAGGGCTTGGAACAGAGCTCGGCTCAGAGAAACCCATCTTGTGACTCTTGTCCTCCTGGGACCTTCCAGTCCTTCTACCTGTTTCTCTGACAAAGGTATCTGTGTGTATTCCTGGCGTTAGGACTTCAAACAGAGCAGGGCACATTTCATGAAGAAGGACTATTTTGAACTGCACGTTACCTGCCAAACACTGGGTTGAGAGTGTTGGGAATGTAGTTGTCTCGGTCTTCGATTACTTTTTTGCCCAAGGTTATTTTTATGTAAGGATCGCACTGTGGAGACAAGACGGGCGAGATGTTATATCATCCTGGGTGCAAACTGAAGTCAATTTCAGGGATAGACTTGGCTCACTTCTATACTCCCAAGTGATGACAAAGGTGGCCGCTGGGAGACCCGAGGAGGGCCTAAGATGAGCTCAGTGCAAGGTTCTCCTTTGGGTGGCAGCGGGCCAGCGTGCCTTCAAAGCATCCGTGTGGGTGAAAAGGTAGGATGGGGTGGAGGGAGGGATGACCTAACTCTGCTCATGCTGGCCCTGTGACTGGAGCAAATCTTGTCCTGGGTCACATCAGTAACACGAGAAGGATGAACTAGAGAGCCCTAAGCACCCCCCTCAACCCCAGCCAAAGCTCTTGGGTAAATCCCCACGGGGACAATCCTTCTGTTCACATTGTTTTGATAGAGTATCTTTCTCCTTGGAGATAACAGACGCCCAGAAAGAAAGAAGGTGACAATTACCATGGCTGATGACTGTAATTATCCTGCTTCGGGAGAAGGCCCCACACCCAAACTCTTACCAGGCCATTGTTGTCCTGGGGCTGGAGCTGTAAGCCTTGAACAATGTAAATCCTAACCGTGCATTCCTGTGGGACACTGTCAGGCAGTTCCCGAAACTGCCTGGGAGGGGCCTGCACACTGGGGTCATCCGGCAAGGGGTAGATTCGGAAGGAGCCCTGAGAGAAAGAGAGACGTACACTGATGACCTGAGGGAGCTTGGGAAATGTGCCCCTCTTCAGAGTGCACAGGGCACCCTCTATCCCACACAGCTGGGTGATGTCGAGCGTTTTTGATATAATATGTCTCGGCTCTTGTGGGATTCTAGTAGGGGACATGCCAGCATTCTGTGGCCATCATTTCTGAAGAGGGTACAAGAAGAGGCGGGCAATAACCTAGGCAGGAAATGGAGGTGACCTGTCAGCACTGGGGGACGTGGTGGCAAAGCAAGGAAAAGAGTTGAGATTATTTTGGAGACAGGGATAAGTCCCGAGGTGATTTCACTGCGCTGTCTCCCTACCTGCCTGGGCCCCACTCCCAAGAAGATGGATGCGCTGTTTCAGGTCTCAGGCAAAAAGACTGCATACTCTTGGTTTGAAACCAGCTTAAGTACAGGGAAAGGTATTGAAGTTGGGATTAGGATGTTTGGGCCTTTATTCTGGCCAGCGGCAGTCAGGACCATGCCACGAAGCAAGCACCCACTGGATACTGGGTGTGGAGCACCCCAAAACCAAGAAACAAGAGTGCGGCATAAGATGCTAGATGGCTTGACTCTGTACTCCATTGTGGGCTTAGTGGGAGGCTGGGCTGGGGAGGATTTGAGACCCTGTGTTGGGTGTAATCCCCTGATCCATTAGCCATGTCTGTTATTGGCCAAGGATTAGGAAGAGGCAGTGTTAGATGCCCAGGCCCTGCCAAATGTGCTTGGGAGGAGAAGCAGCAATCAAACCTGACAGGAGGTGAACCCAGACCTGTGGGAGCCCAGAGCATGCGTGAGTCATGCTGCCCAAAGCAACCGGGGCGCTCTTGACAAACACTGACATCTGAGCTGTCTTAGGGCATGAGCAGGGCTTTGTCAGGCTGCAAAGAGGAAAGGAAGGGCACCCCGGGAAGGAAGGGCACCCCGGGAAGGAAAGGCAGGCTGGCCCAAGACTCTAAGTGCATCCATCCAGAGGACTTGCAAAGTGTGTTTGGGACTTGGGAGTGGCCCTTCCGTGTGTGGGGAGGGACCCATGGCTTGTGAAAGGACAGCTCAGCTTTGCAAGGAGTTGAGACCTGAGCTGTGACATGCAAGAGGTGTGTTTAAGCCCTTCAGATGGAGGATGAATTTGGTTACGGTGGGTGAGGACAGGCTGCTTGGGAGCAGAAAGGTGGCTAAGACCTTGACCTGGGACTTTGCCACAGCGATCCTGCTAAAACCTCAGGAGGGCAGAAGAACAGAGGAGAAAGGAGGTCTTGGGAAGATTTGATCTGGGAGGAGTCTGGCCCAAGCAGGGAAAAGCAATACTCTGCTTCCCCTGAGCCATTTTCCTTCCTGCAGAGGGCAGAGGACGTGTCCGGCTGCACACATCAACTGTCTTATCATCCAAGATCAACAGAAGAAAAGAAGATGGATTTTTCAACAAGACACCCAAAGTACTAGCGTGTGCGTGCGCGTGCGCGCGTGTGCACACACACACACACACACACACACACACACACACCACACCACACCACACACACTCACACTTTACTCACTTTAAACTCTCCTACCACAGACGGATCTTCATTCTCCTCGGACTTGCCTCTGTACAACTTGAAGGTATCTGTGAAATCTGTCAGGCCTTCAAAGTCGGCTACATCCTCCAGTTCACAGTCATAGATCTGAAAACCATCAGCAGACTCTCAGTTTCTCTTTAAGACAGAAGTGGAGTCTCCGGGCAACAGGACTGAGTACCAAAGGATGGACAGAACTCCTGGGACCCTCATGGGTGCAGCATAGGACAGCCACTTGGAAAAACTGGCACACTTCTTTTAGGGAATTAAATACCCAACTACCCTAGGATCCAGAAATGGTGTTTTAGGAAATTACCAGAGAAACAAGAGCATGTCTAAGGGACTCTAGAAGCTCCAGTGCTGGGAGAATGAGTCAACAAACCGTGGAGAAGAGAGAGAGAAGAAGGGGAGGGGGAGGGGAGATAGGGTGTGAGCATGACCCACTTCCAACCTAGTCTGATCCAATAGGATTCAGCAAGAGTAAACAAACTTGTGATACCCACAACTAGACTCCTTTGGGACCAAAGCAGCCAAACACAGAGTATGGCTTGAGTCCGGTTATCTGGAGCACATAAGCAGGCGAAAGCCAGCCTCTCATGGTAGCTGTCAGATCCGCTGTGCATCCTAGGGGTGCAGTTCCTGGGGAGTCGGCTTCACAGGAGCACAGAGGTGCTTCCTGTGTGTGAAAACGGTCTTCCCCCTTGCTGTGGGTGCTGCTTTACACAGACGTGTACAACACCACATCTGGGAGGATCAGCTTATGGCATATAAATTATACCTTGGTTTTAAAAGAAAAGTTGGACAAGAGAGAAAGATGGAAGGGAGAAGAGGAAGAAGGACCGCGAGCGAGCCTGTCCCCTCACGCCAGTCTCATCCTTTTCCCATGTGATCGCTAACGTGCTGGCTTTCCTCGCACGACACAAGGACATGATGCCATCAATAAGCAAGGGTCTAGCAATCCTTCTTTGATAGAGGAATAATTTTAATAACCAGACATTTCTCATTTAATTTCATTTTTCTCCTCTACCTAGCTCTGGTTACTCTGGATTTTCAGCTGACAAAGCAACTGAACGAAGAACTGGACAGCTCAGAACATGAAGAGAATAGTCCAGAGAGTCGTCCCTGGATGGCGCCGCATCATCCTCCTGCACATGTGTGCACCACGGACGTGAGCTGACAAGGCATACATGTAACAGAATCAACTTTTAATTTAGCAAAACTGATCACTGTTTGGAAGACGGTGTGTTGACATTTTCTTTTTCTGCAAAGGGCACAGTGACTTCTGGGTCTCCCTGAGCCAAGCAACTCTGGATAATTGTTGGCCTAATTAGTATGGGACTAACCCAGCCTAGCCTTCAGCCAGATGCCCCCAAGCCCCAAAGTGGCAGTCACGCAAGCATAACTCAGCAACTTTCCTCAGTGCCTGGGACTTGGCAAAGCAGGCTCTCCAGGAGAGCAGAGGCACTCTTGGCCCCTCTCCATCGGCACCCACCGCGAGGCCTGGTAAACCTAGGTCCTACGGCGTGCTGGAACCGGCTTTTCCCCACCCATAAGAGCATAGGTCCAAGTACCTTGAGTTTGGAATAGCCTTTCTGAATATACTGTCCACATTTTTCATGCTCTCCAGAGGAAGCATAAAATTTACTCCACCAGTCAATGATTTCTTCCTCCTAAAGCCACGTCCAAATGAAAAAAAAATTATTTATTGACAGTCTGGATTTCTGATTTCTTACAGAAAAATTGCTTTGGAGCAGGCGAGAGAGGGAAAGCTGCCTGTGGTTCTGAGATTCTCTGCCTCTGTTTACATGCACAGTGGGCAACACATCCACACTTCTGCTCAGAAGCAGGAGAACTCAACCAATGACATGGATGTGGTATGTGTGTGCATGTAGATGCCTGTGTGTAGAGGAGAACACATATGTAGGAGTCCATGTGGAGGTCAGAGAACAACCTCAGGTGACGTGAATACTGGTCTCCTCCTGGGAACAGGGTCCCTGTTGCCCGGGCCTCACTATTTGGGTTGGACTTGCTGGCCTGCAAATGCAGTCATCTTTCTGTCTCCGCTTCCGCCATGACACTCAGCATTTTCCACATGAATTCTGGACATAGAACTCAAGTCCCCGAGACTGCGAGCAGGCACTTCACCCACTGCACGATCTTCCCAGCCCCTGATGAGCCGTCTTTGCGTCAACGCCCACACCTGTATTAGATGTTCTTCCTAGACCTGGTGCGTGTGCTCTATTCATCTGTCTCTTTTCATTTCTTTACTGTTAATGTTCGCAACCATAAGTCCATCAGAATGACATTTCTAACATATGCTTTCTTTGACCCCATGTCCTTAGCTCTCCTGGCAACAGTACAAATCTCTCTTAAGAGTTAGGCGAGCTGGTTCTAGTTCTAGTCCTTATGTTACGAGCCACACTGACTTGGGCACGTTGTTCTGCACCTCTGGCCCTCAGTTTCTTCATCTAGTGACAACTGCCTCCGTCTGCCTCATCGAGTTAATTTGGAAATCAGATAAGATCATGAAGAGAAAGAACCCTGAAACCTTGAAACAAAGGTAGGGGGGATTGTGCTTCATATACACTAGTGGCTCTCAGCCCATCCCTCAGATTCTGATTCAGTCAGTGTGGGCTGAAAACTAGGTATTCAATATGTTCAAATAAATCCCCCAGGTGATTTCAGTTACAGCCAGAGCCTTGAACCTCTTGTTTTAATGAGTGTTCTTGGTTTGGCAGAAAAGATAATAAATGAGGCAGTCATAGGCCAGTGCCTGCATAGCTCCTCACATTTTCTCCTTCCCTATTTCTCTCCTTCCCTTTTCCCCTTTCTCACCTTTTTCCTTGCCTGTTTCCTTCCTTTTTCTTTCTTTCTTTCTTTCTTTCTTTCTTTCTTTCTTTCTTTCTTTTTCTTTCTTTCCTTCCTTCCTTCTTTCCTTCTTTCTTTCTTTCTTTCTTTCTTTCCTTCCTTCCTTCCTTCTTCCCTTCTTCCTTCTTTCCTTCCTTCCTTCTTTCTTTCTTTCTTTTTCTTTCTTTCCTTCTTTCCTTCCTTCCTTCTTTCTTTCTTCCCTTCCTTCCTTCCTTCCTTCCTTCCTTTCTTTTTCCTTCCTTCCTTCCTTCCTTCCTTCCTTCCTTCCTTCCTTCCTTTTTCCCTTTCTGCACAGGATCTTGATATATAATTAAAGCTGACCTCAAACTAATCATCCTCCTGCCTCAGCCTCCAAAGGGCTATGGTTACAGGTGTGAGGTACCACACCCAACCTCCACCCTGATTTATAACAAGGTCATATCTGGATGCGACCCACATTACTGCTTTTTCTAATCTGCCTTAGAAAGTGATGCTCTCAAAAAATAAGCATCGCCTCTTATCACCCTCCTGCTCTGTAGGATGGAGAGCAACAGGCAGGAAGAGAGGCTGTTTCAGGCTGGAGAGATGGCTCAGACATTGAGAGCAGTTGTTGCTCTTCCAGACCCTCAGAGGTCATCTCCGGCACCCACACAACCACTGGAACATCGACTCCAGGGAATCTGATACCCTCTTCTGGTCACAAGTACCTGCACATATGTGCACATACCCTCACATATATACACTCATACAAATGAAATAATTAAACACGAAAAAGGTTGTTTCTCATTTGTACATGAGGGCAAGTATTCGTAGATTTATGTGTATAATTAAATGCTTAAATACATGTGTAACTTTGTATATGTCTTTACATTTATATTCATGCATACAAGTGTGTCTATTTGTGTGTGATACACACAGTTATAATGAATTCAATGTCCTTTGCAGATCATCAATACATTCCTGGAGTGAGGAAAAAAATGTTACGTTCCAATTATAGGCAGAAAATACATGTATTGAAAATTGAACCTTGCACATGCAAAGGTAAGCTCTCTACTTCCAAGCAGCATCCCTCACCCCACGGATCTATAGATGTGCAAGCATAAATACAATAGTTACCTTTTCTGACAGCTAGGCGTATGAAGTCAGAGGCAGGATACATCACATATAATGAGTCACGTGGATGTTTGGTTTAAGATCCCATGAACATTAGGTTTAGAGAGAAAGAGAGGAAGAAACATTATTTTCCTGCACACTTATTATCAACATTTATACAAACTGCCTAATTACTTTAGTGATGATCATCTTATCATTGAGTATATCTTAGATTTCTTCTCTGAAGACACACGTGTGACTTGTGCTTTGAGTGGGGTTGGACTAGACTGTGATCAGCTAACACAGTGGGTGCTCAGGAGGGTGTGTGAGGGCTCATCTTCCTACCCCCAACCTCTCACTCCACATGGCCCGAAGAGCATAGCCCCAATACGACCTCATTCTCATCCCTTCAAGAACTCTCCTGTTAACAAGGTGTGCAAGGCTGCAGGTCATCATGTTAGCAACTTTCCTGTGTCCCTCCATGCCTGTGTAAGGATGCCATTTAAATACTGGCAGGAAATGACTCTCCTAACACAAAGACGTCAGACTTCTCAGTAGCCAAATCCTTCCACTTGGATTTCTGCATGGAGGATTTACCCCTCCTGCTGGCAGGGACTGCCCAGGAGTTTGTTGGAGTTTGAGTTTTCTGCTGGGACAAGGGTAGGCTAACCCCCTGGGCTAGTTTGAGAACACAGTGCCCCTTTCTGAAATCCTAATCTTTCCCTACAGCGCTTGTGTTGCTGCTGTATGGCGGGCCACCTGGCCTCTCCAGGCCCTCTTACTTCCGTCTAGACTGATCCTTGTTGCAACAGAAGTGCCAGAGGAGGCAGAGAGAAAGAGATTCATCAATTCGTTTTGTTAGCTCCATCCCAAAGCAAGATGAGGGTTAAGGAATCACAGTTTAAGTGTGATTTTGGAGAGAGGGATTGAAAAAAAAAACAACTTTCGACAGCCTCAATCATTTTGAATTCAGATATTTAGTCTGTTTCTTCATGCTTATTTTCAGTTTTAAAGAACTGATTTAGGGAAAAGAATGGGCCATGCTTAAAGAGCAGCCAAGACAAGTTGCTGACTTTAAGTTTCAGGGTTAGCCCAGGAGGATCTCTTCAAGGCCAATCGCTCATCATCCCCCATGGAGAAGGAAAGACAGCAACTCATTGACTTTTTTTTTTTTTTCAATCTAATAAATGAACTTGAAAATTCAACTCAAAGCACTACATGGCCCCGGGCCAGTCTTCCCTTTGGCTTAAAATGGCATTATTCATCTAAATATCACCTTTCACTCCAAAATCTACTAGTAGACCCCAGAGGAATTCAAGTCCTTAGACCAAGCTGCCCCAGTCCCATGCATCATAACAAGTACATACATGCACTGTCCGTGGAGAAGCCATTTTGCTGAGTGCTGTTGACACACTGCTTAAGCACTGGAATTGGAAGGCAGCTGTTGAGACGGCCGTGAAGAATGTCCGTGTTGTCTGCCTGGCACCCGAATCCGCCCCGTATCCTCATCTCCTGCTCTGCTTTGGATAGTGCTAAGCTCATCCGTGACGAGTTCCCACAGACATCACAGAGCGCGATGCTGTCATGGGAAGACTCGGTCTCCAGCCCTCAGCAACAGCAGTTAGTGTGGACTCATTCAGTTTATCCAGATTGAAAAGTCTAATTCAAGTTAGAGGTCATATGTGTACATTACATGTACATGTCATACATGTAATAAAGGATGTTAGTAAGCTTCTCATTGGCTCTTCCAAAGCTCCACTTTGCTTATTGGACTTTACAGAGATATGCAATGTCTATCTTGACAGAGGGACTTGGCAGTTTAGAGGAGATCCCACCTTTACTGGTTGACAGTGTCCCTCAACTAGGTATGAGGGGAGCAAGCTGACTATAGCATGTATAGTGTAGTGGGAATGATTTGGCACTATCATCTCCGGGCTTGCTGCTCCTCTCCGTTAAAAGCTGATGCACACGGACCTTTCATAGTGCTAGAGTAACCTAGCTCCAGCACTGTCAAGAAAGGAGTAGTATTGACATTATTTTCCTTGTTCCCCAGCAGTACCGGGGATGACTGAGTGCACAGGGGACCTGCAGGAAGGACTGACTGGCACATTATCAAGTAGGATCTTACACTGCCCTTTCCCAGAGTCATCGTGAAAATCACCGTGAAAAAAAAAATCTTAAGTCTATTATATATAACTTCTCCCTAGGCAACCACTGTCTTGTGAAGACTAAGTGGGATTATTTTCAATAAGTAAACATAGTCATGCTGCCCTATGGGCTTGGGAATTTGATATTGTCATCTGTGACCGTGTAGAATTGCCACACAGTGGACTCAAACACACAGCAAATCCAGGGCTGGCTGTGGAGCCCACATTTAACATGGTCCAATTGTTAGTGAGTTTAATGCAGTGGAAAGAAGTGGGTTTTTTAAAAAGGTACCGTTTATGGACATAACACATTAAAGGGCAATCATGTGTGTGTTCCAGCCAGTTTGCATATTAAAACATGCTGTGGAAGTTTACCATAAATGCCAAGAGAAACAGTGAGCTATTTGGTGTTTTCTTTTTTCTGGGTTCAAACTTTCTTGTTCCTTTCTGAGGAAGTGGCTGGATGGGTTTCAGACTGGGTCCTGAGTAAGGATTCTCACAAACTTCTTCCACAGTGAATATAAAAACCTGGGATGTTCCTTATACTGACAAATAGGGTCATTTCAAATCATGACAATCCCGCCTCACATAGGCAAAATTTTGACCTGTGTGTTCTGATTGATACAATGTTTCGAATTTTCTCTAGAAACTTCTAACATGATATCATTTGAACCTCCCCCTGATTGGTTCTCAGTAGCTTTTTAAATTGTAGGTTATGACCTCATTTGGGGCTGTGTACCTGAATGTGTGGCTCTGTGTGTGTGTGTGTGTGTGTGTGTGTGTGTGTGCATGTGTGTAAAACATGTGACAATAGTGAAAGGTTTCTGAATGTGCAACAAGTAAAAATTAACTAAAAATAAAGTGTGTAAGGAATCCAAGTGCATTATTAAAGTGCAATTAATGATTTGCTGGGACACCTAGAGAGCTGTTCCTGGCACTGCTCTCCCATACTGTATCATGCAACTCCATTGCGACTTTGGTTTTGAACCCACAACCCATGCGTTTTTGTACTGTGCATGTAGTCACACCACACAGCACCCAAGAACATCACCTGAAATGCCTCAGCTCAGGTCTGGGTCTCATGTAAAGCTACGGACTGCAGTAATTTTACATACCAAGTTTTCTGCTCTCATAGAAACATAATGGATTAATTACAGAAAATAAAGATGTGATAGTTTTCACCAACATTCTTTACCATGTCAGTATCAAGTTAGTACATCTGTGGATCACATTATGTTAGAATGTTTGATTGCTTAAAGATTTCTTGTTGAGTTGCTGATTTGAATTTTATTAGAAAAAAAAAGTTAAATGAGATTTGGCTTGGAATTAGGAGAGTCTCCACCCATCCCTGCAATGGCCCGAAACATACTTCTGCCATTTTGTATTGGTATTACATGTTTATCCAAAATCTCAGCATCAATGACTGTAAAATCAAAATATTAATTAACCCCAAAAAACATTAATGATGCTCTATGTCCCCCAGTGTTACATATCCAGCTGAGATTTAAATCTTTCTGTAAAAATGCATAAGCGTGCCCATCTCATTAGAATGCAAAATTGGTTTTGTTTTAAACAGATGGTAAAATTATGTCGAACAAAGAATTATTCATAAAATGCTATATAATTAGCACACACATATTAGTTATATGTGTGTGTTTGGTTTGCACACCTTGTTTTATATACCTATACACCCGAGGTTGTATAAAAAATTTTCTCAGGTGAAAGTGGTCATAAGTGGAAAACTTTTAAGAAGCTCCGGTTGATACAATTTCACTTGTTAAGTGTGGATGAATGCCACACTCAGACCTTGTGTCTATTCCGCCCTTGGATATTGGTTTGAGGGGCAACATTATAATGGCCTTGAATGTCTGTTTGAGTTCACCAATTGCTTAGACGTCTGGAATACAACCTACCTTAGAAGCCAGTAATGGCTTGGTGTCTTCTATTTCAATAACGACATCCCGGCACGGGGGTGCAGACATCAGGGATGCTGTAAGGCAAAGAGTTTCGTGATCTCGGACACTTAGAAGGGCAGGCAGGAGAACGTTCTGCTCCAGTGTTGAGCGGCCTTGGCATGGATGCTTGAGTTAACCTGGGTGAAACCTCTCAATGGGGGACTACTCCTAAGTGGGGGGAAATGACCCACCACTTGCCACATTCTCAGAGCAGGATAGGGCTTAGACATTTTATACGGACCTATGTGGCCCATGGTTCTTAGTTTGGGACAGTTAAACCAGTTTCTACTCATAACAAGTGCCTGAAAAACAGAATTGTGCTGAGGACCGGAGAGTTGGCTCTTCAGGTAACGGTGCTAGATGCCAAGCCTGATGACCTGAGTCTGATTCTCTGAACCTACACAGTGGAAGGAGAGGCCGGATTCCTGCAAGTGGCCCTCTACCTGCCACATAGCAACAACAACGACAGCAGCACACACACACACACACACACACACACACACACACACCTAAAAAGATCATGTTGATCATGTAGGAGTGGGCATGGAGGTGACAAATCTGTGTCTAAAGAGCCTCGTTCTCTTGGGAAATGAGATAGAGAAACGCAGAAGAGGAGAGGAGGAAGACAGGACAGGTAGAGGTGATTAGAAAGAGGAAGGGAAGGGGAGGGGGAAGAGAGGAGAGGAGAAAGCGGGGAAGAATCCCTTCGGCAGTCTGAAGCTGCTGTTGTGGTCCCAGCCCTTGCTCTATCGTGGCGTGCAAAGGTCGGTGGCCCCTGCCCTGGTCTTACACACAGTTTCTCAGAGAGATGTAACTCTGGGTTTTAGAGAAACAACAATTGCTTCGGAAGAGGCTCTGGAGTCACCTGGGTTTATCTCAGTTAAAGGTGGGTACCAAGGTCCAGCCCGATGCAGGCAGGGGTGGGGTTACAAGAGCATCATTTTTTTTTACATTGAAGAACCCAAGAGATCCTAGGTCAGAACCCAGAAAGAACAAATGCCACCAAGTCAAAAGACCTTCCTGTAAATCCACCCAGGCATTGGACATATAAGACAGGAAGGCTGGGAAGGAAGGTACTTTTGGCATGAGGTGTATCTACTATCTTTAAGTATTGGGCTAATTAAGCACTTTGTTTACACGGTCTCATCCAGCCCTTTGATACTCCTTACTATGTTTTAATCTCCATTTAAAAGATAAAAACATAAACCGAAGCTGCAAGAAAGCAGGTCATTTGCTTCCCGTTAGGCCTCGGATGGAAGTAAGTTCCTGGTCTAGTTCTGTTAGACTCTAGTTTCTTTGTTATCTATCACCCCAGAGCCCAGGGACGAGTGGGTACTCAATTAGTGACAGAGAAACAGTTCAGGTAGAAGGAACCTGACATTTACTGAGCATCCCTGGTACGCTGGTTGTTTTAAAGTGGAGCTTTGTTTGCATTCGCCTGGCACCCTCAGCTAGATTAGCAGCCTAAACACTTCCAAGATATGCTCATCTGCAACCACTGGCCACTTCAGTCACACAGGACTCAAGAGTCAGACGGACAAGGATGTGTGAACACCTCCATATGCAAGCGTATTCCTAAGTGACAGTTCCCCATCGCCCTTCCCATCCTCCAGTAAGCAAAGTAAGCTGAGGGTCAATGGCTCAGAAAACACTGCCTGTGCCTGATATATTTTTCTTCATCATATAGCTTGGTTTTAGAGTCTCTGTAATATCAGTGCCAAGCCTTCTGGTGGTTTAACCAGGACTGGCTTGTGGCTTATCTTCTTAAACAGAAGACATCCATTTCAATCTTCATAGCTTGAACAGAATTTTCAGTGATAGGCGAATAGAATTTTCTAGTCCTCCACTGAGGTCTAACCTCATGAAGCCAAACTGTCTTGGATCGTGGACACTAAAGGTGACTGAGCCCTGAGCCCTTAGCACAGGGTTAAGTATATGGTAAACTAAAAGCAAGTGTCTATTGAATGGGGAAGAGCAAGACACTGTATCATTAGCTATTTATTATAGACTCCAAGTTAAATATTATAGCCTGCCCTCTCCTTACATAATAACCGTATGGTCTAAGGTAAATCATTTAATGTTTTCCTGCATGGATAACAATGGCTTTCAAATGACCTCACAACATCTCTGTTAAATACAGATCAAGTGGGCCCATAGACACTTAACTTGGTATTGCAATCTCCTCCTTAGAGCTGGCCATGAAAAACAAACGTAGCATTTGAAAGGGAGACATAGGAGAAAGCAGAGTCCAAGGCCATCCTGTACTACAAAAAACAAAACCAAACCCCAAAACATGCCTGTCATTTAGAAAGGAAAATCTCCTCCTTCGAGGCTCATGGATAGGACCTCTGTCTCCATACACAGGAGGCCCCGAGTCTCTACACCAGAGTATTTAGACCACTGACCTACACACACTCACTTTCTTGCCGGCCTCTTGTACTTTGAGGGCAGGACTGTTTTGGTCCCCTGATCTCCCCGACATTTAGATGAATGAGTGACATTCTATGAATGCTCAATAACCGCCTGCTGGGGGCCGGGTGCCTTCATCCCTGTTGCTGGTGTGGGAAGAGCATCCTCTGAATTCTGAGGATCCTTCCTCAAAGGCAAATAGGAAAGTTCATTAGCAGGCGGCATTCCCTCAGAGGACAGCCTGTGTTCGTGCCGGAGCGAGGCATGCCAGAGGGTGGCCTCCTAAGCACTGGACTCTGCCCCTCAAGGTTCCTCAGGAGTCCAGGCTGGCGGCACCACTGACTATCAGTATTAATGGCCTAGTACACTGTAAGTCAGCCCTTACTGTTTCTGTAGCATCTAGAATATGGTTTGTCAAGATTCAATCAGACCAGGCATTAAAAAAAAAAAAAAAAAAAAAAGCTAAAAAATGCAACATATAGCCTTGCCTACAGACATACCTTTTAGTTGCGGTACAATATCCTCTTTTCCCGCATATGGGTCACACCGAAAGCGGTCCAGATGGTCAATGGTGCACTGGCCAACCACAGGCTTCCGCCCGAACTGCCTGTGATCGATGACCTTGATCACCAGCGGAGGCATGTACATTTCTTCCTTCGGCAAGAACTAGGGATCACAAAAACAGATGTCCTTTCTCTTTTCCACATCTGACAGGAACAGCTTTGCCAGTCAGTTCCCCCAAGGGACTAGTCCAGATTCTTTTTGCCCATTAAATGTAGCCCATGGGGACCTTCCTTAGGTGTTTCAGTGACTGAGGTGCTTGCTAATTGGCTCAGAGCTTACAGTATCCTCTTTCAGCCTGGCTCTGGAAGATCAAATCCTACCTCTGCTGTCACAGAGTGCATGGCCTTAGGGAACTTTCCTAACCCCGCGTGCCTGGTCACTTCATTATTAATAGTAGAGTTGTGGAATCCATATGTGAAGCGCTTAGACTGTCCTTGGCATAATGTGGAATGAGATTTCTATCATGGAGCCCATCTCCCTCCTACAATCTTCTTCCTGAGAGGGAATTTCAAGGGACAAGACCATTTGGGTGTCTTGATCTCCCCAACACTGAGATCAATTGATGCCATTCAATGAATGCTCAGTATCCACCTGCTGGAGGCTGGATGCCCCGATCCCTGTTGCTGATGTGGGAACAGCACATCAATTTCAAGGATCCTTCTTCAAAAGCCAGTAGGAAAGTTCATGGAGCAGGTAGAACTTTGGTCATCTACGAGACGGGGCTTGAGCGGAACTTAGGAATGGCGGAGCCATCAATGAACCTTCAAGGAGAGTAGCAAGCTGGAGTTCCTTCGGTGCTGGAAGCTCACAGCTACGATGGGATGCTCATTTTGCCTTCAGTGCTCCTGGGATGTGGGGGCCTTGAAGACACGCCCTGATCAGAGAACATGGGCTGGCCTGGAAGCTTGACTGAGGTTTGGGCTAATGTTTGCCACTGGCCTTGCACTGGAATGGAAGACGGGGTGCTCCCTCAGCGCCTCCTCCCACGCCTGCTGGTGCTCCCTCAGCGCCTCCTCCCACGCCTGTTGACCAAAGCTAGGTTCTAGACTAGAAGAGGGAACGGGAGGAGGGGGAGAGTGGATGGGGATGGGTATGCTTTTAGCGGTGACTAATCCCTATTCTGCTTCTATGCGTCCACATGACTGTCCATCTGCAGAATCATGGAGTGGAGGGACTCCAGTCCAGGCTCCGGCAGTTGACTTGATGTGTCCTCCTGTGCACGTTACCTAACCTTCTCATTCCTTCCAAGTCAAAGGAAGGAGTTGAAGCTGCAGCCGCAGCCCTGAGCTGGAGTTGTAGATGAAGTAGACCATGGCCCCCAAGCACAGAAGGGCACACACTTGCCCGGAGGCCAGGCAAGCCATTTCTCCTCTCTAGGCCTCAACTGCCTCAGATGCAAAATGAGAGGTTAAACCACATGGCCCCAATGTTCGAGGGTAGTGTGTTGGGGATACGAAGGAAAGTGAGCTGTGGAAAGGAACTGGACAATGGTAGTCTTCCATCTTTATATGTCCTTATTGTAATCTTTTATACTAGCAATGCAAAGAAGAGCTTTAATTTATAAGAGTTAAGGATTGCTGGGCGGTGGGGGTGCACGCCTTTAATCCTAGCACTCGCTAAGCAGAGGCAGGCAGCTCTCTGAATCTAAGGCTAGCCTGGTCTACAGAATGAGTTCCAGGACCTCCAGGGATAACTAAGAAAGTTAAGAATTTCATATTTTTCAAAATGGACACGTTGGGTGGTTTCCACTCGCTCTAGTTATAACAGGTGGAGATGTGCGAGTCCCGCCGGCCGCCTCACAGTTCTGATAACCAGAGGGAAACTTCAAAGGGTCAAAGAAGGTTCCAAGCCATGGACTCAGTCTCAGACTGCCAGGGCCAGGCCCCTCCGCCCACACTGAAGTCCTCCTCCACAGCTGTCCTTGCCCCGGACATCGAGATGCTAGCAGGAAGGCTCTGGTCCGTGTGCAGTTGCTCTCATCAATAATCTCACCTTGAGGGGCTCACTAAGGGCCTATAACAGAGTCCAAAGAGAAGCAAGCACTGCTCAGAGATACTTCCCCGTCCCTGGGGCTGTCTGTAGCTTTCAGTAACTGGCTCCCGATGATCTAAGGGGGGAGAAGTCTCTGACATGTTTACTGTAAGGCTGTTTTTTCCACCTGTGTGGGCTCGCGCAGAGTCTAGATACCGTACCACTTTCATGAAGAGAACAGAACTTGGGAAGTTGGGTGTCTTCTTCAGGCTTTTGATCACCACCGATTCTACTCTCTCTCCTCCGCACTCCACCACGAGACTAGGCGATGTGATGGAAGCCATCTGGTAGTTTTTCATATTTCTTAAGCCCCAAGCTAGGATCTGCGGAAACAAGTTAAAGAGAAGGGAAGTAAACCTGACACATCATACACACACCCACACCCACACACACACACACACACACACACACACACACACCCACACACACACACACACGAACACAAACATGTGCACACATTTGTACACATACATGCACACACACAACATATGGAAAAATCCAATCACAATCACATTACACAGTACACAGTACAGTCTTTAAGATGGCGCGATGGACATTCACCTAAAATACCAGTGCATATTATCTTCAGGTGCCCCTGGACACTCAAGAGAAAGCGGTTCTGGCCCTTCCCCTTTGTCAGATAGGTAAAGACAGAGCAGCACAGCTGTCAATGCTGAGGAGTCAGTCAGCACCTCTAGATCTCATCTGCAAACAGGACTCATGTGATCTACTGTGGGGGCAGTTTGGAGGATCAAGTCTAAACCTCTTGCATGGTAAGTGACCTGCAAGCATTCCAAGCTGGAAGCTGCTGTTTGAAGCTCCCCGGGTCTGTTTTCAAGAACGCCCAGCAAGGCAGAGGATAACAATGCTTCCCTTATCAGCACCCTGTCTATCTAGCCACAAGGTTATCTCCACCAGCCCGTGTCTGCCCTAATTATCTCCCATGTCGCCACTATCCAGATGCCTCCCTCCCCCACAGCCCCTCCCCCGCACCCCTGCCCCCTTTGCACACCTCCTTGTTCACACAGCACTTTCCCTTGGGTTATCTTTCCTTTCTCTGGAGAATTTCCCCCAAAAGAAAGAAATCTCGGAAATCTGCTTTTTGTTGCTTTGTTAAGATTTCCATTTTCGATGACTATTTCTCCTAGGGGGAGGAGCAGATTTTATAGGAAGTTAGAGACAGCAAGAAAGCACGCAGCATGGTGCATGCCCTACATTAATGGTCCTTGCTCTTAGCCACACCCTTTGGTTTGGTCAAGTAGAACTCCGAGAGAACACATACCTCAATGGCAGTGAGCTGAACCACAGGTCTGATCCCCTGGGGGACCATGTACAAGTTTGGTGCTCTTTGAGAGGGGAGGATGGGAAGGTTGGAGCCGTCCTGTGAAACAAACGTAGGCTGTCAGCACTTCCCGTTCATTAAAGCAAAGAGTACCCGGAGTGACTGAGACGCTCTAAGCAGCTCCCCAAGGAATCCATGAGCAAGAACAATGCGATACCTTGTTCTTCAGAATCAGCTCTGCTGTGACAAGGACGTCCCCACAGGCCTTGTCTCCATTCATAACAGGATGCCAGAGAAGCTTCGGTGTGATGTCTGTTTCTGAGTTCAGTTTCACCAAAGGAGAGCAAATGCTTCGACCTAAAAACTCATCCTTGCCCTAGAGAAGGAGAACACACTCCTCACACTCCTGCTCAAACAGCTCTGCACACTACTGTCATGTCCCCGAGTCACCTTAAACTTTCAGATTACCTACCACTTGGTCACTGTCAAAAAGTTCTATGATAACTTTGGGTGGGTTCTGGAGAACTGTTTGGGGCTCCCCAAAGATTTCAACCTCATCAAATATGATGGTTTGGTCCCAGGTGGGATTCAGGGTGGAGTGGATGATCTCAGTGGTTTTGCTTCGATGGAGGAAGGAGACGTGAGCATACGGATCTAAGGACAGAAAAAAATATTAACAGTAGAGTCTCGGAGAAGCCTGATTCCTACGACAGCGCGTTTCAACCAAAGACTTTTCTTCTGGACATAGTGGTCCTATGTTCTCACCACCCCTTGAGGATAAGGAGTCCAGAAAGCGGGGCACTACAGAGGAAGGTATCACAGTGAGAAGCGCCTAACCGGAGGCCCTGACGTGTGCAGAGGATCGCCTCTCTGGAGTACACTTATCCTCCGCAAGGTTCATTCACAAACTTTCACACACATCACCTAGAATGCAAGTTTGCAACCAGGCAACACATCTGACGTGCTGAGCCCCCATGATCTTGGAAGAAAAAGACTGAATCTTCCTAAGCTTTGGTTCCTCCCTCTTTGCCACAAAAGTAATGTCTGCTTTCTTATTGGGTAGAAAATGGGATGGTGTGAAGATGGTGAGCTGCCTAGAACAGGGCCTATTGATAAACTGATAAACTGATAAACACCAGTTATTTTTATGTTTTTGTTTCTACTGTTTTGATAAACTGATGAATATAAGTTTATTGCTTTTGTTTCTACTGTTATTTATACAGAATGTTTATATTTGAGTGCCAGGTTTCAAGAATATAGCAGTAAGTAAATAGGAAATGCTTAGTTGCTCTTAGGAGTTACAGCTTGCATCATGACTAAAAGTTGTTTTTTTTTTTTTGTTTTTTTTTTTTTTTTTTTTGCCCCACTGATAAATCTTGTATCCAACTGGGAGAAACGTGGTTAGAGCTTTATGTATAAACATCAGTGAAGACCTTTTTTTTTTTCTAAGAATTCTGATTGGATCTACAGTGAGAGAGTGCCCCCTGGTGGATACTATTTGAAAATGTCCTCAAAAAACATTTTGAAGTTTTGTTCTATGGAGTAGGATAATCTTGATCTAATTTTTAGACCAGATCTAGACAATATGGCCTAATATTATTAGGAAAGGAAATAATTCACAAAGACTTGGGTAAGATGAGTGCTTAGGACAGTGATAAGAACTGACACCGTGCACACTATTGTCAGATAAGTGCTTTAAGAGCTGTTTCCACCGAAGAACCAGGGAAGCGTTGCTGGCTTGCAGGTCTCACAGTGGAATGTCTCTAAATAGTCCAGGATGGCCTCTATTCTATCCACACCAAAAGAGCATAGCCAGAAACACACGTGAACTACCAATGTGAGGACCAGAGTTGAAGCCTCAGAGTTAAACAGTGCTAGAAAGGTAGCCAGGGTACGGGTGGGGGTAGGGTGGGGAAGGCAGCTCTTTGGGGCACCTTGTTGCTCAACCAGTGATTATTAGTGTTTTAGGGCCGTGTGTATCCTGGCTATCTCTAGCACCTACCAACAGTCCTTAAAGCAGTTGGTAATTTCTCAAGTAATGGCTAGGTGGTTTTCTTCAAGCATGCCAAAGTAATCTCTATATGGAAAGGGTTTTATTGTAAGAAATGAAAACAAAACAAGATACAAAACCTACTTGGTGTGCGGAAGATTCCAGCTAGCCTGTCGTGTAATAGAGTATTAGGGACTTTCCCCTTCACCTGAAAAGCTGTCTTTGTCCAAAGCCATGAGGTTCCTGGCTTGATAAATGTAGCAGCGTAGATGGTAGATGCAGGCTCCTGAAGGGAAGGTGGTGAGAAACAGGACACTGTTAACAGGATTTTTCTCAGCTCTTTGGGGATGACACATGTTGCAGACACACTGGTCAATCGGCCCATTTTCCCATGGCAGAGAGCACACATGTTCTCCACACCGTGCTTTCATATAAAGGGACAACAGTCCCCGCATCCGTGGCTTTGTTCTCCTGTTTCAGTTTCCTGTAATCAGTCTCAGGTCACAAACACCAAATGGCATTGTCCAGACATACATGATGCCCAAGTTTCATATTGCAAGCCCTACAGCGTGACCAGTCTCCAAGCGCCCAGCTACCCCTCACTCGGGACGTGGATTGTGCCTTTGTCCAGTGTTTCCGTGACTGCCTGCCTGGTAGTCACTCAGGTGTTCCTTCTCTCAGTTCACAAACTGACTGATGTAAATAGCACTGCAGTGCTAGTGTTAAGTAACTCTGATTTATTTTAATAAAGGCCCAAAGCACAAGAGCAGTGGTATTGGCCACTTTTTTGTAGTGCAGTTTAATACCTTCAATATTTATCATTAGTTACCATGTTTTATCTGTCATTGGGCCTAATTTATAAATTAAACAGCATCACATGTATGCATGTAAGTATGTATGTATGCAGGTATGTATATATGTATGTATGTATGCATGTATGTATATATGTATGTATGCATGCACGCATGTATGTATATATGTATGTATGTATGTTAGTTAGACAATTTAAAAATGGGGTTGGCAGGGAGTTGTAAGTGGATTTTATACAGATAGGAGGCAGATGAGTGTGTAATGGGGGTGTACTTTAACTACTATATTCCAACTGTGGTGCTGCACACCTATAATCCCAGCATGCAAGAAGTCAAGGCAACCTGGATTATACATAGAAACTCTGCCTCCAAAGAGAAAATGAAACCAAATAAATAACTGCTAGAACAATCCCAATGCCAGCCTGGCGATCAGAGGAACATTGGTCCCATTGTGACCTTCCTGGGTTTAGTGCACAGCTGTTCATCAGAGACTTTCAGATGAGCCTGGATCTCTAGCAGTCACTGAGGGAGGTCTCAGTGCTATGTGAGGTTTATGTCTGGGACAGCTATCTGCTCAGACTTTCTCTGACTTTTAAAATGTTCACTCTTCTTACTAATGCACACACTGACATACACTATATCACATGTATGTACACAGAACATACGTGCATGCATACACAGACACACAGATACACAGACACACACTATTTGAGGGGTAATAGAATATTGTGACTGACTTCATGAATTTCAGAACTGTGAATGCTTGATTATCTGGTACATTTTAAGTCCTATGTAAAAACATATGCCACTATTAATAACATTCTGAAATTCTTGAAGGCTGACACTGAGATCAGATCTTTCCTTAAAATTTTAGCCCTTTTCCCATCATTAAAACAATAATTTAGCATTTTCTAGTCAGGATGAGTATATTATAAATAGAAATTAAGACCAGTAATTTGGTCATTCTTCATCCCAAATATGATAAAGTTTTTTAAAATGCATTTTATGAATCCTCTTCATGAAGGGAAGAAATAGAAAGTTACCTTTGTTTGTGTAGATGTATTATATAACATTTGAAGATTTGAAGAGTTTTCTAGAGATCAAAGTGACAGACGCAGAGTTCACAGCCATGCTTAAAACTTACTGCCGAAATTACAGGAAACAATGGGCGTGTTTGCTCCAAACACAGTGGTGGCGCTGTGCTTCTGCTTCTCCAGGCTCTTCTCATCTCCATCCTCTGTGGTGTCTGCCCCCTAAAGCAGGAGGAAGTCTTTCATCATCATCATCATCATCATCAACAACAACGTCATCACCAATCACCATCATATCATCATTTCATCATTGTAATCAACCAAGCCATCTGTGCCTGCAACATTACTAGATGCTTCCTGAAACCAGGGTCCTGGCAGACATACTAGAAAAATGCTGGGAGAAAGAGATGTGTCTGCACGGTTGTTCTGAGGACTTCTCTCGTGTGCTTTCTTCCTAAGATGGGAGTCACTGGACACTCCCCAACTTCTTTGCAGCTGTGAAGGCACTGGGTTGCAGGGCCTCTCTGGGCGTGCCTGTGCTTTCTACCTAACTCACGCACTTCGTCTACACCACCATCAATCACACTTCAGCTTCTGGGTACTTACAAGTGCACCTTCGAGTTTAAAGATGGCAGCCGGGCCGTGTGTCTCCGAAGGAGCCATTTTTCTCCTCCAGCGCCTGCGTCGAAAGGTGTCTGAACTGCGCTGTTTCCAGTGGAATTTCCAGCCGATTAAGGAAGCATATTCCCAGCCCTCCCGATCTTCAAGTTCTTCCATGGCCTAAAATAGTTCAACTTTTAATGATGAATAATAATCTTCCCTATTGATAAAGTAGACCAGTTGGTCAATGGACAAATACATAGCCCCAAAAATCCGCTCTCTGTCAAGTACTGGGTGAGGAGCCAGGGATACAGCAAAGACACTAGAGGTCAACTCTGATGTGGCAGAGCTGAGGGACTACAGAAACACAGAGAGGCACCGGCCAACTGTAGTGACCATTCAGACACAGGTGACTGAGCGTGGCTTCTTTGTCAGATTGCTTATGAGAACACATGATTGTGACATTGTTTGCAAAGAATTACCACCTGCATTTTACATATGGGTAAAATGATAACATCCCCTAAGATTTAAACGTCTTGTTTATGCTAAATACCTGCTGTTATTAGCAATGGTGTGATAGCTCAGAGTATACTGTTTCTGTGATAGTTAATCACCAAGCACAGTACTTTTAAATTAAACATGATTTCTACGCGCATGCTCTGTTTTACGACAGAGATTGTCCTCGAGGCTGAGGTATCACTGGGCAAAAAGATATTGTGGCTTTTGCCTTCATGTATTTGACATTTGAACAGTCAAAAATTTATCTAAGTGTCTTACAAGTTAACCAGATGGAATACGTGGAAAACAATACTGACAACTATTGATTAATCTAGAAACTAGAGCTTCGTGTAGGGTTGCTATTCATGTATGGCCTTTAATTTTTTTCCCACTTCAAATAAACATAAAGTACACATTTCATGTCATCCTGGATCTTCCTTTGTGATAGTCTGGATAGTGATGATGGCATATTTTGTGTGACCGAGAATGAAGCAGGCTAGAGAATATGGGTGAAGTCCCGGCCAGGCTCATGGGTGGAATTGGGTTTCCCGACTGGTGGGCCCGTCTTCTTCTAGAGTCATGCTGGTGCTCATGTGGAAAGAGAAAGGGAAGCAGGTCTAGAAAGTCTCACCCAATCAGGATGACACAGTGCAGTGTTTAAGATTCATTGATTCTACCACACCCTGTCTGGGTATCATGGTAAGGGGGAGACCAAGATGATGTTCCTCTATTTTTGCTCTCTGGAAGCTCATTGTTGAGTAAAATGTAACTTCATAGCTCCTATGAGAGTTGAGCCTTTAGAGCAATAGGAAGAGTTCCTGTTGAGAATCAGCCTAACCTGGGCTCCAAGGCCATCTCTGTTACTTCCTGGAGCTAGGACCGAAGGCAAGTCTATTTCATGCCTATGAACTCCACTTGTGGAGCGAGAAACACTCAGACCTTCGAGCTTATGCATGATGTATATGTGTGCCAAGTGTTCTACATGACGTATGAAACGTATCATTTATTGTTGATTCCATATTATTATTCCACTTAATTTACTATGCAGTTTAAAAGCCTTGTAGCGCCCTAATTAAATAAGGCTCTGGATGGTTTTATGTCAACTACATACAAGCTAGAGTCATTTGGGAAAAGAGAACCTCAAATGAAATAATGTCTCTACCAGGCTGGCTTATGGGCAAGCCTGGAGGGTGTTTTCTTAATTAAATGGTTGATGTGGGAGGGCCCAGCTCACTGTGGGTGGTGCCAACTCTGGGCAGGTGGTTCTGGGCTATAAGAAAGCAGGCTGAGCAAGCCATGGGGAGCAAGGTAGCCAGCAGCACCCCTCCATGGCCTCCGGGCCAGCTCCTGCCTCCAGGTTCCTGCCTTGAGCTCCTGCCCTGACTTCCTTCATAATGGACTGAGATCAGAACGGGTGAGCTGAGGTATTAGCCCTTCCTCCCCAGGCTGTTTCCGGTCATAGTTATAAGTCTTGCTCCCAGGGTTTGATTTCTGCATCCTGTTCCAGGTTCTGAGGTAACAGCACCGCTGTCCTACTCTGCCAGCACAATCTCCGAGTCTTTTTCTATCTTTCTAGGAGTCTCATCCTCCAGGCTGCCTCGGCGTCTCCTGGAGGGCTGGTGGGAACACAGAGGGCCGCTGTGTTCTCATCTCCGGGGTTGCTCAGTATAGGCCTAAGTGAGGGGTTTCTAACATTCCCAGGTACATTTCCAGAACCCAGGATCAGATCCTTGATTTGTAAATGGCTCTGCAGAAAACAGCCCTGTCGCCGGAACTGCACAGTGTGGCAGGTAGAGCACCGGGTCCAGCTCCCTCCTCCCGCCCCTCTTACCCTTGCGGTACTAGAGGCCGTCTGTGTCAAGTCTTTCTTGCGTTTTCGGATCAGTCTCCGCCGCCTGTGAGTGTGGTACATCTTCTCTGCTGCGACCCAGGATTTGGGCTTATTATCAGGAGGAATGGTAATGCCATACTCCCAGCCTGTAACAGAGTTTGAAGCTAGTCACCCAAAAGAGAGACATCTGTGTGATCAGAAAGAAAAAAAAAAACTTGCTAGGAAAGAACATAGCTCCTCTCTCTGCTCACAGATGTTCTCTGCTATTGTGACTGTCACAGGGTTGAGCATCCCAATCTGAAAACACAAAGTAGGCCATGCTGAAATTTTTGGGATGTCATAATGCCACAAATGTGACTGTGTGTTTGTGTGTCCAAATAGTCCAAAATCTGAACATTTCTCAATTTCTCAAACCAAAATCCACTTCTGGGCCCCAGTACTTTGCCTAACCTTTCTGATCCTTGGGGCTCTGTGACTTCCAGGTAAGCGCTCGGCCATCCACCTCCATCCCTAGCCCTTTAACAGTGTTTCCTGCAAGTTTCTGAACACACCTGTGTTCTGACATGACAAGTTAAAAGACACACAACTATGTGGTTGATACATAGTTACCACTCAATGAATGCCGTTATGTATAGCATACATACATACATGTTGGTACATAGTTATCACTCAATAAATGCCGTGACGTATGTGCATCCCAACCAATTCAACATCGGTTTGGACAGTGATGTATTGATCCTACTCTGCTCACTATCATCACATCATAGAGGAACCAATCAATGCTACTTTTTCTTTTGATAGTTCCAGATGGTAAGTTCATTTGACCTGATTATCTGTAGAGAAAAGTGAGCATTACTGTATCTAGAGGCAACCTTGATCACAGGATCGCCGGTGGGATGATGTGCAAGACATGTTGCCATTCTTCTACCTGGGTTCTAGGACCCTCTAAGGTTGATTATCTCAGTAGTTAGGAAAGAGAAACCCAAGCCTAGATCTCCATTCCTACTCGGGATTTCTGAGTACCCCAAAGCCCAGCTGGCCGGCCCTGGCACCTGACTTCTCCTCACCCAGCATCTGTCCATCTGTTTGAGTCAGGTACTCATTTGAGTAGGTATGGATTGCATCACATGACCTAGGTGGAGCCAGGGTCCTTCCTCCACAGAACCTTTGCTCTGGTTAACCTCAGCCTTTCTGCAGACTCACACCCAGGCAAGCAGATGTGCGTTACCTTTCTCATCCACTGCTCGGTTTATGTCATATATCCATGCTTCATCTTCCCACTCCCAACCTGGAGGGCAAGCCATCTCATTGGGCGATGCTGCCTTATCGCCATTCTAAGAAACAGACAGACAGACAGACAGACAGACAGACTCAAATGAGATCCAAAGGTAAGGAAAGTTTCCTGACACTTACTTAAGAATCTGCGTGTCTTTAGAGTTACATCCTTGAGATCAATTTTATTCAGAAAACCTCTAATTTTTTACTTACATATAAATTCTACATTAAAATCTCATGTCTCTAGTACTGTCTGCTTTTCCTATTAGAGAATAGTATTAAGTTGAACCATGTGAAATTCTTGTTTTTGTAAGCCAAAATGGGCAAACATTAGCGATTTCATATGGTCTCATTTAATACTATTAGATGGCGCCACTTACCTTTATGAGAATGTATTCAGAAAAACAAACAAACAAACAAATAAATTAAACCAAACCAAAACAGAGACCAGATCAAGCATTAAGATACGTGTGTCCAAGTTCAGAAAGTGCTCCTGGAGGCTGATCTTGTGAGATCGAGCCAAGTTTCTACTAAATGTTGATTTGGGTTCACATTAAAACTCAAAAGAGTTATGACAACACAGTTAGTTCTATGTAAAAGCCATAGCGGTGGCTGTACACATGGGAAATGCCCGCTTCCCTGCAAAGTGGCGATCTGGCAGGATTATCACAGCACCTTTATGCATTTAGAATCTGACACACAGTTATGAGGATATTTTTCTGGACACCCGCTTTCAATGACTGTATAAAAATGGTTGTTTAAAGATATTCACTGTCACTTCTTTTATAAACACTGAAGATGAACCAAAACAAGCAAAATTAACCCCAAACTACCAAACCCTAAATGTCTACAAGATAAACAAATAATGACAATGGGGGCCTATAACCAAGCTCAAAGCTCTGTATTTCTGGTTATCAAAAGATGACCTGTAGCCCGGAAGATGGCTCACTTAGTAATTACTTCAGAAGCCCAGCATGTATATAAAAGGCAGGAGTGAGATTACACATCTGTAACCTAGACCTGGGGAGGAGGAGATGACTAGATCCCAGGAGCTTGTTGACCAGACAGCCCAGCTCAGTCAGCGGGACCCAGCTTCACTGAAAACCCCGTCTCAAAAAAACGAGGTGGGAAGTTGTGGAGGAAGACGCTGTAGGTTGACCTTGTCTCTGCATGCATGTGAACACACCTGTATGTGTGGCCCTATGCACGCCCACATGAACATGTACACACACAGGTGCTCAAATATATCGTTATGTGAAAATGCACCTTGTAGAGATGCGTGCTCAGTACGCGTCTGCTTGGAAGAGGAAACAATACGCATGCGCATGACCAGAAGCCGGCAACCTTGGTTACCTTAGTGTGAGCAGGGAGAGGTAGTTACGGGTCATTTGCATAAACGCTGTTTGGATTTATTTTTAAAGTTTTTTTTTTTAATGTGCTTACATTTTTTATTTTTATTCGTGGGAAGCTGGCGCATAAGAGTTTTGCACGGGGGCCGCTGGAAGATATTGGATCCCACGCAGCTGCGGTACAGGTGATTGTGAGCGCCAGCATGGGTGCTGGGAGCTGAACATCAGGTACTCTTAACTGCTAAGCCATCCCTTCAGCTCCATTAGCAATTGTGTGTGTGTGTGTGTGTGTGTGTGTGTGTGTGTGTGTGTACGCGCGCGCGCGCGGGTTTTGTTTGTTTGTTTTGGATTGGTTTGGTTTTTGGTTTTTTTGGTTTTTGTTTTTTTGGTTTTTTCGAGACAGGGTTTCTCTGTGTAGCCCTGACTGTCCTGGAACTCATTCTGTAGACCAGGCTGGCCTGCCTCTGCCTCCCAAGTGCTGGGCATGTATTTCTTTAAAGTGAGCATTTCATTCATCATGATTTTAAAAACTACTTAGATGATAAATTTTTATCTAAAAATCATACACAAGTCAAACCTTACCACAAGCACTGTCTAGTCAGAGGCCTATTTTTTTTACTGGACGTAAGTAGTGACCATACATACACTTGCATGGCTTCAGTTGTAAATGGGAGATTATTTGGAACAGGGGCTGTAGCGGAAGAGGGGATGGAGCATGCCCCGTGATGCACAGCGCCGGGACGGGGGGTTGGGGTGGGGTAGGGGGCTTGCTGAGAGCAAATGGCTCACCGCATCCGTATAGGTGTCCTCCGCCTGCTTCCACTCGCCTCCGGGATAGCGATTCTCATTCTGGTAGACTTCGTCGGTGAACTCTGTGTGACCTTCGTCAGCCTCGGTCAGCAGGCTGTGGGCGAGAGAGGTGGCTCTGATCACTGATCACCGCCCCCGACCCGCAACCCTAGCTACTTGACACTGTCAGGAGGCTCGGGCAGCCTGGAAGGACACCAGTTCCCTTCTTGCTTGAGCCCTTTCGTTTTTCCCATTCCAAGCCTTTGAACTAAAAGCTTTTGGCATTCATTCGGAGAAGGGGGGGATGGTGGGGCCGCGAGACCTAAATTATAGAGGACTCTTCACATTGGCAAGGTTGCTCCTTCCTCGAAATTAGGACGGAGCCAGGAAAGCCGTGCTGTGAGCCGCTTCCTCCAGGGACCGAGAGAGTGTCTTCCACACTTTTCCTTTCAGTACAGGCTTTCCAGCATTTTCTCAGTCAAACCCTTGGCTGGGAGTTCAAAGAGCAAGGAAATACTCCTCTATGGCCTCTCTATTTTAAAAAACGGAGTGGAGGCAGGCTCCAGGCTGTGTGGAAACTTGTGCCCGTGGATTGCTCGCTCGACACGAGGTGAACGGATGGATCCTAAGTACACCGCCAAGCCGCCTCACTTCAGACTCCAGGCCCTCTCGGGCCTCAAGTGCTCCGTACTGACTCCCTGCCTTGCCAGCTTTTGCTTGGATTTAGAGCTGCCTCAAAAACCCACAGTTGGAGCACAGAGGCTCCAACCTCGTCTTAAGTTTCCTGCCAGGGACCCTCAAATGAGGGTCCTTTTTCCTTTCCTCCCCGCTCCCTGAAATCAAACACTGGAGGGGTATCAAAAAGCAAACGGCCCCGACCATTTGTATAAATTGAAATCATCCATCACTCCTCTGCGCCCCAAAGGAGACTAAGCGCTTTGGCGGCTGTCTCTGGCATCCTAGCCTTGTGTTTTTCCAGTCACAATTCTCCCTACCTTTCCCCTGTCCTCAGCTCCTTTTCTTCTGTCCGATCCAACACCCCCCCATACACACATGCACACACACACACACACACACACACACACGCACAAGCACATACCTACACACACACACACACACACACACACAGACACACACGCATACCTGCACACCCATGCGCACACACACACACACACACGCACACGCACACGCACACGCACACGCACGCACGCACGCACGCACACCCATGCACATACCTACACACCCATGCACACCCATGCACACACACACACACACACACACACCCATGCACACACACACACACACACACACACGCACAAGCACATACCTACACACACACACACACACACACACACACGCACGCACGCACGCACGCACGCACACCCATGCACATACCTACACACCCATGCACACCCATGCACACACACACACACACACACACACACCCAATCCCCACAACTCCAAACAAAGCGAACAGTCCTACACCAGAAGCAAGGACGAGTGGGCACTGGGCCAAGCAGAACAGCATGCTCATTTTATTCCCACTGTAAGGTCTATGCGGTGACTCTGAAGACCAAGCTATAAGCAGAGACCTTTACAATCCAGGTCCCCAAGCGTGCCATACAAGGTGGCCAGAAGGGGGAGCTCCGGGCCGAGTGCTGCCAGCAACAGTTTTGTTGACTTACTGAGTTTATTTACCTACTTGGTTGAGACTCACTAAGCAGAGGATGACCCCGATCCTCCGAGTGCTGGGCATACAGTGTAGGCTGCTGAACCTGGACTACTCAGGACTGGAGCTCAAACCTGGGGCTTTATGCCTTTCCGGCAAGCAATCAACCTGCTGAACTTTGACCCCCAACTCTGCTGGCAATATTTAGGAATCTGGGATTCCCCCCCCCCCAGACTTTGGGAAAAGCATTTAGCTTCCTATTACTCTATGTTTTACTTTGGAGAGTATTGAGACTCGAACCCAGGACCTTGGACATGTGAGGCAAGAAATGAACCAATGAGATATATCTCCAGCACACATTTCTTTTAATAACAACTCACACAGCACATAATTAACCTCTATGACATGTGCTCCCTAATGTTTCTGAAATGGGCAGGTGTGACTGACTGTCGATTCATGTGCCCCGCCACTGGCAGGAATCTGTGCCTTTGGATAAGTTCTCAGTCTCTCTAGCTCTCGGTTTCCTTGTTTGCAAAGTGAAGATCGTAGTTATCCTGTTTGGAGGTGGTTCTCCATGAATGTATTGTGTCTCTGCACATCTTGCCCACTTTGCACTGATGGCCTTTGTGATGAGTTAGCCTCTCCACAGTGCTGTGTGGGGAATGGTCACGAAAGATAGAGATAGCGTGTTTGCCTAGAGCAGAGGGCCAGCGTGTTATCGTGCCCACTGCAAGAGAACTGGGATCTGAAATCCAGCCTTCCCCTCCTCAACACAAGCCCAGTGCAGGTACAAGTGTCCTCTGTCTGTCTTCATGTCACTCAGTGGGAGGAGCATAGTGAACCAAAAAAAAAAAAAAAATGCTGATACTCAGCTATTCACTCTTGTGTGGACAATTAAAGTCCTTTGCCTCCGAGCCAGGAGTCCTGTGTCCTCTTGCCACGATCCAGGAAATGGTGGGCGGTACAGATATCCTTCAATTTTTTTTCAAGTTATACCTTCTCTGTATAGTCCTAATTGTCCTATAACTCATCCTGTAGACTAGGCTGGCCTTAAACTCAAAGATCTGCTAACCTCTGTCTCCCAAGGCATGTGCTACCACTGTCCAGCTGCCTCTCTCGTAGGACTGTAGTTAAGGATGAATTAGGTGCTATTCAGCACACTGCCTAGTAGTGCCTGGTCCCAAGCAATTCCTTCTCCCAAAAGTCTGGCATTTAGACAAAAGCCAATATTCCTTCAGGGACTTGAGAAAACAGTCCCTACTTGCTAAAAAGGAGTCACTGTCCTTTCTTTCTTTTTATTTTTCTTTTTTTCTTTTCCTGGCAAAAGGATATGTCTTGTCTATTAGCATATGTAGCAAATGAATTTAAAAAATGAGATTTGGTATGATGCGTCTAGGTATGGTAGAGGAGAAGGATTATTGTAGATATGAGGGAGAGCACAATAGAGGGTCCTGAATAATCCAGACTGAACCAGGCTCTGAGAGGAGGGGGTTGAGAGGAGGGGGTTGAGGGCAGAGTGAGAGAAGAGAGAGAGAGAATGGGAGGGGGTTAGAAAGGCGCCCTCGATGAAGTGGCCAAGCAACCAAGGGTCAAAAGGACCAGCATGGACAAAATGGCTGGATTATATAGGAATCAGAGAAGCTGGGGGAAGGCAAGCCCAGCCCTGGATAGCTTAGGGTAGGAGTAGGGCGTGGCAGCGGGATGACTCTGTACCAGGAGGATGCTGAGAACCCAGCAGCCAGCATCCCCTTTGGTACATTAAATAGGCACCTCAGTTAGCTATTTGTTTGGGGTTTGAGATCTAATACCGAGCAAATTGTAATGGCCGTATAGCCATATCTAGATTGAGGTATAGACAGAGCTGTGTTGGGGATTAAATCTATATCCTTGTTTGTGAATCTACCACTGAGTCACATACCCACTCATCTCCCTGACTGTTTTTTCCTTTGTGTTTTGAGACTAGGTCCTGCTAAGTTGCTGAGCTTGGCTTAGTCTGCTGTTCAGGCTGACTTTGAAAGTGCAGTCCTCCCACTTTAGCCCCCCGGGCAGCTGGGGTTACAAACCTGCACCCTACATTTCCTTAGGTGCCTCTTACTCTTGTCTTTTGGGACTGATGGTGTCTTCTAACTTCCTGTAAGTTTCTATGGTCTTAGTCCTACTCAGTGGGTAAAATGATATTAATAAGGAGGATGATGGGTTCAGTGGTGAAACCTCCAGCCAGCACGCAAGCCTGATAGCCTGAGCTGGATCCCCAGAACCTGCTAAAAAGCTGGATGTGGGGTTGTACAATAACAATACCAGCATCCCTAAGGTAAGCTGAAAGGCAGACAGGAGAATCACCCAGAAGCCATGCACCACCTAGCCCAGACACAGGAACAAAAACAGCAGAAACAAAAGATCCTGGCTCAACAAGGTGCGAGGTGAGAACTGACTCTTAAAAGATGTCTTCTGATGTTCACATGTGTGCGATGGTATGCATGCACCTGCACACACACACACACACACACACACACACACACACATTGACTATGGCATGCATGCACCTGCACAAACATACACACAGGTACAGACACACACACATGTGCTGGCACACACACAGGTATAGACACACACACACATGTGTGTGTGTGCTATGGCATGCATACACCTGCACAAACACACGCAGGTACAGACACATACACATGCACAGGCACATACACATACATACAGACACACATGTGTGCTATCACATGCATGCACCTACACAAACACACACATGCACATGTATATACACACATGTGCAGACACAGACACATACATGTTCAGACATACACACCTAAACAAAACAAGTGACACAGAAATTCAAACACTCACCTTCGCTCGGGGTCAACCACCCAGTCTCCTTCCCACTCCCAGCCTTTGGGAGGTAAAAAGAATTCTCTTTTGAGTTTTATTTTTCCTGTGACGTCAGAGAATTTATGGCGTCCCACCAGTCCAGAGGTGCCCCACTTTCCAAACACGAGGGCCTGGTTTTCATACTGTTAAAAACAGACACAGTTGGAGAATCACTATCCGAGATTGAAAAAACAAGCCAGCCATGAAATCCAAGTCTATCTAGGACTGAGATGAGATCATCACAGAAAGCAGAAAAAGCTATATGCCTCTAAAAACATGGACCTAAACTCGGGGCCTGCCAGGGGTTAGATGACTTTGGATGAGTCACCCATCTTCCTAAGACTCCGTGCGCTCATCTGTAAGCTGGGCACAACATGTTGCTCACACCTATTCTAGAATTCATGTGTGCACATGGTTGCGAGTGTGTTCTGCAAACAGTGATGCATCTTGCAAGTTGTTTCCATTATTTGAACGACATTAAACAGGAGAATGGCATCAAAGTATCCACAACAGTCCTCCTGTGTGTGCATTTCATAGAGTTTACTTGCATGTTCATTGCTTAGGTCTGGGTACATTTCTCCATAGAAATAATCAATCGGTGGTGTTACTACCCTAGGCAGTACCCAAGGAACATATCAGAAATACGATTCTTTTACGGAGCCTTACAGGCTCTGAGTCTCTTCTGGACTATGGCAGGTAGAACAAGAACTTTCTGGAAAGCAATGGATGACTCTGGTTTGCAGAGTGTCTATTTCTAAGCAAACTTGTTACAATTATTTGTGTGTGCAAGCCCTGGCAGCTTTTGGTAGTGGGTTCTTCTCTTTGACCATGTGGGTCCCAGGGATTGATCTGGGGTAATCAGCCTCAGCTACAAGCACCTGTAACCCTGAGCTGTTTCTCCACCCTGGCCATTCCCTTCCAACTTAGGATTTATAAACCCGTGATGGTCTGATCTTCATGCTCTCAAACATGGAAAGAGGTGAGACTTCCCAGAGTGGTGAGTATCTCTGTTTTGTCTCAAACTCATGTCTATTTATCTGATGTTAATTCTACTGAGAAAATGAGTTGCTCAAGGCACAAGTACAAGGCCTACCAAGGGAGGCAGGAAATGTGAGTTTGTGCCTGATGCATCGGAGCAAGAGTGTAATAGTATCGCCTCTGGTGCTTGTTTGAGCCTGGAAGGGAGGTATTCCGAAATGGTCATCACAAGGAACCACGAAACTAGGACGTGAGTGGCAAGGGTACAGGACAGAGGAACAAGGTTTTCCTGTCTGTTCTGCTTGGAAGCCAGCATGACACTAACAAAATCCAAGCACAGGCCTCAGCCTGGACAGCAGTGCTTCACTTAGAGTGGAGGTGGTGACCTTCAGTGGATTTGGAGGGAGGGGTCTCCACTAGGACACTAGTCACACTAGGACAGGATAATAGGAGGTGTTCATGGACAGGCACGTGTGAACTACCCCAAAGATATCCAGAAACGTATAAATGCGTGCATGTCCATCCTATCCAGTGTGTCCTATGTTGGCACAAATACGAACACCTGATATTGGTTCTAGTGTCAGGAGCTGGAAAAGCATCCATTTTCAAGGTCACTGGAGTGTTTACTGTTGATAACCCTCAGGCAGGCAGGTGAGGGAGGCGGGGTGGGGATGGGATGGAGAGGTGTGCCTCTTCTCGTCTGTTAGACTAAGATTCTTTTGGACGCATTTCAGGTGGTAATGATGACAGCTATAGGTAGGTAAAAAAGAGAAGAAGACAGGTCTGTCATCGAAGGTACCATTTCAGCGAAGACGGTGAATGCGCCTTCCGCGAAGCTATTGAACTTCTTTTCCACGGCGCTTAAACCCAGCCAGATGTTCACCCGCAGCTGCACAGGCACTTTGGGCCCGTTGTTTTTTTCTTGTGGATACTGTGGATGAACAATGACATCTTAGGTGACATGGGACAGACACTACACGAACCGCGACACAGAGCATGCTCAACCTGTACGCTTTGCTCCACCAGACTGAGTTTGTGTTTGCTTCGGTTAAGGCTGAGAAATGGCCCTGCAGCAAAGGCTGAAACAGCAGCTAAAGCAGTAAGCTCCATGCGGCCCTTCAGGGCGCCTGGTCTTTCCCAGCTCTCCCGCTCATTTCTACCCTCAGACGCATCCTTTTCTTCATTGATACCCTGTCGCTAGTTCAGTTAGTTAGTCAGTCAGCCAATCAAAGTGCGAGCCACAGATTTCTGCCTGTCCCAGAGACCATTTCAGGAAGTCTACAAGAGGAGAAGACTCTTTCTAATAGCATCGATGTGAGCTTTGTCTTCTTTGTTATGTTGACATTTGCACAGATGGGACAGTGACATCCCACTGTCCCCAGCGGTAGTAAGAGCACATAATTGTCAAGTACAGAAGATGAAATGCTTTAGTTCCACTAAAGAATTATTTTGATTAAACTAAGTAATTAACTAACTAACGAACGAACTAAAAAAGTTATACTGTATTTTTAAAACCCAGTATAGACTACTAGTTGTTTTTTTTTTTTTAATCCCCACCCTTGGGTGTTTGGCTTCTTAATACTTTGTGTGCTAAAAGTGAAAGCTCTCACAGGTCACCTCACACATTCGCATGTGACAGTTGTCTTGACAAAGAGCTCTGTTATAAACTGACCTAGAGATAGGTGAGTGTGTGTATTGAGATAAAGTCTCCTGGATCCTGTGTTTGTTTTCCCATTTTAATTTCTATTGTTAACAAATACCGAGGGGAGGAAGCCATAGAAACAAAAGCCCTTTGTAGTCTTAAATGTTTTTAGTGTTACAAAGAGATGCCCAGGTTAAAATAAATTTATTGAATCAAAAGTCTTCCAAAACTAGATAATAAGGATTAACAAGGTCAATAAATAGGTAGTTTCTTAAAATAATTTTTTCTGTTTATGCGCTAGATTCTGAAACCTAATGTGAAACAGCCCTGTGGCCCCTCTGCTTTCCCGTGGAGCTCTGTTTGCTAATAACCTGACAGCAACTATAACGGCGGTGCTAAGTCAGACTCATCCTGCAGGGCGTGTGGAAGAAGGTGATCACTCCGACACGATTTACACTCCTTCACGCTGCTGAAGAGCAGCGTTAACACCTCAGAAGTCAGCAGGCAGCTCCTCGCTTTAGAGCGCACACTGCCTTGACGCGGCCTTTTCTCTCTTTAAAAATTGTCATTTCTTCCTGAGACCCAAGGAGCTCTGTTGGGGTAGGCAGGACAGGGTGTCAAAGCATGCCAGTGGGAGTGATGCTGAGTCCTTAGATGCGGCCCTAGACCCCTGTCAATTTTTCAAGACATTCCCAGGGAAGCTCTTCATGGGGAGGGGGTGTTCTGGGATGGAGTCCTAGGAGCAATTATCAGAACTTTCCGATACTAGAGAGTCTCTGTGATGGCTACTATTGGCTGCCAACTTGACAGGATCTGAACCAACTAAGAGTCAAGATGCTAGACAACCCTGTGAGGCATTTTCTTTTCTTTTTCTTTTTTTTTTTTTTTTTTCGAGACAGGGTTTCTCTGTGTAGTCCTGACTGTCCTGGAACTCACTCTGTAGACCAGGCTGGCCTCGAACTCAGAAATCTACCTGCCTCTGCCTCCCAAGTGCTGGGATTACAGGCGTGCGCCACCACGCCCGGCTTATGTGAGGCATTTTCTTGAACATATTATCTGAAGCGTAAACCTATCTTAAATGTGGGCAGTAGCTGCTGGTAGCAGCCCAGATAAGGGAGACAGAAGAAAGGTCTTCTCTTTCTATCTGCTTGTCTTCACTTTTGTTGGCAAGTTCATCAACTTTGCTGTTGCTACCGCTGTATTATTTCCCTAATGGTAGGACTCAGCTTCGAGCTTCCAGTAGAAACTGAAGACCAGCCGGGCGGTGGTGGCGCACGCCTTTAATCCCAGCACTTGGGAGGCAGAGGCAGGCGGATTTCTGAGTTCGAGGCCAGCCTGGTCTACAGAGTGAGTTCCAGGACAGCCGGAACTACACAGAGAAACCCTGTCTCGAAAAAAAAAAAAAAAAAAAAAAAAAAAAAAAAAAAAAAGAAACTGAAGACCAGTGGCTCTCTGGGAATCCTCCGAGCCAGCAGTGCCAAACTGAGAGTGCTCAGAATCCAGCCTCACAGACGAGTCAATTCCTAAGTTCTGGCCCTTTCTGTCTGAGACATCCGCTATTGAGCCACCCAGGCCATATCATATAAACCAATCTAATAAATCCCCTCTTAATGTGTATTTATTCTATCGGTCTGTTCTTCTAGAGAACCTTGAACCACAGCTGGCTATACCCCCTTCCTCCCTAAACACCAGTAGCACCAATGGAAGAGATGTATTGCTTATATGAGCCATGAAGAGTAGAAAGTTCATCTCAGAAAGCAAAGGACAATGTCATGTTATTATCAGTGTCAGAGATATCGAGAACGGTGTCTGTGGTGGAATGCCAGACACCCTCGTGTCACTCTAGAAATGTCAGAAGAGCCTGGAACAGGTTAGAGTTGATCTTACACATCTTAGCTATGCAACAGGTAGACGGTTACAAGGCAGCCCCTCTTTCAGAAGAGAAATTCGCACATCTTTCCCATTACAGAATGAAGGCATACCTTCAGCAGGATGGTTTGGGTTTTCCCGCAGTATTTTCCAGAGGCGTTCCCACCACTGGTGGAGTACAAGACCTGGTGGGCAGGGATTCGAGCGTAAGCCAGTCTTTTCTCGCCACGGATCATCCAGATGATGACGTCAGGCATACTGTTCTGAGGCTGCGCAGTGGGTCGCATGGGAAAGAAAGCAAACGTGATGAGTCTACACAGTGGAGAGACGGGAGAAATACCACTAGGCTAGACACTAGGGGCTGTGGTGAAGACCACATCCCGGAGCCGGGAGGCACTCAGCTTCTAAGGTAACCCTGTGAATACACGGAGCTAAGAGATGGGCCGTGGGTGGCCAGGGGAGCAGTAGAGGAGGTACGGGAGATCGAGTGAAGAGGTGTAACTCGCTCGGATCTGAAAAGTATTTTAGGAAGCACCCTCTGCCTCCCAAGCGTCACCATCAGTGGCTTTATTCAGAAAGCTTTCATCAGAAAGCTCTAAGCAGCCGTCCGCAGCCATGGCTGGTGTGTTTGAATGTGCTCCTCAGGGTTATATGTCTGAAACTCTACTTGTGCCCCATTATTGCAGGAGTGTGTTAGTTAGCATATGAACAGGCATTGTGTGAGACTAGACCCAGTCCCAGATGCTTGCTTACTCTCTCTTGTTCCTCTATTCCTCTCCAGTGATATAACACAATAAAAAAAAAAAAGTCCTTGTCAGGTTTAGGTCTCTCCCTGCCTCTAGAACTGTAAGAGAGAAACCTCTGTTCTTTATAACTTCTCCCGCCTGTGCTGTTCTGTTACAGCAGCACAGAAGGAACTAAGACACTACCCTAGATACTCAGAGGTGTCTGTTTACTCTTGTTCTTTCAGCCATGGAGGTGCGGGGCATCCCATCGACACTTATCCAGCACCTGCTGTATACAACACACTCTTCCGTCCTCCCTTATGATCATCATCTTTAAATCTTCCCACAACAGTTCTACCACCTAAGGACTGTGTTTTTTCTCCCTTTTCCTGGTAGGGAAAATGGGCTGAGGTGAGTTGAAGAGCTTGCCCAAGGTCATTCACAATTCAGTATTTAAACCCAGGCTTTTCCCATCCACACTACGGTGACATTTTCATTCTCTGTGTTGTGTTCTAGTATTCTATCATGAAAAATACTCGCCGGGCGGTGGTGGGCTATGCCTGTAATCCCAGCACTCTGGGAGGCAGAGGCAGGCGGATTTCTGAGTTCAAGGCCAGCCTGGTCTACAGAGTGAGTTCCAGGACAGCCAGGGCTACACAGAGAAACCCTGTCTTGAAAAAATCAAATCCAAAAAAACCAAAAGAAAGAAAGAAAGAAAGAAAGAAAGAAAGAAAGAAGAGAAAAAAGAAAAATACTCTATGACAGCAGTGTGAACATGATGCTTTCCCTGCAGGTTCCTCTGGGACCCAACTCAAAATTCAGGTGACTTTCGTCCCATCCTTCAGTAGCCTCTCAGCCCAGTAAGTGCTTGGTTTCTATTATTGATCAGATCCAATCCCAGTGGTAGATGTCGTACCAGATGCCCCACCCACCACCTGCCCCACCCTTCCTGTCATCCGCGGAATCCTCTGGAATCAGGTGACGGCGTCGTTCCACGGCTACCTCTTCAGTGAGCTGCAGCAGTCTATCCAGCCACTCCTCGATTTCCAGCAAGGTGGATCTCACATCCGTGGCTTCAGATCTCATCCTCAGAGCTGCCTCCTGTATCTGCGAGAGAAACCTGGACCGCAACTTTTGGATCTGAGTATCTAGAACCGTGACGTTGGCTTTCCCTTCTGTGACAGGCAATGTGTACCTATAATAAGAGGAGAGAAGAGGAACGAACCCTAAGAGTGACATTCTAGGCTTCAAAACTCAGTTCGCTTACGTTTGCCCACATGTTTAATGAATGTCTGCATGCCATTTCACGTAGATCAAAATGTCTGTAATCTCCTGATTCTACAGGGGCTGCTTGGTTTAAACCGTAGTTGAGGACGTCTGAGGCGTTGGCAGAGCAGAAAAGGGAACACAAAATCTGAAGCAGCAAAGTCTAGGAAGGCAGATTAGACCCCTGCCAGCTGGGCTTCCCTCTCACCGTGCCGTAGGCGAGACCACAGGGCAAGACTGTCACCAGTACCAGAAAATTCGACTCATATTGTCCCCACTTAGAATTTACCGCCATTCGCACGTCACCCAACTCCTTATCCTATCCTAGCATGGTTTTCCTCAAACGTGGAATTTCCTGCACCTTAACATTTAGAAAGCTTCTTTGAAGACAGCTTGTGTTCTCACGCCTGTGCTTTCTTCAGCAAATCCTACCGTTCACAGGCATTTTCCAGGTAAAAGCTGTAACTGCATGATTTTGTTTGGTTTCATTAACAACTGTGGCAGCACGTGTATAAAAGGCTAAGATCCTGCAGTGGCCGCGTAAGGCAGAAATCTACGGGAATGTTGTTGAGCTCGGAAGTCACACTTGAGCCCTTTGAAAGTGAGAAGCTGGCCGTGAGAGGGGCAGAGGCGTTAGGTGGGTAAATCATTCTCCGTGTCCCTGGGGCCTCCCTGCTTCCTCATCTGTAATTAAGAGGTCACTTCTTAGGATCCCTAAGTCTCTCAGTGGGAGCTTTGAATGCTCACAAAGCCAGTGACGCTTTGATTTAGCTGTCAATGACGTGAATAAACCACTAGGAGGCGCAATTGGACGGGGTGACCAAGGGCCTTACCCTAGAAGGGGAAGTGTCTGCTTCCACAGAGCAAGCCGAGTACTCCATGCTCATTTCTTTTTGACCTTCCCTGTCCGTGACTTTATTATTAGCCAACATTTAAAATGAGGGTGGAATGAGTCACTTTCCCTTTTGATTTCTAAATGCCAAAAGATCTGAGTTACTTCTTCAAGTCACAGCTATGAAATGTCCTCTGGCTAAGTCTGTGTCCTGGCTTTGTCTAACCTGGCTTGGAGTGTGTGTGTGTGTGTGTGTGTGTGTGTGTGTGTGTGTGTGTTATTGTTGTTGTTGTTTCTTGTCTATTTCTTAGTATATAGTGAATTTGCATGTCTTACTTGTTAGGGGCTGTTCTAACTACCTGTTACTCCTGTTTTAGTGTTAAGTGTTTCTTAAGGAGTGCAGAGTGCTTGAAACACTTAGGAACAACAACCACAGCAAAAGCAAGCTATTTCTAAAGACACGAATTAGGAACATTGTCCTGAGTCGTGGAAGCCATGTTCCTATCTCTCTGAGGAAGTCAGGAGTCCTTCTTCAGGAGGGTAGCTCAGGCTAGCTCTCCTCCCTCTCTTCCATCTTCCCCCCTCACCTCCCCCACCCCCACCCCGCCTTTGCCTCGGGCTTCTGGGCAGATTCCCAGAGTCCAGCCTGGGTCTCCCTGGGCTACTTTAGACTTGGCACCAAACCAGAGAATGGAGGTTTTCTGGGTGATTCAGAAACTTCTCCTGGGGTGGGGTGGGATTTTCAAGGAGCCCAAAACAATGCTCAAATGCATTTCTCTTTCCTTCTTTCTTTCTTCTTTCTTTTTTCCTTTCTTCCTTTCTTCCTTCCTTCCTTCCTTCCTTCCTTTCTTCTTTCCTTCCTTCCTTTCTTTCCTTCTTTCTCTCTCTCTCTCTCTCTCTCTCTCTCTCTCTTTCTTTCTTTTTTTTTCAGAGAAATACTTGACAAGATTTGAGAAGCACTTACAGTCTTAGGATTCAGGGCATGCTGGGATGAGGAGGAAGGAGGGGTTACTGTACCTCGTGTCTTCTATAACTTCATCTATCAGCTTCAGCCACACCTCCGCCAACTGGTTTGCAGGAATTTTACCTTGGATTCCTGATTTTACAGCCTCTATGTTTGATTGCTGGAGAATTAAGAAAGAGGAGAGAGAACTGATATCTCTGCCATTATACTCAAGAAAGTGTTATTTCCAAGGCAGGGTAGAGGGTGGGCATGGGGGTAGGGACATAAAAAGATTTAGTTACTGAAAGCCAGAGGACTTTGTTTCTCACTCAGTGATATTTACCATAGCTTTGTGCTATTTACCTTTATTCAAAATGCAATCGACACTGATAAGTTTAAGCAATAGAGAAAACCTTATCCCGTATCTTGACCTTTGGAACTATGTAAATATTTTATGTACTCCAAAAATAAACAGAAAGGAACCATCAGGAATAGGTGAGAGAACCCTCAAAAGGATATACGTGGAAATAGTATGGACTCAGTTATATTTCAGATGGACAGTTGAACTAATCCATGTATCTGTCCTTAGTTTCAGGGCAAAGGCAACCCAACTGTATCAAGCTTGAATCACTGTGAACTTGTTCACAGTGGCTGATGTATGGAGTTTAAGTTTGAACAAATGAACGATTACAGTTAGGACGGCAGAAGTTGGGATCTCACTGTAGGAGAGATAGACTAAGTCCTTGGTGGTAGATTAAAATTGGAGGCACCGATCTGGCCTTCAATATTTTAACAGATATAGAAATAAGTATATACATATATCTGTGCGTATGTATGTACGTGCACATACATATGAGTGTGACCATGAACTTCTTGGCTGGCAAGGCCTATAAACAACAATGTAGCAGTAGCCGTGGGGACTTTAGTACCCAGATCTTGCTTTTCAGATGTCACTTCCTATTAAAACGACCACAGCATCTCAGAGAAATGGTTACTTCAGGGCTGGAGTTGAGAAAGTAGAAGCTAAGCCCAGAATACGCAGATGTGCTAGAGTTGAGTGTCTGCCAACAGAGAGGGGAAGGGAGTGCCCGCTCTGCCCAGCCAAGGTCCTGGTCAGGGAAAGCCACGCTCTTTGTCACGACCAGCCTGGGCTCAGACAACTTGGTCAGTGGAGGGAGATGATAAGAAGAACCAGGGCAGAAAAAAAAAAAAAACCTGAACAATAATGGCCCCGACATAATTAGAAGTCTGGCTAATTCTCCACCAACTCCCTTGAGCAAGGAAAATGGAAACTAATAAAAATATTATATTTTGGGCTGGAGAGAGGGCTCAGTGGTTAAGAGCACTGACTGCTCTTCCATAGGTCCTGAGTTCAATCCCCAGTAACCACATCCATCTCACACAACCATCTGTAAATGGGATCCGATGCCCTCTTCTGGTGTGTCTGAAGACAGCGACAGTGTACTCATAAGCATAAAATAAATAAATAAATCTTAAGAAATATTGTGATTCAATTTAATTTTGTTATTACAAATATTAATTTAAAATTTTTATAAATTAAAATGTATAAATATTTACATTTAAAATTTTTTCATTTTTATATTTTATGGGCACGAGTGTTTTGCCAACATGTATGTCTGTGCACCACACATATGCCTGGCACTTTTGGAAGCCAAAGAATGGTCAACAGATCCCTTGGAATGGGAGCTACAGGTGGTTGTGAGTTCTAGGAAGAGAACCCGGGTCCTCCAGAGGAGCAGCAAACACTCTCAGTCACGGGACATCTGTCCCTTCCCTCCGTTTCATCTTTACTAAACGGGAAGTCACACTGAGGTCCAGTCGTCCTTCTGTGCTGGCGCTCCCACCCCGGACACATGGAGGCCGTTAATCCGTAAGTCCGTTCCATCTGTGACGCTTCTTGCTTCTTAGCCAAATGGAACCAAGCGGCGGGTTGAGCTGCAGGTTCTGCCTGGGGCTGAGCCTCCACACTGGTGACCGCCGGCTCGCTGCCTGTGAGACTTGGGGCTGTCTTCCCAGCTCTGCGGTCCTCAGTGATTTCAAATTCCCCGATGCAACCATGTCCCTCACCACAGGCTGAGACCAGACTACGGCTTTGGCACCTAATAAGGACCCGGCACATGCCTTGCTGCTACTCCTGAGGGCATCAGCCAGGACATTCACATGCACCATTTTGATGGTATAGAAAGATGGCAGAAATATATATATATATATATATATATATATATATATATATATATATATCTTTGATATAAAGCTGCCTGCATATCAAAAAGCAGTATTTTTTACTTTGCTATAGAGTTTTTCATCAGATATTTTCTCATATATCTTGGTTTTAACATTTATAAAATAATATAAACTGAAATTATATTGTTATTAACTTATTTTAATCACATATTAGTGAGGTCAATATGATATTTCCATACATATGAGATGGATTGATTATGTCAAAACACCCTTTCCCCCCCACACACACTTTTAATTAATGCTAATGCTGGGTGGATTTTATAGAAGTAGCTTAGTATGTTAAATTAAGTAGAAATGTCTCAAATGTGGGCCCTTTCTCCTCACTCTTGTAGCCTACCAATGCCAAGAAGACAATCATGTCTGTTCTTCTGCAGGTCTACCAGAGGGATGCCCCCCCACCCACCTCCTCCAGGCTTCAGAGAAGGAGTGTCCCCCCAGGCTGAAGCAAGAGCAGAGACTAGTGGGCCTGGTTCTCCCCATAGCAGAAATTATCTCTGTAATAAACCAAAGTTGTACAAGATCCAAACAAACAGGGCTATTGAAACAAGGTGCCCTTTATATGCAAATCATGTTGACACGTTGCCGTTCCTCTGCCCTGGGGCATCCTCCCTTCTTTCTCAGTAAGAAAGCCTTTACCCTGGCATGCGCTCACAGAAACCTAAGATAGACTTCCTTGTGGTGGGTGTGGCTGTACGATGGGAATTCTGGTGAATGGAAAGTGAGCAGAAAACTGGGTTTTTTCCTTTTTTTTTTTTTTTTTTTGTTTGTTTGTTTTGTTTTGTTTTTTTGAGACAGGGTTTCTCTGTAGTTCGGGCTGTTCTGGAACTCACTTTGTATACCAGGCTGGCCTCGAACTCAGAAATCCGCCTGCCTCTGCCTCCCAAGTGCTGGGATTAAAGGCATGCGCCACGCCTGGCGGTTTTTTCCTAATGAGAGGCTCTTGTCACCTTCAGTGTCCTGGTGAGGCTGTGTCTATGGGATGGACAGAGGTAACTCCTTCGTAAAGGGTAGAACGGCAGGGGGAAAGAGTGGGCACCAGTTCCGGTGAACTCCTCCAAGCTCCAGACCATTTCCCTCCGTTGTTGGTGATCCGCTCTATTGTTGCCCACTGTGTGTTTGAGACCCTGTTCTACTGTTGCCAAGCGTGTGTATTACCCCGTGCTTACCTTACTGTCTGCTAAAAGGAAATGCTGGACCGATAACTCACCAGCCGTTCGGCCATGACTAGGAGAGTGTTCACTGCGTCCAGGCGGTGACTAATATCCTCCCAGTAGGAAGTCAGGGTGACGACCGGCTTTGTGTGGGCCCAAGGTAAGTAGTAATAGTAGTTCCCTGGTATGGAGAGTCGGGAGTCAGTGAACAGGGACACTTGGAGTGGACAACATATTTGTTACATAGATGTGCTGACAGAGCTACTCCTCTTTGAATGGTCTGGAGAATGGTCTTGGCTTAGGTTTATTTGCTGTTTGGGGAGCTGGAGATTTAAACCCAGGGCCTCATACAAGCTAGGACAGTTCTCTACTGCTGAGCCACACCCAGGCACTATTCTGATTCATCAGTTTTGATCAGGCAAGCAGCAGAGGGATAGATGGTCCATTCATCTGTTTTGTAGATTGTTCTAAAACGCCAGCAAACCGAGGGCAGCCATCTCAGGATCTGTTTGCGGCTCAGGACCATTCAGCTGAACACCGGTGACGGTGACATCATTTGGCATGGTAGAGCAGAGAGCACTGGGGGTTAGACTCACTGTCTCTCCATGAAAACTGTTTTTTTTTTTGTTTTTTTTTTTTTAATTATTGCTCTTGCTGGAAGAGGAACAACCCTACCCGACACCCTGTTCTTTGCAAACCTCAGCTGTCCGCATGGGCTTGGCATTGTTCAAGAGACTTTCTGCAACTAAGACTAAACACTTCACACTTTCTAGGGCTTTTTATGTTTTAAATCAGCATTATGTACACAGAGCTGTATACACAAACACACAACTAAAAAGAAAAATCCTTTAAAAGAGAACTAGGGGCTGGGCAGTGGTGGCACATGCCTATAATCCCAGCACTTGGGAAGTAGAGGCGGGTGGATTTCTGAGTTTGAGGCCAGCCTGGTCTAGAGTGAGTTCCAGGACAGCCAGAACTATACAGAGAAACCCTGTCTCAAAAAACCTAAGACAGAGAGAGAGAGAGAGAGAGAGAGAGAGAGAGAGAGAGAGAACACGAACTAGGTGATAAGACTGAAAGTACTAGTGAGAAACAGAAGCCTGGCTTTTTCAGAATCTGAGCCAGAGTGCGACCATTGTCAACCACTGAATCTAACGGGGATTTGCACTTGGTGGGGTACAGCTGCCTGAGGGAGCGTGGTATTTCCTGGGGTCATCATCTTGGGATTTCATGAACTCTGGTGTCCAGCCTGGGACACTGGCTCACGGGTTTAGCGACTCTTGTGAGTACCTAAAGTCCAATGCTCTTCCTTACATTGACTAATGCGATGCTGAGGATAATGGCCATCAGAGCAGAAAAACTGTGCACGCCTCCTGTCCTGAGATGTACCTCTGTAAGCATGAATAAGAGAGAACGTCACACCAGTCTTACCGTCAAACACTGCGCGGCTGTACTGCGTTGTTGATGCCAAAGGTTTACAGGTTGCATCAAACTTGTTGCCGTAGTTCCCGATGCTGACTTCAAACTGGATGGCCTCACCGACATCTTGCAACATGGTGGCTGAGTGGAACACGGCGGACAGGCTGTACTTCCGCCTTCGCTGGTATTTCTAAACAGTAGGAACAGACAGAAGGTTCCAGACCATCTCACGTGTCTGTATTTATACGTGGATTTCCAGCAGATGAAATGCTAAGCCTAGTTAATTAGTGCTGTACTAAATGCCACAGGGTTATGTTCTTAGATCTGTCTCCTGTTGGCGGGCAGGAACTAAGGTAGTAGGGTTGTCACCATGGAAATGATTAACAGAAGGGGAAAACAAAGCAAGTGTCTACAAGTCAAGCTTCAAACAAATTATGTTACTGTTATAACAGGATGAAAACTCATAACTTAAGTAAGTCTTAGTGCAAGCGTAGGAAAGGGGAGTATTTTATCTTATTATTACTTATTTTGCTGGTGATTGAACTCAGACCTTTATACATGCTAGGCAGGTACTCTACCAGAGAAATATATCCCCTGCTCCAAAAGGATATCTTTAAAATGAATTCATTAAATAAATATTTTTTTAATATTGATGCACAGGAAGAGGGTTTGGAAGAATATAACAGCTATACTATCATAGAAGGCAGAGAGATATGGCAACTTTACTTTCTAACTTATATGTGTTTGATGTTTTGAGTCGCTTAAGTATTACTTTCCTAATCAAAAATAACAATAAAGATTTTAATTTTCAACTTAAAATGAGTGAAATTATATTCTCTTTTTCTCTTGCACCTTCACTCTCTCTTCTCTCTTCTCTTCTCTTCTCTTCTCTTCTCTCCTCTCCTCTCCTCTCCTCTCCTCTCCTCTCCTCTCCTCTCCTCTCCTCTCCTCTTCTCTTCTCTTCTCTTCTCTTCTCTTGAGTAATTTGACTGATCCTTTCCTTTTCTTTCTATCTGTAACATGGCCTTTATTCAACTGAATGAATCACTAATTGTGGGTGGGGCTTGCTTGTATGAGGCACAACAATGCACACCTATTTATAGAGATACCCAGACAATGGCCTCAAAAACATTCAAAAGCAAAACTAAACTAAACCAAGGTTCTTTTTATTTATTAAGCATAACCAGACATAATTATTTACAATTTTTTTTCTTTCTTGCTCATACGGTGGCCCTTCCAGTTCCCCAGGGCTCCTCCGGCGCCATCTACTTTACATGACTAAAGGAAGTACTTGAGAGAAACATCCTGGTAAAGTGAGAGCCTTCCCCATCTTACCGACTACAAAGATCCAAATTCCTTTGAACCCTCTCAGTATCAAAAGACACTTCCCCCCTCAATTCAATCAAAACCAAGCAAACATCTTGTTACCATCTAGTCATTGATTATGGCTTTTTTGTCACTGCTCTGTTAGTTGTTGAGAATTTTACACAATGCATTGTTGTGCTATTCATACCCCTCAACGCCTTCCAGGCCCTATGGCTTTATTTAAATTATCTTATTTTTGAAAACATGTTTACTTTAGTTTTGTGTGTGTGTGTGTGTGTGTGTGTATCTCGTCTTTGCAGGAGCCACAGGGGTTATAAAAGTGTTAGGTACCTTAAAACTGGAATTATAGACGGTTGTAAGTCCTCATATCAAACCCTCTGCAAGAGCAGTAAGTGATCCTAAATGCTGAGTCATCTCTCCAGCCCTCTGACCCCCAAATCAGTGATCTTTTTCTAAAAAACATAAATGTATGTCTCCATCATTATATAGAGGGTACTTTCCCCATTAGATACCACTTTTAAAAACCATGGTATGTATGTATGTGTGTGTGTATATATATATATATATATATATATATATATATATATTCATATATATAGATTTAGCATTTTAGGAGTCAAGTACATTCACATCACCAACCACCCAGGCTCAGAACTCTTTTCACTTTGCAAAGCTGATGTTCAAATAAAAACTTTCCATCTCTCCTTTTCCCTAGCCTCTGGTAGCTACCATTCTCTTCCTGCTTCTGAATTTGACTACACCAGCTTCTTTGACTGTGTGGTATACAGTAATCCTGTGCTGTGCGTAATTCACTTAGCACAATGTCTTCTATATCATCCATGTTGCAGCACATATACTTTCACGTATCCCTTTCCCCAGTACTATTTTGTTGTATGAAGACAAACTGTTTATCCAGTTACCCAGTGATGGACACACATGTAGCTTCCACCTTTTGGCTATGATGATAACATTGGATAGTAGCTTCCACCTTTTGGCCATGATGAACAACACTGGGTATATACGCTCCTGCTTCCAAACCCTTTGAGTCTGCACTCAGAAGTACAACCGCTAGATTCTACAGTGATTCTATTTTTATTTTTGGCAAGGAGGGGGGAACTGCTTTAAGAACAGGCTTTGTTTTGTTTCAAGCTCTCACTATGCCTAGGCTGGCTTTGAACTCATAACCCTCTTGGCTCAATCTCTAGGTGCTGGGATTATAATCATGCCTTGCCATGCCTGGCTTCTGTGAGAACATTTATCATCTTGTAGTCTTGTAGAGGCAGAAAGAGAAGGGAACAGTCCCTTGGAAAGCTCGTGACTGTGAAGTCGCCATTTTGGTGAAAGGCGTTTTGACCTAGCAGATAAAGCAGAACCCCCTAAGAAAGTTCTGTCCGAAACTCCTCTGAGCTCTTGCAGAATTCTTTCTAAATCATTGGCTGCAATCTCAGCTTCACTTTCAATTGTAGTCATAATTTTATATGCAACATAACTTCTTCTTTATAAAGTACTAAGCATGATATAAGAAACGGGAAGTTGTTTTTTAAGAAATGGAACTATGATTTGGGCCCTGAGTCTGTGGTGGAATTTTAGACTTGGTTAACGGAAGCGAGACAACCCACCCTAACTGTGTGGGCTCTGGCAGATCAAAAAGAAAAAAGGGAGCTGATCCTGACAGTCACCTTGTCCTGCTTTATGACAAAGCCATAATAAAGAAAAACTATGACTAATACAATTAACTTCCTTCTTTTAAATCCTTAGAAAATTCAAATGTAAGCTTCCGAATCTCCCAGCACTCTTGAATCATGTATAATTGAGGGAACTTCATTGCAAGTATGTCTCAGCGGCAGCTGGCCCCTGGTAAATGGCTTCAGTGTCCCCAGCAACTCCAGTACCAGAGCAGTAGACTAAGATAGGGAAGCTTTTACACTCAAATATCCAGGCTAAAGCTGCCCAGGTAATTGGTGCACAAGCTCCTGCTACTATGCCTTCCTTATCACGAGGGAATGTACTCTCGAACTGTAAGCTAAAATTAACCCCTCTTTTTTAAAGCTGCTTTTGTCCAGTATTTCGTCACAGCAATAGAAACAAACAAACAAAACACCTAAAACCCAATACAGGATCCTGAAGGAAGGATGGTGATTGGGATGGTACTTCTCAATTAAGCCATGGTCCGAAGAGAACAAAGAAAGAGCATGGGGTGTTCGCTCGATGAGTGGGGAAGACGATGTATCTGGCTGAGTTTGTCCTGCACAGACACGCAAGCCGAGATTCCACCAGGAACCCGGGATGTTCTCATGCAATGCCTGCACAATCGCCCACAGAAGCCTTCCCAGGCTCCTCACCCTGGGATACCTGGCCTCTGGAAAGAAGTGTGGGTTTCTTGCCATCACCACAATTAATCAAGATTGGCACACACTGTCAGACAACGCTAAAGATGGATCCCCCTTGGACCACTTTACAAGTCCAAGCGCCATGAACAGCACGGCTTCCGTCTGCTCACTGCTCCAGAGTCCAGCCGCTCGAGATGAGGTAACTGAGAGCTTTGCCAGGACTCAACCCTTTCCTACTTGCCCTGTGACCTCAGGGTAAGGAGAGGTAGAAACATAAACATGATTTAGAGACGCTGGGTTCCTCGGCTTTGGTTCTGGGATCTCTCCGAGTAGCAACTCTTGAGGGCAAAACTGCTTACAATCAAGGAGAGCTAAATTACAGACACGAAAAGGCCTAGAATCAGAATGAGGAAGGAATGTTTCACGCAAGTCTGATCTTTGCTGGTAAGCAGCTGCAAGGCGGACATACTTTGACTACAACATTTAAAAAGAGCCGACCTCTCCTTCACCTTGTGTTGAGACTTTGTGGAGGAGTTGGGAAAAGAAGATGTCTTACACCACCCCCAAGAAGAGTAAGCAGAAGAGGGGGCGGGGTAAGCTGTCTGTCCTGAAATACTGTAAGATAAACAAAATGGTGAAATTAATCACCATTATTTAAAATGCCCTTTGGATGCACATGATTCTGGAGTGCTTATAGTCAGCCACTTTGACAGACATTACTGTAGCAAGTATTTATTGTCTGACTTGTTACTTCAGCAAAATCAGACAAGTAATAGTGTATGGGTTAATAAAAAAGCAGGAAGTGAAAAACAAAAATGGAAAACAGACCAGAGAATGACAATGAAAGAAGAGAAAATTACGGCACAGGCCCCCAAAGGCAGTAGGCGCTCCAGTCATGCCGTCTTTACAACCTTTGGTCTTCTTTTCTCTGCCTGGAACCTTCTATGGAAGCACCAGGCTGGACCTGCTGCTGTCCCCTGGTGAGAGCCAGCCACCAGGCCCACCCAGAACCAAGCCAGTCATGCTACAGGGAGTGAGTGCGGTTCTCTCGGCTCTGACAAACAAGTTCCCTTTCTGTTCCGGTCTCACAGCTCTTCCCAGAGACACAGCCTTTGTAGGACAATGACCAGGATCGTGTTCCAGGCTGAGCTAAGCATACACTCTGAGCATAGACGTCCATTTCACTCTGCCTCCGCTTCCACTGCGCCATGGCTGGGGTGCCCTTAGACTAGAAGCTTCTCTCTTGCCTTTGAACTGCGAGTTGTTTTTTTTTTTTTTTTTTTTTTTCCCCCAGGGGGCGGGGGGGGGTCTGGTTTACTCTTTTTGGTTGTTTGTCGTCACCCCCCACCCATCCCCCATTTTGGTTTTAATGAAGTGTGTGGTATAAGCTATTTCACTATCTGTGTTTAATTATTTGTTACGAAGAGGACAAATTCTGTCTTCCGTCCCGGCTAATGGCAGGCTGTTCTTTGCTGCCCAGTGCTGCAGACGCAGTGGCGGACACACATCGTTGGCGCTTTGTTGTTCATTTTTGGCCTTCAGTTTTTAAGCAAATAAAGGAAACGGGCCTTCTTGTCTCTTGGTGCTCAGCGGGTCTCTCACCCACTCCTGTTCTCCTTCTTTCATGATGGTTGTTCAGTGTGAACAGAACGAGCCTGGATGTAAGTCGCGTGCTGATGACAGCTAACCCCCAAATCAACGGAATATTATAACAGCTAGAGGGGGTCCATCCATCACGGCATTTCTTCATAACCCTTAGATCCAAATGACGTATTTATTTATTTATTTATTTATTTATTTATCTATCTATTTATTTTTTGTTTTTTCAAGACAGGGTTTCTCTGTGTAGCCCTGGCTGTCCTGGAACTCACTCTGTAGACCAGGCTGGCCTCGAACTCAGAAATCCGCCCACCTCTGCCTCCCAAGCAAATGACATATTTAAAACCCAGGTACAGTCTATGACTGCTCAGGCTCATTGTCACCAAGCAGTCAGTCACCTTCTTTAGATTTCCTCGAAGGTCCACAGGACACGTATAGCTCTCCTCCTGGGCAATCCTGCACTAAGCAGTATGTGGGGATGTCCCACTTTCCCACCTCCCTGCTCCTCTCTTTTTCTCTCTCCTAACTTATCTTCACCATGTGGTAAAATCTTTATAGAGTTGAAAATGTTGTGAAGTGGACATAAAGACTCTAACCAGGACCCTAGTGCAGGAAGTGGGGGATCCATTTCTCTGAGCTCCGTGTCTGCTATAATATAAATCCAGCAGAAAATGGGTTTGCCCTGTGGCTCTCTCATAGCGTGGACTCATGGAATCCAAATGAAGAGGCTCTCCAGAAAGAAGAGCCTACTCCATAGGATTTAGCATGACAAGTCAGGATGAGATGTCCAGGCATTTGGTTACTCTTAATCCTTTTTTGCTAGTAAACTGGTATAATTATATCTTAACCCATCTGGGCATCCATAACGAAAATACCATACCATCATCTGTATAACTAATATATGGTGACTATGTATTTCTCCCAGCTCTGGAGAACTGATATATTAGGTATCTAATAAAGGACATTTTCTTGGCCTTTGTTCTCAATATGTCTTCATGTGGTAGGAGGAAAGCACATCTCCAGGGCATTATTTCTAAGGTGACTAATGCCCTTTTGAGGCTAGAGGTTTCATTCTCTGATCACCACTGGAACGCACTAATTCCTAACTCCTTCACTCTGGAGGTTAGATTTGAACATACGACTTTAGGGGTGACAAAAATGCTCAGGTCATACTAACTTACAAGGTCTGTCTTCTGAGATTATAGCAATTCTCTGAATACAAGAGCCTCATCACATTTTGGGATATTCCCAGCAATTATAACAAAGTTATAACTGAAAATTAGGGGTAGGGGGACAGTTTCTGATCTTAATGCAGAGTTGCTACACCTGTGTTGGGATTAATGGACCACAGAGTCTCCCACTCCCTTGTAAGCACACCCTGTGGTTGAGAAGGTGTACTGGGGGGGGGGCATTCATACACTCGCCTTTGTGGATACTTGATTTAAAGTCTCATTTTAGCACAACCATTCTATGCTACACACCAAGAGACTGGAATTACTCAGGAGTTATCAAAACCTAAAGCCAAAAATGGTGCTAAGGCATTTACTGGAGTTTTTTTTTTTTAATGTCTGGGGTTAGGTGATGAAGGACTAGAAATTTCTTATCAGTTATGGCCTAATGGCTTACTTTGATAGCCTGCGAACCTGCCTTAAGAGATTGGATAAGTATGAGAAAAGCTGTAAGCAGTTCTGGATTCTAGAGCAGACACGTGAACATCCCTTCAAGGCAGATCACACACCCTTCCTTTTAACAATCTTCATGTGTGGGTTTAAAAGCAAATGGCTACTATAGTTCTTTTACTATTTATATTACCTAAATGGAATCATCCTATATGGTAACATAAACTTCCAGGGCAGCATTTTTGCCCAGGCTATGATCTTTGCTAACTTGCTTTCCCCCCCTGTGTACAGTTGTGCCCTGTGCCTTGTTCCCAGGATAGACAGAGTTGGGGGTGAAGAGAAAGGCAGTTTTAGGAAGAATGGGGGAACATTAGCCTCTGCTCTGGAAGGAGCCAAAGGACTGAACTTGGTGCAACCCAAAGGCTGAGCTCCAAACATTCCAAACTCCAAATGTGTGTGATGCAAAAGTCCATCAGCACTGCTTTACGTGCCAGCCTGACCTAATCGTCCTGGTGGAAGTCAGTGAACAAGGCCATGGAGGGTGGGGGAGAGGAGAATCTCAGCTGCGGTAAGTAGATATTCTTCCTGTTGCTCATCCTAAGAGGGGCCAGACAATAGTTGACTTCAAGGAAGAACACTGCCCTGGCTCAGCTGAGAACTCTTGAGAGCTGGACCTGGGAGCCGAGATAAGAATGTGCTCAAGGCACTAACTGGGCCAAGCCATAATCAGGCAGGTTGGAAACGGACAGGAAGGCTGACGAACAGAGACGGAGAGAGCTGCCCGAGGTCATGGCTCTGACAGCAGCCACCCACTTCACGTCAGCCGTCCTGCTGTTCACATGGCTCAGAGCTGCCATCTTTTCTAAAGTTGCTGCTTGGTTTCTCTATAACATGGGAAAAAAATGAGAGAAATGTCCAGTTCTCAGAATGGAGGGTGTGGCAGCCTGAGGGAGTTGGTGGCCCAGGGGCAATCTAGACCAAGCCGGGAGAGCCCTGGGCGGAGGAGTGTCTGTGAGTCAGATGCTCTCTCCCAAACAGTTCAGGTTTGTGTGTTCCAAGAATATTGACCTGAGAGTCTCAGGAACAGAGAGGTGAACTTAGAAGACTTCCTGGCTTGAAGGAAAAAGGGACTTAAAGCCATTGTAATGTCAGCAGGAAGCAGGCATGTCCTTATCGCTATGAAGCCTGAGATGTAGCAGCTGCCTGTGTAAGTGGAACAGGGTAACTCAGGTACCTAAGCCATTCAGGGGGAGGGCTCTTCCTCACAACCTCTCCACCCAAGGGCACTGTTTGGGTACTCTGTTCTTATATACATGTATGTGGTGGCCTGTCTTTATTTCAAGATTGACTGGATTAACAAAACCAAGATTAGTTGTGCCTATAGGTATTTCTTGGTGTTTCCAGAGACATGGGGTCTTGGATATAATTAATGGATCATCCTTTGCTGAATGTATATCATGATGGCACTGTCAGGAGTTGGTGACAGTAAGCTGTGCAGGAAGCAAGTCACAAGGGACTGTAAGATACTGGCATCTTTTTTCTGTTCCCTCTCTCTGTTGCTTATCCATAATGAAGAAGCTCCTTGGCCACACTCACTTTCCATAATCCTGTTCTATCTGGTTTACATAGGACGATACAACCATGGACCGAACCTTTAGAAACAATGAGCCAAAATGAATCCTTCTGCCTGAAGTTGTCTATTCTTCAATTTTGGTCAGAACACCAAAGACTAATATACCAATTAACATCTCAGTGGCTGAACTGAAGCAAGCCTCATTATCTTAATAGGGCTGTCATGGATATGTCAAGGGAATGTTGGAGGGACTTACTCTGAACCAGATCTTTCTCCAAGTCTCCCACAGATGACTCTTAGTCTCTCCAACCCCTTCCACCCCATGCTACCAATGTTCACCCTGACATTTACCTCAACAACCAGAAGGTCGTCATTTGAAATGGACTCAAGCTTCTTTTCTGGTGGTTTCTTTTCAAGGAACGTGTTCAGCTCAACCAAGATCCTGCCTCTGTAGGCCACCCCTTCTCCCTGAAATGCAAGAATACAAAATTATTCCCATAGACAGACCACAGCCGAAGAACGTCTATGTATCAGATCAGGCTAACACCAGTTTAACAAACAAACAAGTCTTTAATATCTAAAGGAAGAGTCATTTACTTTCAGATGGATCCTAAATGATGCCATGAGATGCTAGGGTAGAAAAGGGTCTTAGTTTGACTTAGGCTGGAGACTTCATACTAAAGAAACTGTCATGTGGCAACCAGACAAGTCTCAGAACTGTCAGGAAGCAAAAGACCAAGATGCTCCGGGTGTGCTAAAATACGGAAGTCAAGAGTAGAGCCTCCTCCCACCCTACTCAACAGCGGTTGCCCATAGAATCTTCTGGAGAGAAATGGAAGGCTCCCAAGTCCTCGTCTGTCTTCACTGTCCCCTAGCCACAGCTTTCTCTCTATTATGATTTTTATTCTTGAGCACTGGGGGTGGGAGTGGGGCAGAAATGACCAAGAGACGTCTAACTTCTACTGCAGTCGAAAGAGACTTTCCCGTCTGTGAGCCGGTGCTCAAGCACAGCTCAGGGTCTCCACAGTCATGCCACTGTAGATCCTGGATTATGCACTAGAGAAGGAGGCCAGCACTGGCCGTCCGCTTTGCCAATGTTTTCCATTACTGTGAAGTTGTGTGGACGGTTGTGGTATGCCACTTACCCCACTGTATGACTCAGTCATCAGGATCCTTTTCTTTTTATATATATATACAGGATCTTGTTATGTAGCTCTGGCTGACCGAGAACTCACTGTACAAACCAGGCTAGCTTCAAGCTTACAGAGATCTACCTGCCTCCTCCTCCTGAGTGCTGAGATTAAAGGTGCCTGGCCTTCTGATCCTTTTTGTATTCTTTAATTCTAAGATGTAAGAAGAGTAAGACTTCTCTCCTTTAACACTTTATCAGCTGAATTACTGGTAGGTCTGCGTTAGGGGTGGAGAATGTAAATGCCTCTCCCATGAGATACTGACTACTTTTATAAGAAGGGATCCCATTAACCAGTGTCCATTAACCACAGCCCCAGTTGATAAACCAACCTTTCCTGTATTCAGCTCATCATAGGGATCTGGAAATCCTGTGTACTCTCTGGGGCTTCCGTAAAGGTTCAAATAACAAGGTCCAAACGTTGGGACAAAACCCACTTCTGTCTCTCCTGTATTTGCTGAGATGTAAACAGTGTTATTAGATTCTAGATCTTTAACATTCAAGCTATGGAAATAAATATTAGTTATTAGTCAGTTAGGTGGAATGAAGTTTTTCCTCTAGTTGGTGAATTAGTTGCATTAGTGGGAATTATGAATAAATACTAAGGGGCCTGCCATATTTTACTATAACTTTAAGATAGTAAACAAAAAAAAAAATGGGATAATTCAGACAAACTTATCATTACAAAAAGAATGATATTTAAAAAGGATCATAAGATTTTCAAGTTGTTCTTAACATTTTTTGCAACTTTATAACTGACCTATTAAATATTTTGCTATTTTTGGAGTAAAAGATGATGTTGTTTTAAGAAGTCATTTAGATGATATATCAGATTGATTTCATATCATCTGTAAAGATGTCATTTAACCTTAAGTAGTATTGTAGGTGCCATTAAAAATACACTAGAAATTTAACTGTGTCAATGAGTTCCTTACAGTTTGTAAGACTGTATTGCTATTCTGAAGTGTTAAACAGATTACCATTCATTGCTTTCTCTCCCCAGCGATCATCTGATAAACTCTGTGTCCACTACTTGGACTCAGCAAGATTACCCCTTAATACAGGATACTGAAGGCAATGCAAAGAAACAGCCAATCAAGAGGAATAGGGGATACAAGTGTTTTCTTCATCGAGCTGAATGGCTCCCAGATAAAAGGAGGATGGCTTTTCCTCCAAAAAACAGAGGCGGGAGCATTCTTGGGTGATACACAGAGGTCAAACTTTGGCTCACCAGTTTGATTTTGTCTTTAACATTCAGTGGAATAGGGCAGGTTGTTGGGTATGCATAAAGGATCGAATCAGAGAGTCTCAGAGAAAGCGTGTTCATGTTAGAAGGTTGCTTAATGCCTGCGCTTCTCCAATTCAGAGCCCTGCTCTAGAGGAACAATACCATCTGTGTTAGGAGAACTGTAATGGTCAGCATTGAGGAAACTTGCAAAAAATGGCAAGAACTGCACAAACCAAAGTGCATGGTGGGATATTCGATACTAGGGAGGTGTGAAAAGTGGAAAATACTCGTGTCTTCTAACCTAGGGACTCACATAGAAAGTGGGGCAGAGATATTTCACACGTTATTGAAACTATAGGTTTAGTAGTGCCCTGCATCTCTACCCATTGAGGATATGCAATAACAGAAAGTATTATATATCACAAACAATTATTTGCAGTAAAGCCAGCCGCACAGGATGATGTGCATCTAGATGAAAATAGGCAACAGGGCACGAGGGCTGGCTATCGAATGCGTTTAAACGTAGCCACGCAGGACCAACACACATCACTCATGAAACACTCTAACGCTCACCAAACGGTATTTGAGACAGTGAAACATCAAAGAGAAGGCTTTAAGGCAATCAATTAATACATTCTTAGTAAGATGTCAGAGGATAGGAAACTAGAAGACAGCAAAATTACAAAGCGTAAACCTGTATATGACGCAGCCCCAGTTCCCGAAGATGAGAAATCTATGTAGTAAAAATATGATTGGTTAAAAAAAAAAAACAACAAGAGAAACATGAAGAGTTTAAAACACACACGGCAAAGTTAATGGTGTTCTGTGCTGGGTAAGCAGCTGAGCGGCAGCAGGGAATTCCCAGTTCACACCCAAATCCTACGGGAGCCTTTTAAACTTGTGCTAGTCTTACCGGTTAGCTCACTATGAACTGGCTCAAAGCCAGGCAAATAACCCAAACTTGCCTGCTTCAAAAGAGCCCCGCATTTGAGAAGAACTGGCTTCCCACAGCCACAGGAAGCAGGTGAAGTTACTGACACAGCATGCTTTTAATAAATCATTTACATGTCCCTAGCTGGGACCGTGGCCAGAAAATGCAAAAGTTAATTTGGTTTGAGGCAATATAAGCAAACACCTGTAGTTAAGCCTGGATTATGTGATGCAGAGCACGGTTGTTTCTTTGTGTGCAAGTGTGATGGTGGGGGCAGGGTGGGGTGGGAGGTTGAGGGGGTAGGGGTCTGCTCCTTGTGTTTTGCGCCCCAAACGAGGCTACCCGCAGGACCTGTAATGGTAGAAATTCTCAAGAGAAAGGGTCGGGGGTGTGTGTGTGGGGGAGGTGAAACTGCCTGTAACAGTTTCTGGGATTAGTTCTGATGTCATCACTAAGTGAGAACGCGTTAACCAGTGTTTCTTGAACCGCTACCGTTAGATATTGTCTAGATAGTGACTCTCCACTTTATAAGTGGGTTGCATTGCTTTTGTTCATCCTCTGAACAGATTTGGCACCTTCTAACCTCTACTGTTTCTCTTTAACCTGTAGCGGGCACATCCATATTACCCACTCAGCAGAAAGAGGCCCCGAGCATGCCTGTCCTCTGAATCTCTATTTTCTGTGCTTGTGTTTTACATTTCAGAAGGGTGCTAGCATTTGTATTCTGTTCACAGCTGGGGCTGTGGGTTTCAAAAAACAAAACAAATCATTCTTATGACACAGTAATCATTTTAATACTTGTTTTCTGCTGCAGCTCCCAGGTCTTATGATCCTTTCAGCAGAGAATGCACAGATGGAACTCTTTCTGCCTTTCATCTGTCTGCTTAAAATCCTGCCCCATGTGGCTTTATATTTGAGCCATGCATTTCTGTCTAACTCTTCATTGTCCCTGAGATTTATAGTTGTCTTTCTTAACGCCTTAAGATATGAAACCAGTGTCTTCTTTATCCTATCTCTAGGATCTCCCAGGTTCTTGACATTGGTTGGGATTGATACTATTTTTTTCTTATTTTACATGTATCAGTGTTTTGGTCTGCATGTATGTATGTGTGTGGGTCACATATATACAGTGCCTGCAGGAACCTTAATAAGGCATTAAGTTCCCCTAGAACTAGAGTTATGGATGGTTCGTAAACCATGTTGAGGTCTGTGCAATACATTAACAGTAGGTGTTCTCAACCCCTGAGCATCTCTCCAACCCCATATTGATGCTCTTCAAACATTGATGCTCTTAGAACAACCTTAAAAAGAAAAACCTCAGTTCCTCCAGACAAAATTTTATTCTAAATTACTTCACTTTACCCAATATGTTTAATATACTGGCTCTTGCAAAACTGAAGCTGCAGGTATTAATGGGCTTGTGTTCATTTTCCTATTATTATTTTAACTGCTTTTCTTTTCTTTACTTCAGTCCTTAGATATGGACCAACCCATAACAACAGGTACAAGCATCTGTGGGCACTCTGTACTGTCAATCAAGACAATTCTAAAACAGCTCCTGGCAAAAGGTTTTGGACGGGAGCAAGAGGGATGAAAATTTATAGCGTAATATTGGCTTCCATCGTTAGCTATTGTGCGAAACATCATTAGCAAGGCTCACTGGCCTCACTGTGTGTGTGTGTGTGTGTGTGTGTGTGTGTGTGTGTGTGTATGAGTGTGTGTGTATGTGTGTGTGTGTATGAGTGTGTGTGTATATGTGTGTGTGTGTGTATGAGTGTGTGTGTATGTGTGTGTGTGTGTATGAGTGTGTGTGTGTGTGTGTGTGTGTGTGTGTGTGTATACTAGGGATTGAGCCCAGTATTTTTTATTCTCTAGGTACCCACTCTAGTGATTGGCCACACTGCCAGCCTTATCTCTTTCCTATTTTGAGACAGGGTCTTGATAAGTTGTCTAAGTTGGAGGGAAACTTCCTATGTGGTCCAGACAGGTCCCAAGTGTGATTCTCCTGCCTTAGTCTCCTCTGCAGCTGGGGTCGCAGTCCTGCACCATCAGGCCCAGATACACTTGCCTTTTAAGGCATCAAGCCTACTTCTAAGGGACTGCCACAGCTCATGCGTTCTGTATACTACCCGATTGATGACCATTGCACTGCCGGAGCATTGCAATTGACATTTTTCTTTTCTAGAAGCTTTGAATCCTGCTTAGCTCTGATCCACAGGTCGCTCAGTCCCTTACCTTCTACTTCTCCTCCAGAGGCAGCGATCTTAGAGAGGTACAGGTACGTTGTCCCAACTACATCGTTTTTGGTAAGGCGGTCCCTGTGTAAAACAAGAGGTTATGTCTTCTGCCTATCAAAGTTATAGCTTTAATTCAATAATATTAAGTGAGGATCTAGAAGACTTTAGACCTCAGAAACTGTCCAGTGGCCTCAGGCTTTACTGTACTTGAGGATTGTGTGGGAACTTCCCACCCTCATCTGCCCAAGCTCAATTCAGGAAACCTTAGCTAGAGGCCAGGAATGGACACACAATCACTACACCTGCAAGTCTAATTAATGCTAATGACACTCTAGCCACTCTAGAAACCCTGATTCAGTCAGACCATGCATTCTGATGTCATGAAATTAAGGTTAGCAGAAAAGTCAAAGGATTTTCAAATGACTACAATTGACATCATTGTCATAAAAGGAATGGACTAGTTAGACGACTGTGATTATATTGTGTAAAATAGTTAGATATATCTTACCATATCTACGGTAATTTTTATGGCGTTTAAAGTGGCTTAAGTATAATAGGCTTTATCTAAGGATCTATCAATTAATTAAATCTCTTAATTAAATTGAAATGTGTATTGAGCACCTAGTATATGACAGATTTTGTTTCTCAGAGCACAGCTTCATGACTAAAGCTTACATGTTACCTATATTGTGGGAAATATTTTTGCCAATATTCAGTACAAGTACAAATATGAATGTGTATTTTTCCGTAGGCATCCTAGACAGGCCTCGGGTTGGGAATGTACTACGAACATTGATCTGTTTCATTCCTTTTATTCATTAACGACTTAGTGGCATGCCCTCTCTGAAGCCTAAGGCTCAATATTTGAGGGAAAGATCATAGCATCATATCTTACAGGAAGTAACCATTCCAAGTAATTTGTTAGAAAAATATTAGATAGAGCTATTAAATCATAAACACGGGTTTGAATGTTTTCTGACTCTTCAGATAACGAATGACTCAACAGCAGTCACCCAGCTCTAGAGTCAATAGGCCAGAATGAATACCAAAGCCATTAAACTAGGGCCAAATCCATGCTCCAAAGGGTCCCTCGGGCCCTGGAATCTCCTGCAGTATATGGCCTGGGGATCCTCAATGCCTTGAAACTTTTACATTAAAGAAGGGGACATTTTGTCCTCAGATCTCAACTGCAGCTCTCAGTTATGACATAGTCACTAAACAAGAGTCTCTCCTCCACCTAGCTCGTCACACCATGAAAGTCAGACGCCTTTGACCGAAGGAGCAATGTGGGGTTGCCGCACAGTATGTGAGCCCGGCTGGGCCGTAATCATCAAGTGCTGTGGGTGAGCTACCTGGCCCTCTGAGCCTCAAGGTCCTTACTGTAAAGTGAAGCTGAGAACAGTCCCTGCCCCACAGCGTTACCATGGAGATGAGGATGACATGTGTCCCTGCCTCTTAGAGGGCTGATGGCTGTCATTTGAACACTCCATCCAACGAGGGCATTCTATGAATGGTCTTATGGTGACCAGTTGGTTCTTGAGAGGTTGATCAATAAGAATTCTTCAATGAATCCCCCCTTCCTCCTTCCTCCCTCTACTTTCCCCTCTTTTCTTGAGCCTTAGTCTTACTATGTAGCTCAGGATAGCCTAGAACTCACAATTCCCTTCCGCCTTGTAAGTGCCAGGATCAAAGGTGTGTGCTACCACGCCTAACTTGATGTTTCCCCTGCCCCCACTTCAGGTAAGCAACTTTTTCAATTTTCCTTTTTAATAATAACAAAGAGTTGCTTTTAGACATCTTGATGAATCTTCCTAAAAATTGGTTTACTCTATTTCTGGTCTATCTTGGACAGCCTAATGAAAACAAGATTCCTAATTTCTTTGAGCATTTTCAGGTGACTATCTCCTTTATTTTGTTTATGAACAACTGAACCAAGATTTCTAAAACCTTCTGAAATCTTCTGAAAAGCCTTTTCTAATACTATTGTTATTGCCTTACTGTTTTTATTTTCAAAGAACCCTCTGCCATACACTTTCAGGTTAGCCTTCTTGTAGAAGAATCGCAAAAAAACCAAAAGGTGCTGAAGTGGTACACTTGGTACCCGGATGTTTAACTAGTAAGTGCTGAATCCCACACGCTTGCAACTCACCAGTCATATACTGTTAGTTTTATTTTTTCACACATGGAGGGAAACTGTTAAAGAGAAACAGAAAACGGTAATTATTTCTCCATTAATTCGCTAACTAGTGGAGTCAATGTTCTTCGGTTTTGGGTTTTTTTTTTTTCCGTATTACTTCTTAAAATTTATTTTTTATCAATTAATTATTTTATTTATTTACATCCCAAATGTTGCCCCCCACCAAGTGCCCCCTCAAAGAGTTCTTCTCCCACCCCTCATATTCTTAGTTTTTATGAAAGAAAAGAAAGTCAAACCTTGATCTGAAGATTGACAACTTGGTTCCATTCAGGGTTTGCATTTCTCTCAATTATGCTGGTGCACACCTGCAAAGATCACACACACACAAAAAAAAGACAGTATGTAGTCACCGTTCTAACTGCTAACAGTTGTGTGTGTGTGTGTGTGTGTGTGTGTGTGTGTGTGAACATGCCTGTGTGTGCTTACATGCATACATGTATGATTATGACTTTAGGGCTCTACTTTTGAGTTATACACTTAGTAATCTGTAAACCCTCCCTCCACTCATTCTTCAGTTTTGTTCTTCCTTTTCCTTCTCCTCCCCTCCCCTTTCCTTCCTCCTTCCCTTTCCTCTCTGCCCCTCCTCTCTCTCTCTCTCTCTCTCTCTCTCTCTCTCTCTCTCTCTCTCTGCCTCTCTCTCTCTCTCCCCTCCTTCCTGTCTATTCCTCTCTGTCTTCCACTCTCCCGACCCCTCCCCTTTGTCTCCGTGACAGGGACTGAACCAGGACTTTGTGCACACAGAGCATGTACATCAAACTTTCTTTTTCTGACAATAAATAGGTTAAATATGACATGGTTTTGAGTTTAACTTTGGTCTTTGCTTCTCCTGTCCACTAAAGGTTGTTTGTTTTTGTTTTTTTTAAAGAATTGTTTATTTAATGTTGTGTGAGCATCCTGTCGCTGACACACCAGAAGAGGGCATCAGATCCCATTACAGATGGTTGTGAGCCACCATATGGTTGCTGGGAATTGAACTCAGGACCTCTGGAAGAGCAGACAGAGCTCTTACCCACTGAGCCATCTCTGCAGCCCCTAAAGGTTGTTTTTATCTGTCTCCACTTGCTAAACATCTAACAGGTGAACATAACAGGAACTGAGGTTACTGAACATTTATTATATACTATTTGATAAGCATCTCATGGTTATTAATTGACCAGCTTCCCGATTACTCCTGACACCACTCTACTGTGAGCCCTCCAAGTCCGCTTAGGCGGAGTTCAGAGCTCTCTCTCTCTCTCTCTCTCTCTCTCTCTCTCTCTCTCTCTGCCTGTAAAGCCTCCCACCCCACCCCTGCTGACCTCATGTCTCTCTTTCCTCCCTGCTTGTTCTCCTCCAGGCACAGAGGCTTCCCTTCCCAGAAAGGAGGCTTCCTTCACGACCTCTTCCTCTTCTCCTCTTCTTGCTTGGAAACCCCAGGCTTTGGGGTCATTAAACACCCACCCTGCTCCAGTGTTACTTCATCCAAGGCGTCCCGGTTGATAACTTCACATAGACATACCCTCACTTACACATTCACACATACACACACGCACATATTCAGCACACACATCTATCACTTGCTGTCACTTTGTTTTCTGGGTTGTTCTCAGCACCGACTAAAATCGTTCGGCTCTCATTTGCTCATTTGTTATGTGATGATTTCAATGTGCTCCCAAAGGTGAAGACATAATATCGAAATTCCTACTTGCATAGTATTTGGAAGTAGGACCTTTGGGGAGGAGATTGAAAGCGATGGGGTCACAAGAGTGGGGATCTCATGATGGCATTAGTAGAGAGATTTGAACTGTCACATTTACCCTCTCATGTCACGAGTCCTTCTGCCATGGTACAGTGAAGTGGAAGGTCCTTACCAGGTTCTCAGCAGATATCTACACTGTGTTTGTGGACTTTCTAGTCTTAAAACCATGATCCAAATAAACTTCTACTCTACAAATTACTCAGCCGTGGGTATTTTGTTCCAGCAACAGAAGACAGATTAAGACAGTCTGTGTCTTCTAAGTTCTTTGAGAACTATCACTGTCCATGTGCTCATTTCCACATTCCCAGGACACGAAGCAGATGACTTCTGAAACTAATTAACCAACTTAAAGACCCTGTGAGATCATTAGCACTCACATTCACAGCTTAGGAAACTGAAACTCAGAGGCAGTCAAGGGCTTCGGCTGACTGTGGAGTAGAGTTACATCTACAGTTCAAATCAGATTTCATCTAATTCAAGGGACAGGGGCTCCCACTGTGTCTACAACAACCCTCCTAGGAAATCACATGCGGTCACATGGGTGCTGTGTATGGATTCCTGCTTTAATAACGAAATAGCTCAAACACAAAGAAGATGCTGACTCTTGGTTCCTGTGACTATCCAGGGCATACCATTCTATGGGATAAAAGCTCCATGTTAGACCAACTCTGTGATGGATGTGGTCTCCCCTACACCAAGAGTCTCTGATTTTTCCAGAAGTCTAAGATGGGCTTTTCTGCTCTGCTCTCCTGTCTCAGCACATTGTAAGGGCATTGAAGGTGAGTAGCCCACTGGGAGCCAGGAGTTGCAGGTGTCCTTATGAGCTCTGACTGTCACAGTGTAGAGCAGCAGTTTTCAACCTGTGGGTTGAGACCCATTTGGGAATTGAATGACCTTTCACAGGGAGTTGCATACCAGACATTATAATTTGTAACAGTTGCAAAATTACACTTATGAAGTAGCAACAAAATAATTTTATGGTTGGGGGTTCACCCCAACATGAGGAACTGTATTAAAGGGTCACAGCTTTAGAAGGATGAGAACCAATGATCTCCTTTGAGGAATTATCCAGATCAAACTGGCACATGAGGATGTCTGTGGAGGACTGTCTTGATTGTTGATACAGAGGGACCTAGCCCACTGTGGGCAGCATCATTCCCTAAGCAGGCGATCCTGGGCTGTGTAAGAAAGCTAGCTAAGCGTGAGCCTGGAAACCAGGCTGAGACTGTGCCAGTAAGCTGTGTTTCTGTGTGCTGTCTGATTTGAGTTCTTGCTTAAATCCCCGTGTGACTACCCTCAGTGATGGGCTGTAACCTGTGAGCTGAAATAAACTTTTTCCTCCACTACTGTGCCTTTGGTCAGATGTTTTTATCCCAGCAGCAGAATGGAGGCTAGAAATTATTAATGACTGGCTGGGGATTTCACCCAAGATTAAGGGAATGGTTGAACCCAAGAAATAACTTTGACAGTCCAGTGTGATCTCACTAGTCTAAACTCAAGACAGATTTTTTAAAATTTGAGTCTTGTATAATTTTTACTCCAAAATAAGGTTGTGGAGAAGCCTGGCATAGCCAGATTTAGATAACCAGTGTCCCGGCAGAGTGGTTCACTGACCAAGGGCTATTTACCAAAGATCACTAAGAATTCACCACCAAGAAAACCATAGCACTTTAAATGACTGTTCTAAGAGATGCACACATTTACATCACTTACGAACCTTTTTCCCAGCAAAGGAGACTTCGACAAAAGGGTCCACGAGATTTTTTTTATCTGCAGTGCCACCAAATATTTCCTTCACCGTTTGTGAGAAGGCATCATCCACTGGAAAGGAACGGACCACACAGAAGACATGAGATCTACGCTCTTAAAACAGCGAAAATCATTCAATGCAATTTAAAAGGTCCCCAAATGCATCAAAAGAGATTTAAGAATTGTTCTTTGGGGTGGTAAGAACTAGCAGCAAAAATGTTCTTTGTCTTGTGAAGGAGGGACATGGGGGCGGGGAAAGACAGAAAGACAGAGAGACAGAGACAGAGACAGAGACAGAGACAGAGGGAGGATTTTTTCCCTGTGAAATTTTAAAATAATCAAGAGAGCCTTGAAAAATAAACTAACAAATCATTGTGTTAAGAAGAGATCATTTGTGGAAGATGATAGTTTTCTCAACATCCAATTGGATAAGAGGCAATTGTCAAATTCAGGTCTTCGTCCAATTTGGAGAATGTGTATCAGGTCAAAATGAGACAGGCCCAACTGACATTTTAGAGAAATGCAAAAACTGCCAATATACCTATAAGCAGCATAGTTCTCACACATTGACATTGACGCATGACAAATACAGTGTCCCTGTTTCAACACACTCCAAAGTGGACAGAAATGAACTGAATGGGCCGGTGCAGGAAGAAGAGTGGGAAGCTGAACTCCATCTATCGAGGACATTCCCAAGAGAAAGATGGAATGGGAGCAGTCTAGAATCTTTGAAAGGACAGACGGATTCCTGGGGAAAGAAGAAAAACCTGAAGCACGCGTGGTCTGCCACCTGGGGAACTTGGGGAAGAGTCCTGTTCCCCGGAGCCCGGCAGAGGGGGTGGAAAGGATACTGGGCTGGAAGCTTGGGCTTTATAAACGGAATCTTTGTAACTCACTTGCTTAAAAGTGTCAGACCTCTCCGCAAACACGTCTCATAAGACAGTAGGGACCGACAGTTGTTGACACTATACTTTGCTCAACACTTCTTAAGATATTTTTACTATGAATGTGCGTACATGTGTATACATGTTTTGTGTGTGAGGGCACATGCAATGCCACAACATGAGCTTAGAAGTCAGAGGACAATGTCAGGTGTCTATCAACAACTTTTATCTTGTTTTTGAGGCAGGGTGTCTCTTGTTGTTTGCCACTGTGCCATGTACTTCAGGTTAGCTGGCCCACCCAGCTTCAGGGGTAGCCCACCCCCACCCCCACCCCCACCCCCGTCTTGGCATCCCATCTAGCTTTAGGCATGCTAGGACTGCAGATGCAAGCCACCACATCCAGCTTCTACATGGGTCCTGGAGATCTGAAATCAGATCCCTTGGAAAAGCAAGCAAGCCTCCTTTACCTGCTGAGCCATCTTCCGGGAGCTGCTCGGGTGTATTTAATAGTCCAACAGTAAGCGTATTTCTGCTATAAAATTTTACACTTTCCTTAGGTAGGGCCAGAGAGATGGCTCAGTGGGTAAAGCATTGCCCACCAAGCCCTACAAACTGAGCTTGATCCTTGAGTCATTTTAGGTCCAAATTGGGACCCCGAAATGGTAGTGCTGGTGACAATGTCCTAAATAGAAGGACTTTGGCCAGGTAAACAGAAGGATCATTTTTTTGGGTAAACAGAGGCCCAAAGATGCTTACCAGGAACCTCCCTTAGTCCCCATGGCTTGCCTTTGTTTGGTTGTTTGTTTGTTTGCTACTTTGTGTGATTCTCCTAACTGTCTCCTAACAGTATCTTCCCTGGCTCAGCTCAGCTCCTCCTTGATCAACAGCTTCTATTCTCACTCTTCTCAACCTCTTTTCTTCTCTTCCTTAGCCTGACTCAATCTTCTTCTTCTAGCTCCATCTTCTCTAACCCTGCTTTCTCACCTGGACCCTACTCGTCTGCCTACTCCAGCCTTACTCTCCCTACGCAATCTCTCTCAACCTCCACTGACTTTTCACATCCTCCTCTGTTCTGTTCCCAGAAGTCCAAGAGGCAACAACTATGTCTTTCTCTATTGTATTATGAGACTAGTTGAGTAGACATTGGGGACCCTTTAAAGGGCCAGGCACACATAATAAATCACACCACAGTCCACCTTCAAAGAGCACCTCCCGATGGCAAGGGCATCACGTTCTGGGTCAATCTGTACAGCCTATATCAGCTCAGAGACCCCAAAGCTATTATATGACTGCATATAATATCTGCTTGCTTTTCTGCTATTTTTCTCTTCTCTCTGCCCCCGAGAGACAGTTTTTGCAGTTCGATCCCAATAACCCGTTCTTTCTGCCCACAGAGTAGTCCAATTCAGTGGGCCTTTCAGAAGGGAACCTTATCGAAGGAGTATCCATCAGTATTCAGAATATGAGCTCAACATGTACCACTCCAACGACTACTGAAACCCCCTCCCGTGCATGACTAAGGCAGTACATACTCTGGGGGATGTCCTCGGCCCGGTAGATCTTCAGCAAGAAGGTTACCCACCGGAGGGCAATGCCAGCTGGAAGTAACAAGTTGCTCTCCACGTCATCACTGTCATTGTCACGATCTCTTTTCTCAGACTGTGAGAGACACAGGGTCAAAATCACACATATAAAAAGAAGAAGCAATTCTAAAAGAAGCCAAGCTACTGATGTCCAGAGCTGCCTCCATTATGACCTCTAATGTTTGGCACTCAAAGTTCAGTCATTGATTTTCTTTCAGCCTCAAAACCTCTACAATATCAATGTTTCAGTGTTTCTGTACCCTCCCTAGTCTCATGAGCACCAACACTGAGGATGCGTGTGTACTCCTGTGTTCTGGTTTCTCTCTGGCCCGTTCCTGTTTCTAGTTGGCCATCTGAGTTCTGGAACTATCACTAACCTGTCAGGTGGAAGAAAGTGATAAGATAATGAATCTTGCCATGGAAGATGAACTCAAGCCTTTCTAATGAAACAGTGAAGTTATTAAACATACATACACACACACACACACACACACACACACACACACACATACCTGTCTTGAATTAAATACTTACTCCTGGGTGCTGTGATGCACACCTGTAATCCTAGCACATAGCAGGTGAAGGCAGGAAGATCAGAAGTTTAAAGCCAACTTTAACTACAGAATTAGATCTGAGGACAGCTTGAGCTATATGAGACCCTGACTCAACACCCCTGTCCCCTAAAAGAAAGACTCACGCATACTAGGACGTGCCAGAGGAATTCGAACTGCAATGATAATCTGTGATCAGCAAAGGACAGCTCGGAATTGGAGGAACCGGGGATAGGAGTCGCAGCTTGGAATGTGAGTTCCATTTCACAGCCCGCTGCTTAATTACGTTTTTTAAGAACAGAAGGTAGAGGGTGAGGAACTCACAGGGGGTTCGTCTCCGGTCCCCAGGACAAACATGCTGACTTTCATGTAACCTTTTGCACCTGAGCTGGTGTCTTCTGGGTCGTTGAGAAGGAGCCATTTCCTCATGACAGCATGGCCTAACATAAAGGAGCAAAAGGACAGGGACACTCTAAAGATGTGTGGCAGGATTGTGATTTCACCCAGTCAGTTCCCCAGGCAAGTCCACAGATCAACATCTGCTGTGCACACATCTTAGCCCCGCCCTCCTATCCTGGTGTCACTCAAGAGAGACTCTCGGAGCTCTGTAACAGTTTCACAATTTGATCTTAATAAGATCATGAGATCATCACAAAACAAAAACATCATCTGCTTATGCATGCTAAGATTAAAAATATTAGACATCTGTATTTGTTATCAGCTATTATTTGTTCTTGTTAAATATCCTCCACATTACAGAAACAGTGTTTTCTTATTCCTGTGATGGGTTGGGGGGGCACGCCTCTATGGGGGAGCTCTTTCCTACCATTTACAAGGGCCTTAACTTAATCCCCACTACTGAAGAGAAATCTCTTCAAGAAATTTCTTCTGAGATTTTCTTAAGCTCTAGGATTTTTCTTCAGAATTAGAAGGAGTAAAGACTTCTAGTTGATTGCAGGGGGCGGGGGCAGGGGCATGACTTACCAGGTTCATCATAAACAAATCCAACATCAATCTGGGGAAAATTTTAAAAACAAGTTAAATAGATTTTAAAATCAGTCTTGTCACTTTAAAGGGGGGGAAAAAAAGACCCATTATATTTAGATTCGATGCCCTCACATTTAAACTTCCAAGATCGAAATTCCAGCCTCACCCACTTTGTATCAGCATCTTGCCTGATGTATGACATATAGAAGACTCCTAATGGGTCATTACTGAATGAATGAGCTAGATGTAGGGTTGGAATAAACCGTGACCAGCATGTCCCACTTTTCCCAAGACTTTCCACATAGAAAGTGCCAGAGAAACTGGGACCATTCATCACCCTACAGGAAATCACCTGACCTGGTCCTGTCCAACCTTCCCTCCTTTCCAGTCAGTCCTAATGTGAATACTAATCTAATCGGTGATTGGACGGTCCCATGATGTCTTTATACATCTCTACGAGTCCATTCTGCGACCGAGGATCAAAGTGGTTAAGAGAATCCACCCCAGTGACAGGCAGGGTATGACCGAGGTCTGCCTGGACCAGATCATCTTGGAGGCGTGTTGGTGACTGGCTCTTCTTCCTTCAGAGGGCAGCTCATCCTCTGGGAACTGCTGAGGTGCCAGTCAAACATGTGCACAGTGAGCACTACTGAAAAAGTGTCGCTTCCCTTGTCCAATTCCACTTTCTGTCCTCATTTCAGACTTACAGCTGGCTTTTTAGATAGAACTCTGGGGCCGTTGGTAAGCAGAGCTGGTTGGGGTTTTTTGCCAGCACCAAGCGTGTCCTTCGTAGCAACGGTTTTGCTTCCATCCACAGACAGAAGTTGTCACAGGCCTTCATTGACATACCAAGGCACGTGCTTTGGAATGCTATAAGTGTTATACTTTTAAGGTAGACAAGATCCATGAAGCCTTCAGCAAAAACCATGGTGTCTGCCCTTTACCTAGAACGCTAAAGATGTCATCGCCATGTGTGCTCTGAGGCCTGGCCGTGAATCAGATTCCCTATTAGGAGGGTTCTCATCTTTGTATCATTGAAAGAAGTACACTGCTGTCACTCACCTTGAATTCCCCCATCAGACAATCTGCCCTCAAAGAATGGGAATTATAAACCTGGAGGAAAGGAGAAGGGTGAGCTGACGGCCTCTGTCCAGTGGTCAGCGAGCAGCGTCCTCCTGCCCTTGCCCCTTACCCGGATGCTGATGATCTCATCCATGAGCTCAGAGGGTGTGATGTGCACATTGTAGAAAAATAACTGTCAAAACAACACAGAACGCACGGGACATTAGTCAGTGGCTCAGGCCCCGAGGAGCTGATGCCGAAGAGAACTCCTAACCACTTTCAGAATTAGGTATGGCGGTGTGGCACTTACCCATCTCTACACACTGGCAAAGGAAAACGCAAGGAATAGCTGACATGAGCAAACTTGTTCACCTAGCACTGGACATTTACGGTTAACTAAAGTGAGGCTCTAGATTATTCCACGTTGACACTTGACTACAGTGCGTGCTGACGGCTGGGATGCCCAGTCGGTTCACTAGCATTCTCAGTTCTATCATTTCTGTCTAATGCCACTAAGGAAAACGTTGCCCATTCAGCTGGGGTAATGCCTTCTCAGTCAAGCCTCACCGCCTCTTTCCCAGCATGTGAGAGGCTGAGGTATGAGGACTGCCATGATTGGAAGCCAGCTGAGTTACACAGTGAGTTCTAGGTTAGCCTGGGCTACAATGAGGACCTTAAAAAGTAACATTTACTAAAACAAAACCATTCTACAACTTCTTATGTAGAAATATTTTAAATTAAAAAAAAAAAACAATACTTTTCATCTTTGTTACTATAGTAGGACATAGGACATTTTTTTCTTTTTTTTTTCTTTTTTTTTTCCCTTCCTTCCTTCCTTCCTTCCTTCCTTCCTTCCTTCCTTCCTTCCTTCCTCCTTCCTTCCTTCCTTCCTTCCTTCCTTCCTTCCTTCCTTCCTTCCTTCCTTCCTTCCTTCCTTCCTTCCTTCCTTTCTTTGAGACAGAGTCTCACGATGAAGCTCTCGCTGTCCTGGAACTCACTCTGCAGACCAGCCTAGCCGCAAACTCACAGAGATCTACCTGCTTCTGCCTCCCAAGTGCTAGGATTAAAGGTGTGCACCACCACCACCCAGAAGTCTTGTTTTCCTTTTAAGGAAAATAGATTTATTACAGTTTTTCCAAACTGGGAAGAAAAGTAAGTTTCTACTCTGACTATGGCCATCTTAAACATCCAGAAAAGCTAAAGCAAGGTTAGTCTTTCTTGATTATTATTATTATTATTATTATTATTATTATTATTATTTTGCCTTACTGCTTTTTCTTTCTTTTTAATTTTTTTTTTTTTTTTTTTTTTTTTTTTTTTGGTTTTTCGAGACAGGGTTTCTCTGTGTAGCCCTGGCTGTCCTGGAGCTCACTCTGAAGACCAGGCTGGCCTCGAACTCAGAAATCCGCCTGCCTCTGCCTCCCAAGTGCTGGGATTAAAGGCGTGCGCCACCAACGCCCGGCTCTCTTTTTAAATTTTTAACTGAATCACTCAAAACAAAGTTTAGGTATCATGGTAATTTATTCCTTCAAAGTGTATTTGTGCATGCTTCATAGGAGCAAGGGCCCCTTTTGTATAATCACAAAGCTATTATCATATCCCCAAAATGAACACATAGGCAATCAATTTTAAGATTTTTCTATATATTTCAAAACAAAAATTCTTAGATTTTCCTCCAAATCTAGGATCCATGCAAAGATCCCAGCTGAATCTGGATGTCCTATCTTTTCAGTTTCATTTTATCTAGAATAGTTCTGTTTTTCTTGATTTTTCTATAGGGATCAATTGTTTTATGAAATATTCCACAGCTAGTGCATGGTACCTGCTGTTACATACCTGTAATCCCAGCACTTGAGACACTGAGGTAAAAAAGTCAAGATCTCTGCCCAGCCTGGGATACAGAGTGAAACTGACTGAAAAATCTGCCCGTCTGTCTGTCTATCTATCTATCTATCTATCTATCTATCTATCTATCTCTATCTCTACAATCTGATAGATGCTGACATATTATCTATAACACATAGTATATAGAGCTTTTATGTACTATCAAGACATAGGTGCCCTATAAAGTGGGACTATAGCTAAGGGTACACCTAGTGTGGTGTATGATGGTTACTCTAGTATGATGCTCCAGATTCAGTCTCTGGTCCCACACTTACATACTTAAGATGATGAATATGAAAAGTCTAAGGAAGATGGAGACCCTTGCTGTACTCCTCATGGTAGCTTAGTTAACATATATCCCATATCATGAAAGCCTCAACCGACATGTCTCTTGTCTAAAGCCCCAGTCACCGGCATCTATATGCTATTGTGTGTCATCAGTCTAAGAAGTAAAGGTTTGAAGGAAATGAGGTTGGTCCCTTACCTCACTTGAATAAGACAAGGAACAGGGGCCAGAAGAGAAGAAACTGGTTTCTCTTATGAATGGAGACAGGGAAAAAAAGGACAGAGTCGGAATCGGGACTGGGATTCGATGCTGTAGTGAACTAGAGAGACTAGGAAAGGCCCAGGCTGAGGAATCTGAGAGCTGCATCTCCCCAGCATAGCACAGGTAGCCTCTGAGGGGCTCCTACATTGTTTCCATTCATGCCCAGATGTGATTTTGTGGGGTCTGAGATGACCGATGAGGCATTAAACACTTTTGAGTGTGTCACAGAAGTCAACAGAACCGGGCTGCCTTGCTTGTTCATGTGGCTTTCCTTTAATAGGAAATGCTTTTTTGTGGCCAAACAAATTTTGACACCACTTAAACCCTGGATTGCACAAGGACACAGTCAACCTTTAGAGTCATTCTGGAATGTAGAGGAGCTAGGGTGGACGCAGGTGACATCACAGGTTCCAGCACCAGGATAAAGGGGCCCAGGGGAAATTAGAAATGACAGGAAGACTCGGGCAATTGGAAATCAGTAGAAGCTAGTTAGGTGGCTTCAGGCCATGTGACCTCTCTGCGCTTCACACCCGAGGCCTACACTGTGCTTTGTAGTTATTAGCCCTTGTGTGGTCCTCCTCTGTGAACTGGGTGAAATTGGCAGACGGAGACGTGGACAAACAGGACAGACTGGGCGAGCAGGGCCGTGCGCTCTCAACCCACTCACCTCATCAAAAAATGGATTGTTGCCTCTCTTGATCCTCGTGCGGTGTGTCTGACCACAGATGTGGACTTTCACCACGGGCCGTATGTTGTTGCCGCATAACTGACGGCCCTCGATCACTCTGACGCGGATCTGCAAGCACAAAGTGGTGTTGTCACCAAAACTTCCCCAGGGCGCGGTGCAAAGAAATCCTCGGGTGTCACCTCAGCTCTCTGGCTCCTAAGGATGGCTAAAACCGGTACTGAGACCTCCTAGTCTGGAAGGAGCCGTCTCTGATCACTGAGCAGGAGAAGGGGTTCAGAGCTGACCTGGGAGAAGCCAGGCAGCCTGAGATTCTGGCACTGCAGCCTGGTCTTCAAGTGCCCCTGTGAGGCACGCGTGCTGAGAGCTAAGAAAAGTGCAACAGGTGCCTGAGCTGCTGCCTGTCTTTGCTAATCTGCTCCCACGTGCTTCCAGAGGAAAGGAAAGTTCCCATTACATCCCTCTGAAGCAGCTTGTCAGCTTTGACTATATATACCCTTCGTGCTTATAGACAGGAAACTCTCCTTTCTGGGTTCATGTCCTTAAATCCTTTTTCAGTAGATGAGGCCCTGCCCATAGGACTATGTCTATCCCGATGTCACGCAGTGGCTGGGTTGATGGCCCAGGGGGTGGCAGTTGGTGCACAGAGCAGCAGAGCCCTTCCCACCTGGAAATCCTGGGGCTTATTGGACAGCATCCTCCGACTGCTCTTTCCTTTGGTGATCCTCCGAGCAAGCTGAGCTTCCGACACTGTCCCAGATGGCCCCTTGGGCCCAGGGCCTCTGACCATGCCATCTACCTTGTCTTCATCCCCCTGGTCTTCTTCCTCTTCTTCTGAAACACAGAAGGGGAACCAGTTAGCGAGGGTCCTTCGCCTGCAGCTGCCTACCTCGCACCCTGGTCTCCTGGACTTGTCCTGCGCCCAAGGTAGCAGGCAAAGGGAATGATTTGACGTCATTGACTGGGAACTTGGTACTTAAGACAGTTTCTTTCAGAAAATGCACTCATGGTATATTAGGACCTTTGGTCAGACCATCTTTGCAGAGACAAGAGAACAGCCGAGAGTCAAGGATAGTGAGAGAAGTATTGTGGCCTGGACCAGCTATAGTGAGCAAGCACTCACCTGAGGAGCCAGCTTGAGATCAGGGGCCAAAAAAGATGAAGAAATGCCATGGAGAACCAGATGTATAGCTAAACATCGAGCCCCCACCTCCCATTCCTCCATGCCTTGCTTCTTCCTCTAGAAAACAACCCAGGAGCCATGTTGAGATCCCGCCCGCTAAACTTCCTAAGTCACAATTGCCAGGCTCACCAAGATAGCCTTCGTAGCCCCTTTCTTACTGAGCACCACAATGGTCATATCCTCCTCTTGTCTTCTGTTTGTGACTTCAACACCCATCTGTCCTCTCCTTTACCTCCCAATCACTCCACAGATTCAAGGGAGAAAGTCCCGTCCCCCCCCCCGTCCCCGCCCCCCTCCCCCCCCCACACAGTAGGTTGATGTCCTCACTCTCTGCTGTCCTTTAGATCCTTCTCCACAAATGTCCCCTAGCTCCTCAATGGCTCCTTCTCACTGCCACCTTCCTCCTGCCTTCAACCCTCAGCTACACAAAACCTTTCTTTCTCTAAAACACACTCTCAACTCTGCCTACAACCTCGTCCCTCTCTTCTAGTCACTAAATCTTTGAAACGTATTGACAAACTTTAGCTTTTCTTAAGAGACAAAAATGGCCTGGGAAGATGGCTTAGTCAGTAAAACGCACCAGTGCTGAGGGAGTCAAAGACAGACAAATCCCTGGAGCTCATTGGCTAATCGACTTAGCTGACTCAGTGAGCCTCAGAGTCAATGTGAGAGTCCCGTCCAAAGAATAAGGTGGAGAGCAGCTGAGGAAGTCCTCAGGCATTGACCTCTAGCTGTGCGAGCCCATACAGGCACACACACACACACACACCACACACACACACACCACACACACACACACACACACACACACACACACACACACACTCACATATATACACTTACAAGCATGTGCATGCACACACATATATGCCAAAACTCCAAACTCCTGGTTATCTATAGAATATAATCTTAGAGAACCTAGAAGGTGAAAAATAGCAGTGTCCATCCATTCCACCTTTGGATTCTGAAGCTCTTCCTTCAGGGCTGAACAACAGTAGGTGTTCCATGAAAGAGGAGGGAACACCACAGCCCCGCTGAACACGCCCTTCTGCACGGGCTGTCTCCTTACCAACATGCCAGTGCCTTTGCTGGCATGGCACACTAATGAGACCCATGCTTGGATGTGACCCAGAGCTACAAACAATGGCTGACTCTGTCATGACGACAAAGGACAATGCCAGGCTAGGAACTGCTGGCGGAATGGGTGTAAGTCTTCCCAGCACTATCCTAACAAAGATCTGCAAATTGGGTGGCTTAAAATGCAATGTTCTCTGGCAGCTTCAGACTCTGAAAGTGAAATCTCAGGTGTGGGCAGAGGCATAGTCCACATGAAGCATCTGGGAAAGAGTCCTCCTGCCTCTTCCCACACAGTGGCTCCTAGAGTTCCTTAGCAACCACACCAATCACTCCAATTACTTCCTGTAGTCATGTGACCTACTCCCTGCATATCTGAGTGCCCTTACTTCATCTCCTAAGGACACCAGTCACAGGATTTAAAGTTTGCCATAATCCAGGACAACCTCCTCTTAACCAACCACATATACATCCTGTTTCCAAATAATGTGTTCTGAAATTTCACACACACATGACTTTTCAGGGGACATTACTCAACCCACTGGAGAAGGCATCTCTTGATTCTTCCTAGTTTGCTCAACTCATCTATCCAGGCAGCCCCAGTCCTCACCACCTACACCATCTTCCTGCCTGGTACCCTGTTCATTTCTTCAGTACTCTCCTAGGTTCTCAGAGCCTGTGGTCTGACATGATGATGGCCCTTCACACCCTTCGACCCCTCCTCTTCTCCATGCATGTTGCCCACGTGCTCGTTCAACTCTGTACATCATATTCTTCCTCCCTCTGCACCTAGGCAGACCAACCCAGCCGAGAAGGGCACACGCCATCTTGACTGGTCTCACAAGCTTTAAGTAGACTTCTGGGGGCTTCCTGGCTATCTCCAACATTTCCAAGACAACATTTCCTTGGCTCCTGACCTGAGATGGCTACTATAAGCCACCAAGGTCAAATCAGTTCATCTTTCCACCTCCTAGATCTCGCATTACTGAGAATGCATCAGGACAGTGCACAAGCTGGGCAAGCATTCCACCACCACGCTACACTCCAGCCTCCAGCACCCAGCAGTTAGTCTTACCTAGAAAGCTTCAGTCTCCATTAACAGTCCTGCTTATTTCACTGAGATAACAAAGCCCAGATGCAAAACTCTCCCTGTTTTTTTCAACTACAAATCAGCCTTCCTACTAGCATGCATGGTCTCTCCCGAAATACCTGTGACTCCCAGCTTCAGAGCAACTATCACACTTAAATGGATCTTATCTCCTCTTGCTATTTAGAACTGGTTTGGACTACACAGTGGATTCTAGGCCAGTCTGGGCTAGAAGAGAACCCTACTTTGAAACAACAGCAAATAGAACTTCCTAGTTCGAGACTGTCTGTATTATTTAATCCAGTTCCCTGATGTTGCAAGGAATTAGAGGGTCAGAGAAATTGACAATTTTGAGAACTGACCAATGCTCACAATCAGATCTGCTGACTCATCATAGCTCAGAGTGCTCGTGACCTCTCCCTTTCCTTCCCAACCCCTCCACAGTTCCCTGTGCAAATGCCATCCTGCTTCCTAACATGACAGTACTACTTGGTCAAATCCTCAAAAGCTTTGATCACCTGCGCCTTTCTTAAATGCGAGTAACTCTTTATGTGACATGTACTTTACCGGTGATGTTTCCTTAATACCCAGGTCCCCCATCATAACGCCAGCAAAGCCAATCAAATGAATCTTCCCAATTCCTAAAACGAATAGTCTTCTTCCCAGAAACTCAACAGTAATATTTTTGAAGACTGTCACTCTATGCAGGTGACGGGGACAGTTCCTACTCTGCACAGAAAAGCTGGCAGTGCTCAGACACCTTATGCTACAGTTACGTTAGCCTTTGGCACCCTAACTAACTCCTGATGGGTGACAACTGTTCTGCTCTTTCCAGGAATCCTGCTCTTCACCTGGAGGAAAAGATGGCACACATTACCGTATCTGCTGGCCATCCCCTGCCCGCCTCCATCACCCATCTGCCCTCACTCTGCAGGGTGGGAGAGCCTGACAGGAGTTCCCAGGGTAGGCCGGGCCACCTAGGGATGAGCTGAGGACGAGTGCTTGCCCAGTCACCTCGGCCGTCTTCTGTCTCCTTCATTCTCCCACGCCGCCATCCTTTCTGCCTACACACTCACTGGTCCATGACCCACTTAACTTTCTGTTCCTAATAAAACAGCTTTTCTGGAATAGCCTCTTCCCTGCCAGCTCTTTGGGTTAATATTTATCATTTTCCTGTTTGCTACCATGTTGCCTTTCTTTGCTTATGATAATAAACTGGACTCTTATGATGAAGTCTGGGTAAGTGTCTGTACTGGTGAAGGCAGAATCTTGTGACTCTGAAACAAAGGTCACTGTAAAACCAGAACAAGGGGTTGGTAACATTATCTTTAGAATAAGTTTAAAAAAAAATGTAATACAGAGGGACTGGAGAGATTGTTCTGTGATTAAGAGCACTAATTGCTCTTCTAGAGGACCTGAGTTCAATTCCCAGCAACCACAAACAATTTCAAAGATGTCTCACAAACATCTATGATTGGAACTGATTTCTTCTTCTGGCATGAAGACATACCTGAAGACAGAGCATTCATAAACATAAAATATACAAATAAATAAATCTTTTAAAAGAATTATACCAAAGAAACACAGTACACATCATGGAAAGAGAAAATTTGGAAGCAACAAAAGATTAACACAGCAGCAGATATTTAATTATAGTATTTCTGGATTTCTTTTATCTTTGATTTATTTATTTATTTATTTATTTATTTATTTATTTGCTTATAGATATAGTATCATGTATCCCAGGCTGGTCCTAAACTCTTTAGGCAGTCAAAGCTGGCTGTAAATATTTTATTTTCCTATTGCCTCTTTAAAAGCTGGGATTATAGTCCTATGCTACCTGGCTTTTATTATCGTTATTATTTGTTTGTTTATTTGCTGAGACATTGTGTTGCTATGTAGTCTTGGCTGGCCCGGCACTCACTCTAGAGCCAAGGGTGGTCTTACGCTTGTGGCAAACTCTTGCCTCTTAAGTGCACCGGGTACAGTGAGTGCCTCTTACAGTGAACATCACATTTAGATTAGGTTTCGGGGCTTCTAAAATGTTAGAAGTCATATAACTGTGTGCTACTGTGAGATAGTCATTATCTTTCCATTCCAACTCTTGGATAAATATCAGTCAGATGCCTAAGAAACTTATGGCACGTCACCTTCCACACACACACACACACACACACGCACACACACTCTCACACACAGAGACACACAGACACACATACAGACACTCGTGCACACACACAGTATTGAAGAAAAGAACTTAGCAAACATTCAAGAGAAACACGGGCTTAGGATTCACCGTGGAAGCATCTGCCTTTGCTAGCACAGGCTGCAGGCCAGTGTCAGGCACATTACCTCATAAGCCTGTCGGTGTAAGGTGACTGGATAAACATGCAATAATTTGTTTGGCTCCTTTTTGGAGAAGAATTCATCACCTTTGCTGGGCTCCTGTAACTCAGTCTGTCTTATCTTTCTAGTGACTGAGTTCCTCAGGGCCAAGCACTACCTTTCTCATCTCTGCATGCGACACATACAAGTATCAATAACTGTTTCTCTGAAGTAGATGAAATTTACCGGCAAGTGAAAGCAATTTTGTTACACATGGAATGTTACTCATGGACACACTTGAAATACCAGAGTCAGGCTATGAATGAACTTTTGATTTTCTTTAGCTGAGCAAAGCACATATTAAACAGATGGTTCTTTAAAAATAGATGTGAGCTTTTAAGAATAGCTCATTCTGGTAGCAGAAATGCACATTCCGGTCAAGCTGACTGGCAGAACGTGAACAAGTTGCCATGGTAACAAGTTTCTAGGCTGCCACATCTTTAGACTGGTTCATTTCTTCTTTCTGACACAGGACCAGTTTCTAAGGAGGTCTGTAAGGGGACGTCTTTGACACCACACACTTTCAATCAACCATATAATGCACCACACTCTGAATGCTTTTCTTCGAAAGCGTTCTTTCAAAAGAAACATCTGAAGAGTTTGAGTCTTTGGTCAGGACTAGTGTTTTGTTTTTTGTTTGTGTTTTTGTTTTTTTTGTTTTTTGAACTTGCAGAGGGCATCTTTGAGCATCTTTCTTTTGTCCTAGATCGCTAAGATGCCACACTCCCTAGCGGCAGGCACTGTGAGTGACACCTTTAAAGACGCTCATCACTGTCGGTAGCCGCTGGCAGGTGTATCTCAGGAGAATGAGATTTTTTCCCTTCCTGTGTCATCTGAGGTGTTTTCTATGATCCTTGTATTTTAATAAACAGATATTTCTTTTATACTTAAAAAAGATAACAAGCTAAAATTTCTAAAATTTGAAAATATTTATATGTTAAGGGAAATATTCATTACTTTCATACAAAATGATAAATCTTTTTTTTTTTTTTTTTGGTTTTTCGAGACAGGGTTTCTCTGTGTAGTCCTGGCTGTCCTGGAACTCATTCTGTAGACCAGGCTGGCCTCGAACTCAGAAATCCGCCTGCCTCTGCCTCCCAAGTGCTGGGATTACAGGCGTGTGCCACCACGCCTGGCTGATAAATCTTTTAAGAGTTAGTTAAAAGGGTAATGATCTGGGCCCAGTATTCTGTGTATGCCATTAAAGTATGCAACAGTAAAAAACAATGGTCTCTCTGTCTCTGTCTCTGTCTCTGTCTTCTGTCTCTCTTTGTCTCTGTCTCCCTCTCTTCCCCTTTCCCTCCTCCTTTCTGCCTTCCCTTTTTTATACTTCCTCAAATAAGTGACTTTAAGCCTGAGTACGAACCCAACATCTCTGACCCAGCCCCGTGAGTAATAACTTTATGTAACAAAGAACATGAATGCTTACAGATTAATGAAACTTACTCTTTTTCTAAATCAACAAATTTTACCTTGACACATCCAGCTCCTTTGCAGTATAGTGATGCAGTACAGTACAGTACAGTGATGCAGTACAGTACAGTACAGTGATGCAGTACAGTACAGTATAGTGATGCAGTATAGTGCAGTATAGTGATACAGTACAGTATAGTGATACAGTACAGTACAGTATAGGGATGCAGTATAGTACAGTATAGTGATGCAGTATAGTGCAGTATAGTGATACAGTACAGTATAGTGATACAGTACAGTACAGTATAGGGATGCAGTATAGTACAGTATAGTGATGCAGTACAGTACAGTATAGTGATGCAGTATAGTGCAGTGTAGTGATGTAGTATAGTTTAGTATAGTGTAGTTATACAGTATAGTATAGTATAGTATAGTATAGCATAGCATAGCATAGCATAGTATAGTGATGCAGTAGAGTACAGCATAGTGATGGTCTTTAAAGCCTAAATTGAAGGAACCTAAGTGCTGAGTCATCTCCACCTCTGTCCAGCCCTTCAAGCGACTGGGATGGTGGGAATCTCTCTCTGTGTTAGACCTGACCAGCTTTTGCCCAGGCCTGCCTCAGAGTGTCAGGGAGGCAGCTTCTTGGACCTGGTAGACCCTCCCGTCCTCAGTGCTGCCAGGATACCAGGCTGCCGCAGATGACATGATGCCACGCATGAGGAAACGGCCTCAGGTAAAGGCAATCTTGGGGGAGGTTATTCCCTGAGAGGGTGGCTCATTTCTAAGGAAGCAGAGACTTGCTATGGAGAAATCGTATTTGCGGCAGAGAGTATTGTAGGTTTGTATGGCCAATCTAAAGAGACAAAATCTCCCTCCACCATATTTAGCGTACAGCTTGTTCTGGAAACTCCTCTGTTTCATTTGGACACAAGTTATTTTCAGTACCACTGTTACCCTGCAAAAATACAAGGGAAGTCAAATTCAACTTTGTGAATGGGTGACTTGTCAGGGAGAGGCTTGAAGTCCATCCCAGCGGCCCCAGGCTAGCCCTGTCTGGAATGACATCTGTGGTCAAATGACCCAGGAAGACAAGGGGCTTGTGGCGAAACAAACAAATGACCACAGTACTGAGGGGGGTTGGGGGGGAAGGAAAGGGGATCAGGGCTCAGAGAAAGGAAAGAAGGGTCTAGTCCAAGGGTATTGGCCATGAGACAGGCACCTGGGAACACATCCCGGCCATCACACCTTTGGGAGCTCTAAAATATGAAGGCTCTTGAACCTCACAACCTGAGACATTGTACTCAGTGGAAATCACAAAACTAAAGCAAGACGGTAACAGTTCCACAGTCTGATTTGATTGGATTGGACGGCTCTCTGCAAGAGTGCTCACCATGGGACCTGTTTCACCCTCCCCTCTGCTGGAAAGGCATTTTGTAAATAATTGCACCTGCCTGGTGGGCAGGGAGCTATGGCACTGTAAAAGCAGTTTCTCTAGAGACTCTATATGTGTGCTGAGCCGATTCCTCTCGGGGAACAGTCTCCTCGTGTGGGGCGAGAGGGGGCTCTCAGGAGGGTCAGCTTACCTCCCATGCCTGGCACACCAGTCCCGCTCGGATCATTCGGATGTGGAGTTGAAGGTGGCGTATAGCCGATCACCAGGTCAATGGTGGCCTGAGTAGAAAGAATCCATTGCACAGAGAATCAGTGCAGGGAAGAGAATATTACAGACTTAGTTATTTCAGTACTCCTAGGGATGCTTTGGAATGTCAGTGGGGGTGAGGGGACCTGAGGGGCAGTGTTCATTTAAGCCCCAAAAGTTCAGCTGCTTTAGAATAGTCAGTGAGATCTCTTCTGTGCTATATACATGCAAGGATGTATATGTATATGATGTATATAATATATATCTATATGTATATGATGTATATGTACATGCACATGTACATGTATATGTATATGATGTATATGTATATATATGATGTAAATGTATATGATGGATATGATGGATATGTACATGTATAAGTATATGATGTATATGTATATGTATATGTATATGTATATGTATATGTATATGTATATGTATATGATATATATGTATGTGTATGTGTATATGTATATGTATCTGTTTATATATGTGTGTGTTTATGTATATGTTTGTGTGTTTATATATATATGTGTGTGTGTATGTATATGTATCTGTTTATATATATGTGTGTTTATGTATATGTTTGTGTGTTTATATATATATGTGTGTGTGTATGTATATGTATCTGTTTATATATATGTGTGTTTATGTATATGTTTGTGTTTATATATATATGTGTGTGTGTGTGTGTGTGTGTGTGTGTGTGCATATGGACCAAAAACAAACAACAACACAACCAAAACCTAACAATCCAAAAAAACCATAATATCGTGCCTTGCCATGGCATCATGTCTCGCCTGTGGGTTTGGGGTAGTCAGATGGCAGAGAGCATTTCGAATGCACGTGTCATGAGCAGAACCCAGAACCTCACTGCCTCACGGGCATCCTCTACCTTGGATTCCGAGAGGCCTCCCCTATGTTCGTGGTCACAGTGACGCCTCTAGCATTAAAAAAAAAAAATGCCCAGATTCACAAGTACAATAAATTGGTTCAAAAATGAAGGGGCTAGAGGTCACGGGCTGAGCATGATAGCATTTGAAGACTTCAGAGTAGTCATGCAGGACACCAACCAGAGTTACTCAAGTCAATTTTTAAAATGTATTTTGGATTTTTTTTTTTTGGACATAGGGTATCATTGTATATTCCTGGCTACCCTGGAATTCACTAATAGATGAAGCTGAAACTTTCAGAATCATCCTCCTGCCTCAACCTCCCAACTGCTGGGAGCTTTGAATTTTCATTTTATATCAGACAATATATCCTTATAGAGAGGGACTGGGATCAGAAGCTATTCAGCAATCAATGTGGTGATAAAGACGATGATGTTACTTTACCATCTTAACACAGAAGGTAATACAAACCTTTGACTGGTGTGTTAGATACCCAACCTAAAGGCTAGATACCCAAAGCTAAATATCAACACCCATGTGAATAGCATTGAGCTATAACCATATGCTTGCCATATGGAATTCTGTCAAATAAAATCAAATCTCAAATGTGCTGATTCTGTGACTGAAAAGGCCCATATCATTGACAAATGGATCCATTCATCATGAAACCAAACTTCCAGTATTTGGCGTAGTGAGCTGACTGTCAAACTAAAGTCTTTCCTAAATGGGTTTTTCCTTAACTCTCTTGCTGTGTCTTTCCACAGAAGAGCACTCACCCCGGTGTCTTGTCCCTTTTCATTCAGCAGGGAGGTCTGTTTGTAGGGCAAAGATCTGTTCTGGTCCCCGATCAGGTCCTTCAGGGAGACGGTTGCTGTGCCAATTAATCTGCAGGGAAGACAGGAAAGCACACAGCAGCTTAAGAAGGAGCACGTAGCCACAGGCCGTCAGAATACCCAATGCCGGCACATTCGTTTATCCTTGTATCTGCCCTGGAAGAAATGCAGATACTCTAAAGAGACACTGAAACGATGGTCCCCAAGAAATTGGAATTTCTCTGGGAGACTTGTACAAAGAAAAGAAAAAAGTTAAAACATTGTACCAGCCAGAAGAGGAACTTGTCCCCCAGGAAGAAACTTACCATAATTCCGACAATTGTCAGGCTACACATTGTATAAGAGACTCGAGATGAGAGGTCACTGCTGGATGGGACCACAGCTTGATCAGGAACACACCTTGATCAGGGCTGCTTAGTTCTTCATACCGGTTGCCCCCTATTATACCTAAACCTCACATCAGCACCCCAAAGATGGAGTTGGGGGTCAGTTTACCTCCATGTGTTTCTCTTCTCACTGTGTCCTCACAGAATAAACCTCCTTTCTCTGCCTGTTGCTACTACGTATCTCTTTCATTGGCTTCCTGAGGAAGGGTGGCTGAGCCTCACTTGTTGGGGGTTGCTAGAGCTCAGGCTTTGACCCTGCTATCTCCAGTAACATTGCCATTAAAACCAGCACATAGCTAACGTGGGCTAGAGTAGTTCACCCTGAACAGAACACGTGTTACTTCCCCGTGAGCAGGAGTCATCCGAGGGTCAAACTGTCATGTCCGGGAAATTCTGATAATCACGAATGAGAAGATGAGGATCCGCCCCCAGAATCCAGAAAGAAAGAGATGTAAGGAAAACTTCAGTAAAGTAAGGAAAGCAGTCCTCTGTGATGGGGACCCAGAAACCGCCCACTGAATAATATTTCCCCAAGTCAACCTTCCCGAAGCGTTACAAGGAACTAAGGACTAGGTTTCTAGATGACAATGGGGGATGACTTGTTAGCCCATCCTCTCTGAGGCAGCTTCCGAATGAGGCTGTGCTCCCTGCTCTCTCTTCCTGGTCCCTGGAATCACCGCAGGTCTCTAACTCCTGCTCCTGCTCCCCGTGGCACAAGACTGATGAACAGAGGAAGATGCAGGTCTATCTCTAGCATACACAGGTCTATCTCTAGTACACGCTACCCGGACACACCGATTGCCTCTGTTTTGCTCGCTGCTCCAATCCCATGGCAGGAACTTAAAAGGTCTTTGTGGAATGGATGAAAGAATGAATAACTCAGTCTACAGTCACTCCTAACGAATAGAGAAAGTTTGATGTAATTAAAGCATGTTTTTAAAGGTTTCTTTTTTTAGAGCGTCCATCCACTGGGAGTTAGTCTATATTAACATGAGTAAGAGGGGAAAAAGTAATCCATGGAGAATTGTCTAAACTTGGAGGAGGTGACCTGGAATGTGGGTGGAGGAGGGGACCAGAGAGGTACAAAGTTGGGATAGGGAAATGGGAGAGTGATGTCCGATTACTCACAGCTCCCCTATGTTTGCAGTGACATATTAACGGGGAGCAAAGCTATAAAACAGAATACCACCAGCACTGAAATAGGAAACCAAGCTCCAAGTCCCAAGTGGTGGAGGAGATGATTGCTGTGCTTGTGACGCTACTCGGGGCCCTACACGGTACTAGACAAGCACCTAACCACTGAGCTACATCTCCAGGCCAAAAGAGATTCATAGTTCTGTTCATTCTGTTTTGTGCTGGAAACAGGGTGTGTGGATTGAATAAGAATGATCCCCATAGGCACATATGTTTAAAAACTTGGCCCCCGTTTGATGGAACTGTTTGGGAAGGGTTAGAGGGTGTGGCCTTGTTGGAGGTGCGTCACTGGGGCGGAACTTTGAGGTTTCAAAGGACTTGCGATTCCTAGTGTGCACTGCTCTCAGCCTCTTGCTTGTGGGTTGAGATGTGAGCTCTCAGCTGTTTCTGCCATCATGCCTTTGCTCCACCACAATCTAACCTCCTGAAACTGTGAGCCAATAATATTTTATTTTATTATATTGCCTTGGTCGTGGTGTTTTGTCATAGCAATGGAAAAGTAGCTAAGACACATTAATTAAGTAAGCCTGTATGTGCTTGAACCCAGTATATAGTCTACACTGGTCACAAACTCATAAGTCCTTCTATTTTTGCATCCTAAGTATTGATATTACTGTCACGTACCACCATGCCTGGTGCCCGCACACAGACACACAGACACACACACACACACACACACACACGCCAAACATGGCAGTACACACTAATAATTTGAGCACCCAGGAGACAGAGGCAGGGGGAATCAAGTGTTCAAGGCTAGCCTGGACTACACAATAAGATCCTGTCTCCGGCTACCTTTGGGAGGCAGAGGCAGGCGGATTTCTGAGTTCAAGACCAGCCTGGTCTACAGAGTGAGTTCCGGGACAGCCAAGGTTACATGGAGAAATCCTGTCTCGAAGAAGAAGAAAAAAAAAGATCCTGTCTCCAAAAACAATCCCTGAAAATAGCACATGGTAGAGAGACTGGTTGATTATTTTCCTGTAACTCTAGGCAATGTGTACCCACAGGTATAAGTAATAAACAGGAAAATTCTGTTTATAGAATGCCGTTTCATCTTAGAATGTATTCTTTAAAACTCTGAAAGTGGGTTTGGAGGGCAGCCCTGGCCTAGTATGCACAAGGCCTTGGGTTCAATCTTTTGCACCATCAGGGAAAAAAGGAAGTAAAGATTGAGGTCAGAGTGAACATTTCTGAAGTCTGGCTGTTGTGTAGGCACACCATATTTGGAGGTACAGGTATATATCCAGGTTGGCAGACCCCAGAAATAGGACCAGGAAGTAAGTGTGGATCTGTAACTCACCACATACCTCAGTGACTCTGAGTGTTAATTAAGCTGCTCTCCTCTCTGGGAATAGTAAACTCTATTGCACAAGACCAGCACATCACTGCAGCTTCAGACAGTTTTCCCAGTAATCTGGACTATTTGTCCACAGATTCTTGGAAGAGTGAGCAGTCTGATGCAGAGCTATATATGTACACACAGCTCTCAGCACCTGGGAACTATCAAAGGTTCTTATCTCTCCTGACATTGCACAAGACAGTCCCCAGCCAGCAACAGAACGGGCATTTATTTGCCTTCAGAAGGAT
>OZ030005.1:176677158-176742158 GCA_964023405.1 Apodemus agrarius
AAAAGCCCGGGGAGACTAATCTTGAAGATATTTTGACAGTGAGGCTGAGTTGAGAAAGATGCAAACACAGATCCAGCTTCTGAGACCTTTGACTGAACTGAAGGAAGCGCTGCCTACTGGCAGAACTGTAGTCCCACGTCTTGACTCACAGGTCAGCCAGCCAGGCCTGTTTTCTGGGCCGTTGCCTGGATACAGAAAGTGGTGAGAACATGGGGAATGATAACTTGACCTCCTACACTCGGGGCAGGAACAGTTCAGTCTGACTATAAGCTGATTTCCTTTAAAGGAGGTGACACTCAGCCCAGGATCCCTAGTACTAATGTGATATTGTAAATAGGCCAAGGTGATAAGACATGAGGGGAACGGGGACGCTTTGCCCTGTGGTTCACGGAAAAATAAGAGACTCCCATGGGCTGCTCCCAAGGCTCTAACAGATGGGCCACAGTCCCGAAAGGAAGCCACAGTGGGAGAAATGCCAAGGTCTTGGCTCTGCAGCTCTCCTGGGAGAACTAACACGCTTCAGATGTATCCACCAGCAAAGGAAAGGCAGGTCACCGCTCCTTCAGTCTGTGACTGACATAGATCTCAGAGTCAGGCCTCTACCCATGACATGGGACTACTTCTAAGCCATAGGAATGACCTGGCAACTTCACGTTATACCTGGGGCCCAGGGGAGTTGAGAGTCAAGCCAGCTAACTTAGTTAAGCGGTGTCAGTTAAGAACCTCTTCATCGCTGTGTTCATCTGGAAACATACAAGATTTTACAAAGAGGAATGCAAATTTGTTTCCCACAGCCTGGGCTCCCAATTCACAGCCACATGCCTCTGTGGTGAGTAAGGACCTTCAAGGGCCTCAGCAGGGACGCTGACATATACAGCTCACCCGGTCCCTTCTCTGTGTAACCACTGTGGGGATTGTTGGGAATCCCCTTCACAGAGGACAGATCTGTTGGAGGCTTGAAAACTAACTGGACACTTGCTGCTTCTGCTTCTAGGGACTGTAAACAGCCAGCCCTGTCATTCTCTGGGAGGAATCACAGCCTGCAACTGGGCTGGGGCCAAACACAACTTTCCAAACCTCATCAAAATCCCCTGTGGAGGATCTGAAAAGACCAAGCTATCCCATTCTTTGAAGGCCCTGGCTCTGGCTGCCCGCGTTTGTCATTTTGGCCAGACCTATATCACTTTGCATGGATTACCCCACACCGCTCCCTCCTCTGGGCCTGTGCCCATCACGTTCCTCCCTGGGAATAAGGAGGGAGCTAAGCATGCTCCTTAAGACAAACCAGACAGCCAGGAGAAGCAAGGCCGCAGACAAAGGTCCTGTGCAAAGTCAAACTCTCTCCTAGGAACCTTCTCCGAGACAGGGCGTGTACTTCTGCTTGAGATCTAACAAAGGACCCCGCTGAATTTAACAGGCTCCCCACCCTGCATATCTGATTGACCACCTTTATTAACTGATCAGACTCTTTATCTCCCCCCTCCCACCCCCCACGTGACTGGGGATCACCCTGGCCTGCCTTCAGCAAGAATCCTGTTTGGTTGGTTTAACCAGAATTTCCTTGTCCTGGATATTTCCTCTCAGGAATTTTCCATCCACCGACCCCTCCCTACCCCTTGGCAGTTCAATGTGGCTGAGCTGTGTGGGGTCCAGAACCCCATCTCTCTCTTCTACTATAGTTCAGCTAGCACTGACTCCTCTACCTGTGGTGGTGGCCCTGGGGACTCTTGCTCAACAACATTGACAAGTGACACATGGAGGGGTTTCTTCCTGGACACAGCTGTAATAGCAGGTCATGGTACCAGAGTCCCTTACCAAGGGGAAAGCCCCTCAAAGGGCAGTCCCTCAGCTCAGGGAGAGACCCCGCCTCAAAGAAATGGGCAAAGAGTGATATAGAAAGACAATGATACACTCTTCTGGCCTCTACATAGACATGCACGCAAACGTCCACACAAACACGTGATTCAATAAATAAATCTTTGAAAACAAGCAAATATGAAACTTCTAGAAAAAAGCTAAGGTGCATACTTATAAATATAGGCATAGATAAGGACTTTTTAGACAAGATTTGCTCACTCAGGAAATAAGTCTAATAATCAACAAAATGGGATCTACGAAATTTTAAAAAGCTTTTGTTTATCAAAGTAAATTATCAGTCAAATGGAGGCTGTGACCTTCCAGATCTAGAGAGGCATCTACTATTGTTTTTGCTACACAGAATGCTGTCAAACTGCCCTCTAAATATTCATGCTATGTCACAGATTAGTGTTGCCTTCCACCTTGGCCAGAAGCTTCTCTCTGCAGTGGTCAACAGTTAATATGGAGATGCACCATTGGTCAAGGTACTGAGAATAAGTTCTACTGAGTGTTCATCCCTAACTGGGGCTATCTACAGCAACTCCACAACCCCTCCTAAGCCCTTCCTCTGATGCTACTACATATCTATCTACTTGTTGGTTATCTGTCCCCCCCCACACACACACACATTCAGATGAGTGTGTAGGAGCACTTGCTGTTTTCTTTGGCTGTGTTTGTTTTGCGGGGCTGAGAATCAAACCCGGGCCCTTGTGCCTTCCCACTGAACTGTACCCTGCTGTGATCTCTATAAAAGGTGTGGAGTGTCCCCAGTGCCCCCGAGCTGTTGCTGACACACATTAGGCCTTAGTGAGTGTTTGTGGGATCCGTGCATGAACTGGCATTGTAACTGAGGATCATCCGATGTCTCCGACAACTGTTTATAAGCTATAAAGCTTCCTTGCGGAGGAGGAATGACGTCATCCTGGCTGCTGTTATTATGAGGTGTTTTTCTCCCTTAGCTCTCTACATATCTTTCTCCAGGCCATGCTCCATGCTGACCTACTCACAAGACCACCATGGAAACTCCAGGATGCACAGGGACATAGTTGGCCTTCATCAGGTCCTGTGGTTCAGTCTCTTATTAGGATTGGGCTGTGCACTGCCTTAAGTTACCCCTGTATCATGTTAAACAGTAGTTTCTTTAGGCTGCATCTTGCCCGGAGAGATTCCATTCCCAGGCGGCTTTTGACTCCATTTTGAGGAAGCAGGATGACTCTGCACCTGGGTGGACCTGTGAATGGCTCCATCTGTTTGACATCACCTTCACAGTACAGACTGAGAAATGACCTATTCCTGGGAATACAATGGGTACTGCCCTATAAATTTCTCAGGTCAGTTGAGACTGTAGGGGCAGATGGGCATACTAAAATCACAGTAGGAAAGCCAAGGCCAAGAGCTCATCAGACATGCCAGACCAAGAAAGGATTAACCCTCTCACCTGGAAATAGATGGACTCTAACTCCATGATGGTGACCTGTCACCTGACTACCTGCTTTGTGGTCTAGGGACAGACAGAAAGGGAGCTTCCATCTGTCCCCGGGGCTTCAGTGTCATTGGGCCCCACTCCCGCCGCTGATGCAGCTTCCTGGAATTGCCACCCACCCATCTGTCTGCTCTCCAACCATCTACTCAGCCGTCCGTCCACCCAGACCAGGTCCTGCCCTTCTCTTCTCACCGCTGCAACTCCACTTCGATCTGCGGCGGGGCGGCATCTCTATGACCAGCAGCCAGAAGACTCACAGCCTCCCCCGCTCCTGCAGCTGGGCTTGATCCCGGTCTCATACCCGTCAGGGATCCTTTGCATTTCTCTCTGTTTCCCAGATTTGGCCTCTAGGCCAAATGTCTCACCTCTTTAACTTTTTGTAGCCATTCTGTAATGTAACATGCATGCACGCATGCATGTGTACATACATACATATGCACACATACATGCATACATATAATACACACATACATACACATACACATACATACATACATATACACATACACACATACACACATACATACATACATACATACATACAAACAAAACTAGATAGGCCTTTACCATGTATAACATGTGATCTAAGAGTTAATATTAGTAATTAAGGTTAGAATAAAAGAACCTGTGATTGTCTTAGTCCTAGCTCTCAAGGAAAATGGGATTATCTGGCAAATTGCTGCCAAGGAAGCCACCGTACCTTATGACTTTACTGTTATTCAATAAATCCTAGCACCGTGGAAATACACAGATATGTTTGCCCATGTTTCTGACATAGGGCATCCTACGCTTACAACGCCTCTGCGGTATTCAAGGATACTCATCAGCAACAGTGTTGGTCTCGTGCTGCTCTGCTGCAAATGAAGGTTTATTTGGGGGTGGTCGTTTGCTCGTTTGCTCGTTTAATGAAAACTAGGGGTGGCACTGCACAGTACCCGCTGCGTCCACTCAGGTTTTCAGCTGGTGGAGCTGCTCCCAAACCGGATAGCGCAGAGCTGTCTGACCTCTCTCACCAAGCACTCTTGGGAGAGGACCGAGGAAGAGCACCCATGCCATTCTCTGGAAGGAGCCTCAAAGCTATGTGACGTAACAGGACTTAGGCTGAAAGGCAAGCAAGGTCTCTGACATACGAAGAAGCAAAAGGCCTCACAAGCAGGACCACACTCTTTCCCAGAGGAGAATGGTTTTTCATTCTGAAGCACAGACTTCCTGTTTTCTCCAACTGAAAGCGCTTTTGCTCAGGAAGCTTGTATATTTCAGAACTCAGCTTTGTCATTTTCATTTTCTATTTCATATCTCCCCAAACATGCGTGTGTGTGCACACATGTATGCTTTCATACTATATGTGTGTGCATACACACGCATGCTTACATACTTGTGTTTACTGGGCCACCCTCTCACCCTGACCACTCTCAGCTCGAGAGTGTGTGTGCACATACTCACAAACACACAGAGGGAGAGCAAGCCTCAGAGGGTCTGGCGTCTGTAAAGGAGGATCCCCAGTTAACTCCGCCCATTTCCACTTAAGGAGCTGGGTGAGCCTAGTGATGAGCTGAACCTCTTGAGCCATATTTCTCTCATTTGTCAGTTGAGGATGTGACTGTCTGACCGAGCCGTTCCAAAGATTAAAAGAGTTACATGTGGAATAGGGTAGCCTAATCCCTGGATTTCTGTAAACCCACAAAAACAGAGATTGTATTGCTCATCAGGAAATTGAAGCACTGTTTCTCTAATTATATCAGATGTGCCCCAGCTAGCCTTCATTGAGGAAGTACTGTAGTTCCCATGGTAAAAATGAAGGAACTTCTTGGTTATTATTTATTTATTTATTTATTTATTTATTTATTTATTTATTTATTTATTGGTTTTTCGAGACAGGGTTTCTCTGTGTAATCCTGGCTGTCCTGGAACTCACTCTGTAGACCAGGCTGGCCTCGAACTTATAAAATCTGCCTGCCTCTGCCTCCCAAGTGCTGGGATTACAGGTGTGTGCCACCACGCCCGGCTTCTGAAGGAACTTCTTAAGAGTTACCCAACCAATGAGTGACAAAATGAAATCCCAGCAAACTCTGGGATCAGGCAGCTGGCCCCTTTGCATTTTCTTATGCAAGAACTTGGTAATTCTCCTTTTTGGTGTATTACTAGACTTTCTGGTATCTCCTTCTTATGCACAATATAGAAAATCAGAGCCTTGCCCAGAGACCAACATTCTGATACCTTTGCTAACTTCAGTGTGTGTGTGTGTGTGTGTGTGTGTGTGTGTGTGTGTGTGCGCGCGCTCATTGGGATTTGGGGAGGTGGTAGTGATTTTGCATGAACATGTACACACATGCAATTGGAAAAGAGCATCGGGAACACAGGTTCTTGCAGACGTAATTACAGTCGTCGTGTCGCAGACATTGTCATTTCCATTCTCCAGCTGTCCTGCTTGGCTCCTGGTTATAACTTCTTGTCTCCATTGCCCACACACTCACTCCACCATTTTTCCTAATCTACAGGCTGGAGCCCCACGGCCTGTCCACCATTCACATCTAGTATCAATGCCATCAGGGTCAGTCACTGTTCTCCTCCTCTCCCTGTCTTCTGTAGGTCTTCTCTTGACTCCACAGCTTCCTGGCAACCCTGGAACCCCGACCTGCATCTCCCCATCTCTGGGAGACAGCCAGACTCTGCCTGGGACCCTCTCCCTGCACTGTGCTAGGGTACTCAGCTGGCTCACCTGATTTCCCTCCCTCTCGCAGGACCACAGCACGGTGTCAGGAATGTCTGCTCTCTGAAAACCACAGCCACCTGTGTTGTGCACAGGTTTTTAATTGTGTCAGCTGGCAGGGTAAACAGACTCTGTAATAATGTCTTCCCTTAGGCAGAGCCACTAAACTATGGGTACTTTCAGGATGAGGATCCTGATGCTGGAAGACAGCAAGCAACTTGCCCACGACCACTCCCTAATAACTGAGAGGAGCTGGATCTCTGACTGGCCTCGCTCTGTTTCCTGAATAGCGGCAGCAAACCTCTGTCCTCTTGCCTTCCTGTGAGCCCAGCCTTCGGCTCTACATCTCTTCAAAAGAGCGCCAGTTTTCTGAGGGCGCTCAAGTCCCTGGTGTTTGAACTAGCCTGAGCCTTTTGTAGCCATAACCAAGTTGTCTGAGGACTGCTCCAGAGAGCTGAGGTGGACAGATGTTTCACAGGTGACCTGTTGCTAGTGGCCTGTCATGACAGTCAGCGACAAGGTGACTGTAAGTGTTCAATGTCACCCATGCAGTAGTATCATAAACACACTTGTTAACTCATTTCATCAACAAACATTTGCTGATAGCCCCATGCATCCTGGGCATTGCTACACTGTTCATGCTGCAGCATTGACCAAGATGCACATGGAGCCTCAGTCTAGCACAAGGAGGAAATAAATGAATAACGTATACACGAGCCTTGAAGATGGAGCAGAATGAATGCCAAGCCAAACACAGCACTATGGGGACTAACGCATGTGCTGAAGCTCTTATCTTAGACCTGGCCTAATATCTTCTTCCCCACATCATTCCTGTGCTCACTAAGAGCTTCGTAGAACAGGGTGATGATACAGTGAGAGGCCTGGTGCCTGTGTGATCTGTGGTTCAGGGATCCAAGGTGCCAAGGACCAACGACAAGACGTTACGTTTGCAATGTAAGGGAAAGAGCATCCCCTGCAGAGTGGGCAGATGTGGAATCCCTGCTTGCTACCATCCCCTCCTGGGCTTCTCGTTCTAATGTGCAAGCATGTACACATGCATGTGTGTATGCACAGGCACATCTGAAGACCTAGAAATCTGTCGTTCCTGCCCATCCAGGAACCTGGGCATTGTTTTATAGAAACTCCGGTGGATGAAAGGGACCAGGGTTCTCTGAGCCCTCGCGTCTCCTCTGCTCTCCAAAGTCAATGTGAAGATTAAATGAGATGTGGAACTGTCTTTGAACACACTTTGACCAGTGCAGTTATGAACAGAAGCGACTTACTATCTAGCAGTGCAAAAGAAAAAAGAAAGAAAAAGAAAGAAAGAAAGAAAGAAAGAAAGAAAGAAAGAAGAGAAAGAAAGAAGAGAAAATGACTTCTTAAAGGAAAAACCCAGGAAAGGCAGGAATACTGACACCAAGTGTTGTTGTTTTGTTGTTATTGTTGTTTTTTATAATTAGGGAGAAAAACTGCTTTCATTTAGCAAAGAACGAATTTGTCCTTCTACCTACAGTCTTGTTCCAATAAGTCAGAGACTTCCAGAGTAACGAATATATCAAGACATTAAGTCTGGATGTAAAGGACCTGACACTCTCTCAGGCTCGCTGAGTGAGCCTGAGCAGATTACCAGACAGCTCTGAAGAAGAAGAGGCCCTGGCTTATTGGGTGCCTGATTGTGGGGACTGGGCTAGCCATGGCTCTCCTAAGTCCTTAACAAGTGGGGTCATTGCTGCATGTGGCAGGGCCTATCTTTTGTCTGGGCAAATCCTTCCACTCCCACGTCTCAGAACGGACTTCTAAAAATATTCCTCAGTGTGTCTCCTCTAAGCAGGAGGCTTTCCGATCCCCTCCCACCCTCGTTCAATCCAAATGGCTAGTCAGGTGACTGATGAGAGGCCTGGAGGGGGGAGGGGCAAAATAAAACCACCCGCAGGGCTCCCAGCCGGGAGCAATAACATCCCTGCGGCTGCTGAGTCAATGCACACAGCAGGCAAGGCTGATCCCGGTGGGTGTGGTCACTTCACACAGGCCAGCCCAGGCTGCCTGGCACTGTTTGATGACAGGCCCTAAGCCAATGGAACAGCAGAAGCCAAGTGGGAACTTGTGTTTGTACTGCCAGTCTCCATGGCAACAGGTTAATCAGCCCAGAGAACAATCTCAAACTGGAAGAAAAACCTCAGCCCCACCTTGAAAAGCCATTCCTCCTTGGGCAGTCAGCGGATCCCTGAGGCCAAATACCCAGCAGAAAAACCAAACAGGCTGATACTTGGTAGAGACAGCTTACTCCCAGATCGTTTTTACCCCTAAAATGTACAGATAATTTGACTGGCTTAGATTTAGATTGGTGGAAATGTCTAGAGAGCCAAAGGTTCTGCAGTGTCCAGAGTAGGCTCTTAGTAGAGTTAAGTACAGGAACAAAGGAGACACACCCTCCGCTCCAAGCTAAGCTGATTTGGGCCAGACTTTCAGGTCTTTACAGTAACTGTACAGAGAAATCTTCAGGGCAGAAAGCTGATCTCATTAAAAAACATTTGCCCCCATGTCAGGGCCAAAGAGCCTAAAATCTGTTTTGTTCATTTTTTTTTTCAGGTGAGTAAAACATAGTGTGCCTGAGATGGTGACGTGTGCTGGCAAGTTTTATGTCAACTTGACACAAGCTAGAGTCATCCGGAAGGATGAAACCTCAATTGAAAAAGAAAATATAAAAGAAAAAAATCTGGCTGTAGGGCATTTTCTTTATTAGTAATTGATGCAGAAGGGCCCAGCCCACTGTGGGTGGGGCCATCCCTAGGCTAGTGGTCCTGGATTCTACAAGAGGGCAGGCTGAGCAAGCCATGAGAAGCAAGCAAGTAAGTAGCTCCCCTCCACCACCTCCGCGTCAGCTCCTGCCTCCAGGTTCTTGCCCTTCATGTGGAACTGTTAAGTGACACACACCCTTTCCTCCAAGTTACTTTTGGTTAACGTGTTTCATCACAGCAATAGTGACCCCAAGACAACCCAGATGTTCCTACCACCCCTTTACCACCGACCAGCTGAGGTTTTCAGGCAGTACCTGATACAGGACCTTGAAGGAGATGAAGTCATAGGCTAGGTGAGTTTTTCTGAAGAAAAGAACTGGAAGAAAATGCACTGCCTAACTGGAGGGGTGGGTATCCCATGGGAGCCCCGGAATGGAAAGACACTGGATTTCTTAGTCACTGGGGGAAAGAAGGGGAGAGATGAAAGAGTGACAAGGACCAGCTTCATGTTTTGCCTAGTTTCTGCTCATGTGGCCTTTATAGTGAACATGTTCTTATATGTTTTTTGCCCCCAGAAACAAGAGCAGTATATCTCACCCACAGTTTTGAGATACAGGTCAGGCGATAGAGTATTTGCCTAGCATGCATCAAGCCCCGGGTTCAACTCCTAGCATAGCATAAAGCTGGCTGTGGCGGTGCATACCTATAACCCTAGCACTTGGGAGATGAAGGCAGAGGGTAAGAACTTGACTGTCAATCTCTCTTACAGAGAGGGTTGAAAGAAGCCATCTAGAAAATGCTATAGCAAGCAAGTCAGATTCCTGGAGATGGACCCCCATTTTGCATGGCTGCAATAGATGTACTCTAGAGAGGCACAGCCCCTGAGACTTGACCTCAGGATTGCTTCTCATTACTGATATTCCTTTCCTCTCACTATTACATAGCCTAATGATTCCTGGGCATCAGTTCACTCTATTGAGCAAGTTTCCTGCAAATCAACATGAAGAAGAATTTTCATGAATTAATGCTAGATGAATGAATGACTTTATAGGATTCCTGGTTTGACTCAAATAATTTTAGGAAGAAAGTTTAAGGGAGAAAGTTTAACGGTTTTAGTTGTTTTGCCAGAAAGATGTAATAAAGTTAGAATCAAGAATAGAATATGCCCCCTCCTCATAAACTAGTAAGTAAAGGCTTCATAATAAAGAATGTGATGAGCTTTCTTTTATAAATTACACTAAGAAGATAAATAGGCTTGGAACCAATTTGTAATCAAGAAAAAAACATTCATTCTAGGTCAGGTCCAAAGATGAAGCAATAGGTATGCACTATGATAAACCAGGCCGTGTGAAACTGTTGCTCTGAACTTATAATGAGCTTATAGAGTAAAATACGCCTTTGAACTTAACTATCAACTTCCTTCTGTAACTCCCCTTTTGTGTAGCATTCTATCTATGAGGTAATTTTATAAAGAACTTTTTGTCTAAGAGTGTATAAAGTGCCAGAGAGAAGAAATAAAGTGTGGCTTTGGGGGCTCTATTCCACCCACCAAACATATATATGTACATGTGTATGTCTGTCTGTCAGTCAGTCTGTCTGTCTATACATATATACATTTAAGAGTTAAAAGAGTTCTGAGTTTCCTGCTGGGCATTCTTGCCAGCCCCCAGATAATTAAGTTTTGTTCTGTCTGTGGTACTGACCCCACCGCTGTCTACAGGACCTCTGTGGGCTGCTATCAGCATGACCCCAGTCACCAATGCCATACCCCTTTTCGCTGCCTGCCTTGGTTAACCTCTGATGTCAAATGTGGTTTTTGAAAGGGGGTTAGAGGCTAGCCTGGACTTCAAGAGCTTCTGCCTCAACAACGACGACAACAACAACAACAACAACAACAACAACAAAAGAGGATGAAGAGAAGGCTCAGCAGATAAGCATGCTTTCTGCTAAGCCTGATTGCCTGAGTTGGATCCCTGGTACCCATGTGGTAGAAGGAGAGAGCAAGCTACTGAAAGCTGTCCCTTAGACCTCATACAGTGACATAGCATGCCCTCCCTGACCCCTGCAATAAAAAGCTGTGTATGAAAACCTGTATAAAGCAAGATACAAGAATTCCAAAATGTAGGTAGGTCTGCTTACAACAGAGCCCATAATACTGCCTTTCTTCCGACTAGAGAGAAGGATGTAGAGATTCAGAGAGAGTGCACAGCCACTCTGTAGAAATGCACAAACCCAATACTTTGAGTGAGAAGTCCACACAGAGTGCAGACTGGATTTCATAGGCTGTGTGTGCACTATTCTGATGACTTAGGGCACATTGATCCCATGCTGAGAAGATGCCGTCTCAGATATGCTGGATTAAAACAGTAGGATTAACATCTCTGGTTTCATTCTCATTTTGCTAATGCAGCCATTAGAAAATTTTGTGATGCATGTGAGCCCTCTGATCATTCCTAATGGAGGGGGCTTGTCTAGAACACTGACGGTGTCCCCAGGAGTGCAGAGAGGAACAGGAAGAGAAGAGTGAATATACTGCTCGTGACGGTCAAAGGCTACTGTGGGCTCCACTAATCACTTCCCCAGAAGTTGAATTATGGGAACCAAAACTCTCTTCTGGAGGTTGGGGAGGAAGATTACTCTTCATATAATGGTTCAAAACTAAAATGTGCACCATAACCTTAAAAAGCTAGATTTGAGCGGGGTGTGGTGGTATACGTGTACAATCCCAGTACTTGGGAAGTTCAGGGACACCTTCCGCCACACAGCAAGGTTGAGGCCAGTTTGGATTACCTGAGACCCTGTCTCCAAAACAAACAATTACATTAATTTTTAGTTTCAGAGAGTAAGTAGAGCCAGAGCTTTTTAGAATATATAATTTCAGAATATATAATTTAATAAGTAATTTAAATAAAATTGTTTCAGTTTCAAGGGCATGAGTAAGGCATAGACCACATTTTAAAGGCCCACAATTCTGGGGCTGGAGGTAAGGTACTTGGTCCACAAGCAAGAGTTTGGATCACCGGTGCCCATATAAAAAGCCAGGCTCTGTGGTACAGTGTAACCCTAATGCTGGGGTGTCAGATACAAGTGGATCCTGGGGCTCACTGGCCAGCTAGCCCTGTCTAACCAGAAAGTCCAAGATTAGAGAGAGTCACTGCCTCTAATATCATATTATTATTATTATTATTATTATCATTATAGAAAAACAATTGAGGAAGACATTCATTCCAGTGTCAGCCTCTGACCTCAGTGTGATGCACTGAGAATGCATCACACACAGACATTACACATTACACACTGCACTACATACAACACATACACACACTACACATACACACATACTACAATACACACACTATGCACACATACTCTACGCTACACACATACACACACACACACACACACACACACACACACACACACGCATACACTCCCCAATAAAGCACTATCCAGGAAGCAGATGTTTGTCAAGACTGTCTGACTCTGATGGCAGTGAGCAAAAGATCCCAACAACTATGTTGGCCATAGAACTTACTGTGTAAACCAGGCCCCAAGTGACAGCAGACCAAGCACTGGTCAACACTGTGCCCGGAGACACCCAAGCAAATCAGGGCACACAGTCTAACTCTCAACTCCCTAACCCTCCCACTGCAGCCTCCTGATTGTGCCAAGTATGCCGAGGCAAGACCTGCATATTTTCATGCACTAACACAGAAAGCCAAGCTGTTTCTTATAACTCATGTGGAATTGAGCACTGGACTCTCTTTTTCTCCCAAATCTGTGATTAATGTAGCAATACACCCAACAATGACACCTTATAATAATTATGGTTAGAAATAACATGCCTTTCCATGAGTTATGGCATGCACACACCACACACACACACACACACACACACACACACTCACACACACACATGCACGCACACACACACTCACACACACACACTCACACACATGCACGCATACACACATACACACACTCACACACACATGCACGCATACACACACACACACACACACACACACACACACGCATACATACGATCTACCAAAGCACACACAAGCAGAGAAAGAATCTTTGTTATACCTAATGTAGCTGCAACTCAGACAAACGGCTAGAGGTAAGGGATACAGTTGACAAAGAAGGTGTGAGACAGACAGTCTCGGGACGGCTGAGTGTTGAACACTGGAGTCCTGGGGGAAGTTCTATGACTGTGATTGGTCACATCTGGCATGGCTCCTGAAGGGGTGAGAGCAGAGGGGCCTGGGACTGAAGCCCTGGTATACTGAAAGTACTACAGACAGGTCAACAAAAGCGCTATAATGTGTGATTCAACAATTCAAATAGTAATACATAAAATGATAAAAATTCTCTGGAAGCAACTTACTTATTTTGTCCAATTGTCTCAAAATCTTTGACAACAATCACCAGGGAAGATGAAGAGTCCAATGGGATCCCCCTCAAGTCAAATTCCAAAATCTGTTCACAGGAAAGTTATGGAAATGAAAAGGCTGTTAAAGAGAACAGAGGACACGCTGGGCAGTAATTGTTACCAACTCTCCCTCCGATTACTCAGTTCCATCGCTTGGATGGTGATAAAACAAAGTAGATAGAGATCCGGGAGTGAGGGGGCCACCCCTGGCTTCCCATTTTCTAGATCTTGGGGCTATAGACGGGTCGCCAAACCTCTGACTCATAGTCAGAAAAATGAACTAACGCCTACCAAACTGTTGAGAAAATACTTCCCTTCCCTCCGTGGTTATTTTTAAACCCTGCTCTTCTGGGGCATGGCTGCTGAACAGTAATGCATAACTAGAAACCCGTCTTCTAAGGTGCATGGCCTCCTCACTGAAGCCCCGCTGTGGCCAGTGCTGCCGTCCAGTTGCTGTGTCTCAGTAACTCGCTTTCTAGTGAGAGGTGCAAGAGAGAAGACAAAGCACCCGATGCCTTTGATTGATTAGGTGAGCAACCGGTTAAGCCACCTTGTAGTGGCTTTGGAATAGAAGTTTAGCTCACGGTTCCTATGAGAACACGCCCACCCATCCCAAAGACTGTGGCAATGGCATTTTCCCTGAGGTTTGACTTAGGCTACAAAAAAGCAGGTAGAATGTTTACTTGATCGATACATTTGCAAAATAAAGACACCCCCCACCCCCCCACCCCCCACCCCTCATCCCCCACCCCCCACCCCCCCACCCCACCCCCGCACATTGGGAACAAAATGGAGTAAGGTGGGTAGTGCCCTCAGGTGACAACACACTCTTCCATTGGGTCCTGAGGATTGAGAGGCGTGGGATTAGTCCATCCCAGAAGGGACAGAACTGTGCAAATGTGTTTTTGCTTCCTTTTAGCCCTGGAGCTCCTGTAAGGTCCTAGGTGTGCACAGCAGCGCACCAGGGGCCTCACAGGTCTGAAGGTCCAATTGGTCGTGTTGTGAGTTCTAGAGAGTAGACTTCCTCACAGCCTGCTGAGCAGCAGGGTTTCCCACAGAGGCTTCAAGGGGCTCCACAGCTTCACCCCATCGGAGATCAGATGTGGCCCTCGGATTTAGACATTAAAAGAAGCTGGCAGAAGGAAAGATTTAGGGTGGGTAAAAAGGAAGTCACTCTCCAATGACTCAGGGAGAACAACAAAGACAGGGAGGCTTGGCCCAGCGGACAAAAGAAACAATGGAGCTGGTCACCAAAAAAATTAGTCAGACTGGGAAAATCCCACTCCGTGGGATGAATGAAATATTCAGTCTATCTGTAAAAACCTTGAACTCTGAGCCACTTATAAAAAATAGATATAAAATCAACAGTGGTGTGTGTGTGTGTGTGTGTGTGAGTGTGTGTGAGTGTGTGTGTGTGTGTTTGGGGGAGAGGGGTAGATATAAAGAAGCCATATGATTTCCCTTCAGTAGAATATTACATAGCCATGAAAATACTTTTGAGTTGAATGATATGAATACATGCGTGGACAATAATTGTAAGAAGAAACAGCAGCAATAATGTCACCTCATTCCAGACAGGGTTGAGTTCATTATCAACTTTCTTTGTTTTCTTTTTCTCATCTGCAAATAAAAAAAAAAAAAAGCAAGAGATTCAATCAAATAGATATCAAATAGATAACTGAAGATCTTGTACCATCCATTTGGCTCCCCTAAAAACCATTTCTCAGAGCCTCCTACGACACCCATTCACCCCTTTGTCTGCCAGCTGTGGGGTCACCTGAGAGTTTTACAAAGGAAATAGCATTTGGGATCTCAAAACATTTCCTCCACCTCAAGATCTACATGGAGATAATGGATAAGGATCCAACGTCATGGGCTTGCCCTTCTGTCCCCCTCTCTCACACACAGGCTTCCGACTGGCATCTCCATCTTGCTGCAGAAAGAATCCAAGGGGACTGACCTTTGAGAGGCTGGGGTGGCCATTTTACAGATGCGTACACTGAGGATACACCGTGGGCAAATCGCTCACATGTGGATAGGAACCTGAGGTTTCAACCCTGAAGCCCTCTTTGCTCTGAAGTTGATAAGACAGCACCATGGCTCAGCAGGCACGCTGGGCTCCCTCCCAAAGCCTCATCCACACCCTCATCCAGAGAGGAGTTCTGTCTAGCACCAGTGGAGAACATGGAGATTCCTGCCACTCCTGGACCATCTCCTGAGACCTAAGATCTTTTTTTTCCCTGTGTCTGAGCCTGGACAGTCCATCTACCTAGAGGAGAAGACAGATAAATGCAGGCAGGGCCTACAGTTTTCCTTAGGGTCCCTGTCCCTATCCTCTAATACGTATCAAAATAAACACTTGCCTCCGATGACCGTGTGCACTGAAAGCATCTCCTCATTCCTGTAAGCAGTGTAATTTTTACTATTACTCTTCTCATCTCCCCCTTACAGCTAAGGTAAATGAGGTTATACAACACATTCAGAATCGCCCAGTCAATAAGCGGAGGGCTTCCGGTTTGAAGGCAAGGCAGGGGCACACTGGCAGCCACACTTTGAGCCATGCCTGATCTCTGCTTTTGCTCTGCTGCTGAGGAATGTGGGAGGTGGTGGGTTTTGTTCATCTGCTTGCCACATCTCGTCTTCTCCCAGAACACAGTCTGCTTGGTGGGGAGGAGGGGGGTAACAGACGACAACGACTAACTACCTCCTTCTTCCAAGACCTCAGCATAGCACAGCTGTGAGTCATGGCCCTCACTCTGCTAAGCATTAACTTTTCCACTGGAGTGGGCATCACATGATCCGACTGGCTTTCTTTTCTAAGCTTCCCTCCTAGGGGAAGAGAAATAATGGGAGAAATGACCCACCAGCTCAGGCTAAGGCATCTCACAGCAATGGTCTTCCAAGTGAGGTCTTTCACAAACTTTACGAACTCCTCCAATCCTCTACATTACAAATATTAAAAAAAAAAAAAAAATACCACGTGCAGGCTGGAGAGATGGCTCAGCAGTTAAGAGCACTGACTGTTCTTCCGGAGATCCTGAGTTCAAATCCCAGCAACCACATGGTGGCTCACAACCATCCGTAATGAGATCTGATGCCCTCTTTTGGTGTGTCTGAAGACAGCTACAGTGTACTTACATATAATAAATAAATAAATAAATCTTTGGGGCTGGAGAGATGGCTCAGTGGTTAGGAGCACTGACCGCTCTTCCGAAGGTCCTGAGTTCAAATCCCAGCAACCACATGGTGGCTCACAACCATAACGAGATCTGACGCATTTTTCTGGAGTGTCTAAAGACAGCTACAGTGTACTTACATATAATAAATAAATCTTAAAAGAAAAAAAAAATACTAAGTGCCAGGCACTGAGCGGGACACTGAGAGACACAAAATCACCTGCCTGGATGAGCTCTTGGCCCTCAAGTAATCTGGGTGTGTGTGTCAAGAGGTACTTGACAAGGAAAGGTTGATTTTAATTGCTATTGGAGGAATATGGAAAATGCAAATTTGGGCAGAGCCGGGGTTGACTGACAAGGTGGAATTGAAGGAAAGCTCACTTGGAGAAGTGGGGGTGGGAATCAGTCACATCCGGGGACTCTGCACAGCACAGCTGTCTGGCGGCAAAGGGCCATGAAAGGAGGATAAGGCTGTGTGGGAAGGCTATGCCCAGACACAGGGCAAAGCCTTGGGTCCCATGCTAACCTTCCTTTGGCTGATACAAGCCGACGAAGGAAATAAGAAGTTAGAAGCCAGCCAGCCTGAAGGACTTTCAGAAGTTAGTGATCCGCCAAGGAAAACCTACTAACCCCAAAACATGGAACGCACGCCGCTGAGCACGTGACCCGGGCAGATGCTGAGAACAAAGGCTGCTCAGAAAAGCCAAACGGAAGTCTGACCACAGCCCAGGTGGAGGTATTCACCTGGAACTCAGTAGATTCCAGGCTGCTCACGTGACACACGTGCTGAAGGCGTCACCTTGGGGCTGGAGCCGGTGGGAGCCAGGCTTTGCTGAGCTTTTAACAGAGTCCTTTCGTGAACTCTACCCAAGACCACAGAGCTAGGAAGATGCCCTCTAGCCAGGCCTAGTCTGATTCAAAGACCTTCGTGACCCAGGTTCTCTCCTAACTTCCCAGCAAACCAGGAAAAAGGAAAGAGTAATAAGCATCAGCTCCTCCCCTTCTGGAGAAACTCAGCTGGATCTCTTTCAAGGGGGAGGTTCTGATCAGTATCAAAAGGTAAACACATTGTATTTTATCAAAGTCTTACTCTCAAAGATAAGCACATAGGAGAGAGAGAGAGAGAGAGAGAGAGAGAGAGAGAGAGAGAGAGAGAAGAAAACCAGAAAAATATTTTCTTATCAGTAGCCACAGGCAGATATTTATTCTATTCAGTGTATTTACCTCCTTTCTTCCTATCAAAGGTCAGAGTTGCAGGCTCTGGACGTCAGTTAAATGACCGGAAGTGCCCTCTCTTGTCTCCCCGTCACCTAAGTCGGTATGCTGCCACCTCTGCAGTTATTAAGATAGCGGTTCCTTCCTTTGGAAAGGAACTAAGCACCTCCATCCCAGAACAAAACAACGGACTCAAAAGCAGAACACTTTGGACCAGGGCTGTAGGCGTTCTTACGGCCATTTCCTGTGCTCTGATTAGCGGAGCCTGCCCCTGGCTCAGCTCTGCAGGGCTTAAGCAGTGTGCCAGCCTCAGTGCCAGCGACCTAGACATACACCCCTGTCTGTCTACACAGAACTACTCCTCTGCTGGTCACTGTTCCTACCTTGTCAGACCCTGTGATGGTTAACCCTGCCAGATCGACACCGCCAGGACTCACCTGGGAAGAGAGTCTCAAGCCACTGTGTACATTGGGTTGGCCTATGGGTGTGTCTGTGAGGAATTCTCTTACTAAGTTCACTGATACAGGAAGACCCAGACATCTGCGAGCATTCCCTAGGCAGGAGGACCCCAAGTACATAAAGTGGGGAAATCTGGCCAGCAGGCAACACTAATTTCCCAAGGTCTTTGACTGTGGATGTGTTATGACTGCTTCAAATTCCTGCCATTTAACTCGCCCCTAGTAATGGTCGGCAAGCTGAGGTTGTGATCTGAGATACACCTTTCTCCCCTGTGATGCTTTTTGTCAGGATAGTTTATCATGGCGACAGAAATGAAGCCAGGACAGACCAGAAGACAAGGCCTGAGAGACTCATGTGCTCAAGACTGAGCAGCTTGCTACGGCTGTGCACAGAGGCCAGCTGTGACGGGTAGATGGCCTTTACATTTGACAGTCAGTTGACTCTGACTACAGTAGACTTACTTTCTCCACTAGTTTCAGAGACAGCCCATCATGGCAGTCAGAGGTGGTTGGTCACACTGCTTCTGCAGTCAGGAAGCAGAAGAAAAAAAAAAGATGCTGGTGTTTGCCCTTGATTTCCTTATTAGTCATTCTGGAACCTCAGGCGTGGAGTAGCACCATCCACAGTTAGTGTGAGTGTTCTCCCCTCAGTTAACCCAGCCTAGGAAATCCCTCACAGACATACCCAGGGGCTTGTCTCCTGGGTGAATCGAGACTCAGCCAAGTTCCAGCTGGCTTTCCCCATCCCACTGTTTGTTGTGGAGGTGGGCCTCATCTAGACATTACAAAGTCCTAAAGGAGATCTGAAGTTCCCCAGAGAAGAAATTCTGCCTCAAGATACAACAGAAGCTCTGGGCCTGAATTTCCAGCCCCTTGTCCCCTACAGACTTCAGTACAGCAGCAATGTCACCCTGTGTCAAACATCAGATCTGCCAGTGCACAAGCACATGAGCAACTGTCTCTGCTTCTCTTTTTCTGCGCGCGCACACACACACACACACATACGTACATACAGGCACATACATACACATGGGGACACACACAGGCACACACATACAAGCACACACAGGCATATACATACACACAGATACACACAGGACATACATGTGCACATGTATACATATACAGGCACACAAACACACAGGCACAGATACACATGTGCACACACAAACTCATATATTCCCCAACATCCTACTGTTTTTACAGAGAACCTGACCTAGTAATAACTAATAACAGGCATTGTTCTTAATAATAATATTTACAATGGTAATAGGTTTTTAAATACTTCCAAATGTGTGTCTCGGCAAGCCCGAGACTCCTGCAGGGGAAGGAAAGCTTTTGGCCAGCTCTTCCTAACAGACTTTCCAGTCTCAAGGTGTTAGCTTGAGTTCCTTGAGGCCCTAGGTTTGATCCCTAGTTTGATCCGTGCATAAGCCAAGCTTGGTGATACATGTACTGCATCTCAGTACTCAAGAGGTGGAGGCACAAGGATCAGAAGTTCAAAGCCACCCTCAGCTACAGAGCAAGTTTCAAGACCAGCCTGGCTGCATAAGGTCCTTTCTCACAATCAATAGCAACAAAGATCTCTTGAAGATGACCAGGGCTCTGTTCCCAACACCCACAACCATCTGTAACTCCAGTTCCAGGGTATCTGGTACTCTTTTGTGGCCTCCTCAGGCACCAGGTACACACCTGGCGCACAAACACACATGCACTCAGTCAAACACACATACACACGCAATAAAAATAATTAAATCTAAAAAATAAAAACAAAACAAAACAAACAAACAAACAAACAAAAAACAGAAGAGGATAGAAAGAAAAAGTATCTTAGGTTTGGCCTTGAATCTAAACTTGCTCTCCCATGCAGAAGTTTCCAGGTTCTCAGGTCAGTGCCCCTTTCTCCTGAGAAATGAACAGCCACATATAAATTCATCCCCCGCCTTGCTAAAAACTGTCCCAGAGCTTTTAAGCCTTTATGCATGGCTAACAATGATTAAGTTTTCAGAACTGGTCATTACTCCCAACATTTGTCTGATTTCATCTTAATTCTCAAAGGCAAATTCGGTGATGATCACCATTTGCACAGCAAGCAAATGTTGGACCTGGCATTTAACCTTGCAGTTAAAACACAGGTCCAGATCCCATGGGTGGAGGATTAAGGTAAGAAAGTGGACAGATAGCTTTCCAGCCTTATGGTTGCAAAGATAGCTCATCAGTTATGAGCACTTACTGCTCTCGCAGAGGACCTGAATTTCATTTCCTTCACTTTACGTCGGACAGCACACAACCATGGACTAATTCCAACTCTCAGGGGCTCTCCCTCTCCTTCTCCCCACCTTCTCCCACACAAATAATAATAATAAAAAAAAATCTTAAAAGAATATGACTCTTGAAGGTCGTGATTATAATGTATTAATACTGCCATTCAGGTGTCCCCACAGAGTGCTTGCTACTTTAGTAGCTTCTCTATGGCTTGAGAGACGAGACTTCTTGAGTGTGCACATGTGTGCGGGGTTGCCTTAATGATCAAAAGAGAGTGAAGGCGAGGTCTTGAGTGCTGAGTCTAGGCCCTGAGCACGCAGCAGTCGTTAGAGTGTTTCTTAGTAGGATACCAGAACAACACACTGTGTAGGCCTTCCCTAGGGCGGTCCCAGGCCTCAGAGCTTCAAGGGACAGGAAGTACCCAGTGAAGCAAGGGATGGACGGCCCTGGTGGAATAATTCCTTCACAGCTCCATTCCAGAAGTCAAGGGCCCCACCCAGGGCAGCTGGTGCTCAGCAGTGACCATCCTGATTGCCAGCCAGCCTGGCAGCCACAAGAATGGGGTAATTCCGAACTGTCCGTAGAGGTGAAAAAGGAGACTCCCCAGTCCCCAGGAATCAATGGGAATCCTGGCACGCCACCCAGGAGAACTCTCTGGAGGCCTGCCTGACTTTTGAATTCCAAACTCTGGCTGCCCCAGTGCTTCAGAAAGACGTTGCCAAACGAGTTCAAAGAGACAATGTGCGGGTCAAACAGCGGCCGCTCTACAAGAGACGCTGCCTTGTGTGTTCTGAGGCAGCCGATAACACGGACACAGGAACACCCCAGGCCAAAGCAGGCTGGAGTCCCGCCCCTCCCACTGCAGCCCATGCCCCACTAGCCTCTAAGATGTCCTTTTGAGTTTTGAGCTCCTGAATAAAATGATAGTCCGCCAAGGAACTTGCAATAAAGCCTGGAAATCTAAAAGGCTCACAAAAGCCCCCTAACTTAAAGCCAACCCTGGGAATGGTATCTAGCTTCACTGGCTGCTAGACTGATTTTATATTCAAGTTTCCATAGGTGGACACTTTACATAGACTAACCTAACCACTGGGGTACCAGTGTGTCCACTTTGTGGATATAGGAATGTATCCCTATTTTACAGATGTAGGAATGGAAGCAGGTGAAATTAATTGACTTTCCCAAGACTTCCTGCAGAGAAAAGGGTAGGACGGTCTTTTGCCCGGGTCATCTTCATTTCTTAGCCTGAGCCCTTAGATGCCACTATAAGCTGAGGAACCAAGCAAGCGGTGGCCTTTCAAGCCTTCCCAGCCAAATGACCTGCCTCTTCCGACTCTGTCTAGATGTATCCACTATTAAGTCCTGGTACCTAATCTTCAGGAACACTAGCCTTCATGTATAGGGTTTGTAATCTGACAGACACTCTGGTAAGAGCTGCCTAGAGGTTACCTATCCTTTTTTTTTTTAATTTTAATTTTAAATTTAATTTTAGTTTTTTGAGATAGAGTCTCAGGTCCAGGCTGGCCACGAACTTGATATATAGCCAAAAATGAACCTGAGGTCATTCTGCCTTGACCTCCGACACTGTAGATTACATGTATGCCTTTAGGCGGAAATTAGGCAGGGTCTTCTGAATGCTAAGTAAGTACGTTACAAACGGGGGTGGGGGGTGGGGTGGGGGAGAGGAAGAGAGAGAGAAACAAGGGAAGGAGGAAAAAGAGAGAAGAGAAGAGAAGAGAAGAGGAGAGGAGAGGAGAGGAGAGGAGAGGAGAGGAGAGGAGAGGAGAGGAGAGGAGAGGAGAGGAGAGAAGAGAAGAGAAGAGAAGAGAAGAGAAGAGAAGAGAAGAGAAGAGAAGAGAAGAGAAGAGAAGAGAAGAGAAGAGAAGAGAAGAGGAGAGGAGAGGAGAGGAGTTGACCTATTCCCATTACCCTCATTTCAAGGCACAAGAAAGTTAAACAGTTTATCCAAGGTCACCCGCTAGTAAGAAACAGAGGTAGAATTTGAATCCAGCTGTTTCAGCTCTTGGAACACTCTGACTTCTGACTGGTGTATATCTGAGACACAGTTTGCTAGAGAGTGAATCCAGGCTGTCCTCAGCAAATTCAACTGAGGACATGATTTTTAGGAGCCCTCAGAGCCGCCTTCTTCTTCTTCTTCTTCTTCTTCTTCTTCTTCTTCTTCTTCTTCTTCTTCTTCTTCTTCTTCTTCTTCTTCTTCTTCTTCCTCTCCCTCTCCCTCTCCCTCTCCCTCTCCCCCTCCCCCTCCCCCTCCCCCTCCCCCTCCTCCTCCTCCTCCTCCTCCTCCTTCTTCTTCTTGAGACAGGGTTTCTCTGTGTAGCTCTGGTAGCTCTGGCTGTCCCAGAACTCACTCTGTGGACCAGGCCTTGAACTCAGAAATCCACCTGCTTCTGCCTCCCAAGTGCTGGGATTAAAGGCGTGTAAAACATGGCCAGGCGCTGATATATATTTATATTTTTTCAGTGGTTAAAATTAATTAATTAAAATGAAATTAATAAATAGAAATAAAGCAGCTACATACATAGTCCATAACAGCTGTCAAATTCTCATCATCAACACGACCTGCAAATGAGGACAACTTAAATATTTGATTTGGGGCTGGAGGGATGGCTCAGTGGTTAAGAGCACTGGCTGCTTTTCCTAAAGACCCAGGTTCAATTCCCAGCACCTACATGGCAGCTTACAACTGCCTATGACTCCAGTTCCAGGGCATCTGATGCCCTAGCACAGACATACATGCAATCAAAACACCAATGCACATAAAAATAAAAATAAATAAATCTCTAAAAAATGACAAAAATTTGAATCATCAAACTCTGCTCAGCTTCCGGCACAGCATTTAGGCTGCCTGTGGGTGTGGGCAGGACCCAAGCCTAGCTTACTCCACACCCTCCAAAGAGCTAGAAGATGCCTGACCTTCAGGCCTAACGGCCTTCACCCAGAGCTACTGAATAACCATATTTGTAAGGCCCAGGCAGAAGCCACCCAAAGGACGCAGAGGCAGGGAGGGCCCAGGCAGTGAGGAAGGATAAGCAGAAACATAACTTTCTACATGGTTAGTGAAAAGAAAGATGGCAGAACTGTTTTCCCAATCTCTATGCAAGACTCCTGAGATGAAAGATGGCGTAGGTTAAAAAACCAAACCAAACAGAAATCTGTGGTAAAGCGGAACAGGGCCTCACCCTGCCAGTTAAATATGAGATTAAAAAACAACTACTTTGTGTAAAATAGGTTAGGCCTTTATTTCCTGCTAATAAAATAGCCTCATCTAGATTATCAGGGAACTGACTAACTGCTAAGCTATCTCACCTCTGTGCCTCTGAGTCACATAGCTAAATGCTTTCATTATCATGTGGAGGAGCTCAACCAGGAGGGCTAGGTCTTGTGTTCTCTCCTCTCCCCTCTCTCCCCTCTCCCCTCTCCCCTGTCTCTCTCTCTCTCTCTCTCTCTCTCTCTCTCTCTCTCTCTCTCTCTCTCTCTCTCTCCCCCCCCCCCTCCCCCTCCCCCCCCTCTCTAAAGCATTATTTTGTTCTTGGAAAACTTTCTTCCTGTGTTCCGACTAGATCCAAATGATGCCAGCGTCCTGAACAACTCAGTCCTTCTAGGGGGCCGCCAGGGTGTCCATTCGGCTTGGTGTATAGTCGAGCTATGTGCGGTCTCCTCATGGGTCCTGAGCTCCATCAGAGCCCAGGGACAACCTGGAATGCAACTAAACCCAGCCTTGCCTCTGCCCGAGTCCTCTGCATGGAGCATGAAGGTGAAAGAGGTCCTGAAGAGAACACTGAGGATTCGGTTGTGTAGGCGTGTGCGGCGTGAGCACTGAGGACGGGGCGGAGGAGTGGCACAAGCTGATTCCTCAGGCGGCATCTAGTCCAGGCCTCCTGATGGTCCAGCAGCATTCAACACTCGGTGCCCTCTGACCCCACTGCTTGGTATGGATGCCCGCACTTGCGCTGTGTGGGGTAGTGACTGTTACACCTGCCGTTTGACAGATGATACAGGCATTCCATTTATTCTAAACCTGGACTGCCCCTGAGAAATGTCCTCCAGGATTCTGTGCATCCTCCAGAGACAGGAGGAGGAGAGATCACGAGAGAGGGCGGGTATGGTCACTTGAAAGCACTGTAGCTTCACTACCACTGCTCCTTATGATACCTTAAGAAGTGCACACTACTCCCAACCTTTTATAGATGAGGAAACGAAGGCTAGATATATAAAAACCCAAAGATTTTTTTTCCCGCCTCCTAGTAATAAAACTAGGGGCAAAACTTCACCTCCCTAGTCCAAAGACCATCCTTTACTACATATTATGTTGGTCATGGCAAGAAGGGACACTTTATATAGGGGGGTGGGGTGGGTCAAGTGGTTGACTGAAAACAGCTCCAAATGTACTGAGCTGAAAGGAAAATGAGCCAAGTGCTTCAAGGTCTGGGTTTTCAGGTCTCACCCCGCAGTAGGTACATCTGGTATACCTGTTCTGTGCGTCCTGGGCTGCTGTACTTTTGGGCCACAGCTGAGTGGGATGAACCAATCTCACACAACTAAGCCAACTGGGGTCACTCTCTTGAGGGCTGACTTGGGTACAAAAGGGAGGGAGGGAAGGAAGGAGAGAGAAAGAATGAGAGAGGGAGGGAGGGAGAGACAATGGAGGGAAGAGAACACACTGGTGCAAATGGTCCTTGCCTGACAGTCTGGCGCCCCCCGTGGAGCCCATAATCTATATTCTGTAAGATCTCCCTGTAGCTTTAGAAACCTCTCCCCCTCCCTGTGTTCCTTGCACGAGCTTGAATGAGCTTCAGGTCCTTGCAGAATGGCTGTGGGCTGTGGCACCTCACCCTTCCAGGTTGGACGGGGATGCAAAGAGAGGAGTGAATGAGACCCACACCTCACCTGGTCTGAGGAAAGGCTCCCCATGTGACCTTTGGGAGGCCGGCTATGTATGTTTTCAAACATCACTTTCACATTCTAAGCAGTTGTCTCTGACTGCCTCCCTCATGAAGGTCTCTTTCAGAGCCACCCCCACCCAGCCTGTGCTCACCCACAGGGTAAACACTCCGAGGGGGGCGTCACAGGGAAGTCTGGGGTTCCGGTTCACACTGAAGGGCAAGAAGGGCGAGAACAGTGGTCCCATTAGCTGCTAGGTGTGGTTTTCTCACTAGTTTGGCTCAGTCAGGCTGCTTCCTTCTTTCTTTCTTTAGTTCCTCCCTTCTAAAGGTGGCCCTGAAGGAGCTGCCTCTGTCCTGGGGAAAAATCGACTCCATCCATAAACCTAAGTCATCTCCCAGACTCCTGTTCATGCCATTCCCAGAGAGGCTCCCAGTAGTTAGTTACCAGGAATCACGATTCCCTAACCAGACTACCCTTGTTAATCTCACCACATAAATCCACAATCCCACTATCCTTTGTAATTCCTTTTTTAAAAAAATATGTATTTATTTTATGTATGTGAGCACACTGTAGCTGTCTTCAGACACACCAGAAGAGGGCATCAGATCCCATTACAGATGGTTGTGAGCCATCATGTGGTTGCTGGGAATTGAACTCAGGACCTCTGGAAGAGCAGTCAGTGCTCTTAACCACTGAGCCAACTCTCCAGCCCCTTTGTGATTGTTTCAAAGCCTAGAATATCCTCTTCCTCCATCCCTCCTTTCCCTCCTCCCTCCATCACTCCCTGCTGTTTTCCTTTCACAGGATCTCACTATGCAGCCTAGTCAGGCCTTAAACTTGTGATCCTCCTGTCTCAGCCTCCCAGGTATTAAGATGACCCAAATATAAACCATGTCCAGCTACTTCCTCCTAATCATGTCTTCACGTATCCTTTAAGACCAAATTAAATAGCAACACCTTCCTCTCAGAGCCTTCTATTCTTCTTCTTACTCTTTGTCCCTTCGATTTTTGAGACAAGGTCTTCCTATATATGCCTGGTCTCGAACTAGCTATGTAGACCAGGCTGCCCTTGAATGTGTAGTCAGAGTCTTGCATCTGTTTCTCAGGTCTGGGATCACAGGCATATGCCGCCAAATGTGGCCTCTTTTTACTCACAAATTGCAACTTTCCCCATGCTTCCAATGAGATACTAGCTTGTATCTCATGTATCTCGTTCTAGTGTCCGAAACCTAAAAGAACAGCACGTGTTTAATGTGTTTTTCACTGTGGCTCCTGACACTGGTGACCTGTATGACTCCATAAAAGCAATTTATCAAACAGGAGAGTGAATTTAGAATTCCTATGTGCAAGGCCTTCTGCATTTCCACCTGATCCACCAGTCACCCTGTAAAGTAGGACAGGTCATCCTATTTTGTGTTTCTGTTGCTGTGATAAAACACCATGACCAAAAAGCACCTTAGGGGAGGAAAAACTGCATTTGTCTTGCATGCTCTGCTCATGAATGATCATAAAGAGAAGCCAAGGCTGGAACCTGGAGATGAGAACTGAAGCAGAGACCGTGACGGAACACTGATTACTGATCGGCTCACCATCCGTGCTTGGCTTGCCTTCTAATACAACTCAGGACCATCTGCCCTGGGATGGCACCCCCCACAGTAGACAAGGCCCTCCCATATCAATCATTAATCAAAAAAAAAAAAGGTCCCCACAGCCTTGCCTGCAGATCAATCTCATGTGGGTAACTCCTCAGTTGAGGTTCCTTCTTCCCAGGTGACTCTAATTTGTGTCAGGTTGAAAGAAACTAACCAACACAGAGTATTATTTAAAACACTGAAACTGAAGATTTGATTTGCTTATAAGCAATTAGGAAACAAGAAATGGCAATTAGAATTCCTCGGGCATGGCTGTCTCTACAGCCCAGGGCCTTTGCTCTACAGTGGCCAATTAGAAGTCAGTTGATAAAGGCTTAAGGTGACAGGTGTCCTATAGCTGTTTTTTTGAATGAGAACTGTGCTCAGAGGACAGCCCTGCTCAACAGAGCAGCTGTTCCACAGAAGGTAGCCGTGAGTAAGGAGACTGTTACTCAGCCACAATGTGCTGGGTAGTGTCTGTGCTCTAGACCAGTAAATCTTCAGCACGAAGGGCAGCAGTTTCTCGTAGTTCCTTTCAGGTGTAAGAATGCAAACACATCAATTTATCTGGATAACAGGGGCTATAAACCGGATGTGCTCAGTTCAGTATCAGGAACGTGTGGAGTAGTAGATCCACCTACAGGGCACTTGAAAGAATTTTAAGTGTAATTCTTCCCGAACAATGGAAGATGGGCCAATCACCGTGACCTCTTTCAGGATTAACAAGCAGAGGCTTCATTACTCCAAGATGTCTGCAACCTCCTGCCATCTCGTTCAGAGGCCAACACTGAAAATCCATCCATGTATCAAGTGTTGGAGAAGGCATAGACATGCCACTTGGACAGGTCTTAGGGGCAGAGAGAAAATAGTGGTCAGAAAAGAAGCCAGGCAAGAGCCAATGCCCTGGCTGACAGCATACTGCTAAGCTATGTTGTGGAGGAGGGACGGAGAAACAGGACACGCTAATTAATTTCTAAAAGCAGCTGTGGTTTTGTAGATGACAGAGAGCCAAAGAATGTGCCTTTGGGAAATGTACAGTCCCCAAGCTTCGGCAGGGTGGGGCCACCAGCCTTCAACAGTTGGTCTCCAGGCCCTTTTCTCCCGGAAGTGAGGAGAGTGACTCAGTAGATTAAAGAGTTTTGTTTTCCGGAGTACTTGCCAATACAAGACCATGATTCCATTGAAGTGCCCGAGTTCCATGACTATCATTATCTGTGAAGAATCTTCTAGACTCTACAACATACCCTAGGTAGACCAAGGTTCTATACAGGCAGCTCACCTCCAGAGACTACAATGAATGGATCCTGTGAGAGCTTTCACCATTCTTAGCAAAGTCTCACAGCTTCTTAAAGCTTGTCTAAAAGATTCTTTTAAAATGTTTCTCTGGACAGTGGAACCTGAGTTCCACTCCAAAGGCTATAGAAAGCTGGGCACAGTGTGACCTTATAGTTCCAATTCTCTTACAGAAGTGACAAGAGAATCCCCAGAAACTTGAGGGCCACCTACAAAGAAGAGACCTGCCTCCAACAAGGTGGAGGATGAGAAGTGTCATTCAAGGCTGATCTTAGACTCCATACATGCACCACTGGCGTGGACACTGTACAAACATACATACACCACGTGCAAACAGATACATACACACACAAAAAGAAAAAGGAAAAAGGAAAGAAGGAAGGAAAGGAAAGAAAGAGAAATACCTCAGGATTTTGAATGTTTCTCACACAAGAAAATACAAAATCTCGAGGTGGTAATTAAGCCAAATTGCCTTGATCTGATCATTTTACTCTCTCTCTCTCTCTCTCTCTCTCTCTCTCTCTCTCTCTCTCTTACTATGTTCCTTAAAATGGTTTTGAATTCAACTCAAACTTGCAATCTTCCTAATTCTACTTCTTGAGCTCTGGGAGGTCAGACATGTTAGGGTTAGGCTTAGGCTTATGCTTAGGCTTAGGCTTAGGCTTAGGTTTAGGCTTAGGCTTAGGCTTAGGCTTAGGCTTAGGCTTAGGCTTAGGCTTAGGGTTCAGGTTAGGGTTAGGGTTACAGTTAAGGTGAGGGTTAGGGTGAGGGTTAGGGTTAAGGTGAGGGTTAGGGTGAGGGTTAGGGCTAGGGCTAGGGTGTGGCTGCATTGCCCCTCCCCCTTAATGGTAGCTCCTGACCTCCTTAATGGTAACAAACCATTACTGTGGCACTTAAAAATAAATTATACTTACAAACAAAAATAGAAAATTGGAGGCAAAAATCACAAATACACACACACACACACACACACACACACACACTTTATTAATACCCCCAAATGAAAATAAAATCTAGTAATAAATTTTAGGTAATAATTACTTGTGATTTATTTGAATTTTTGTTCATCATTATTTTATTTATTTATATTATTATTATTATGGAACTATTTGACTAGGTATTGTATCATTTAACAGTGAAGTGTATGGAGATGCATAAACTGCCCATCTGGTTACTTTGGGTGTGTGATGTTTTTTATTTGCAATTTTTTTAGAAATACTGTTTCAAGCAACAATTTCAAATAATAAAGTGGTTCTTGCTAAGAAAAAGGTGAGTGGAGCCAGTGAGATGGTTCAGAGGATGAAGGCCTTTCACCACCAAGCCTGAGATCCACATGATGGAGGACAGAAATGCTTCCCACAAGTTGTCCTGACCCCACCCCACAAACACACACGCCAACCAAACACATCAATAAAACAAAACAACAAAAGACTTCAAAGTTGGATGCACTAATTGGAAGAGGTACCCAAAATGTCCAGGCTTACACAGTAAATAAAACATGTTCGAGAGAAAAGAGAATAATGCAGAAAACTACGTGCTAGCCCGACAGTTCCTCAGTGGTCATCTAGACAGCAGGCATCCCACAAAGAAGAGATCTGCACGTGGCAAGAAGAGAGGAAGCTTGGGTGCAAAATGACCCAATCCCAAGGACAGGATAGGAAACCTGCTGTTGGGGCTGCCATGTTTCCCTGGAGAGGGACGGTCCTATGAATCAAGCACTACCACGCCGTAAAAGCACACCAGAGTATGAGAATACAAGAACAGTTTCTCTCCACTAATCTTTTGTTTTGTTTTTTTGTCTTTTGTTTCTTTTTGTTTGTTTGTTTGTTTTTTGGTTTTTCGAGACAGGGTTTCTCGAGACAGGGTTTCTCTGTGTAGCCCTGGCTGTCCTGGAACTCACTCTGTAGACCAGGCTGGCCTCGAACTCAGAGATCCGCCTGCCTCTGCCTCTCAAGTGCTGGGATTAAAGGCGTGCGCCACCACTGCCCGGCTCTCCACTAATCTTTTCAAAGGACCTCTTTCACACAGAAGCCAGGGATGAATCGGAGGGGAGAAGGAAAGTATCTAGTAATGTCCAGCTAGCAAAACGGCTTTTCAAAGGCTATAGGCCAACAAACGAACCAAAAATATCTCCACGGCACCAACCCTTCAGAAACACACATGCTCACAGGACTGGGGCAACTGCCTGTCTACAGCAAGAGGCTGTAGGAGATTTAAACCTAATTGTTCAGGCAAACACACCAGGCGTGATGGCAAGTCCCAGCACTCAGGATACGGAGAACTGGAGACCGAGGACGATCAGAGGTTCAAACTCATCCTCAGATAGCTCTGGACTTGATGGTCACCCTGGGCTACATGAGCCCCTGCCTCAAATAAAATGGATTAGACCAGTGGTCCCCAGGAAGAGTGCGAACAGCAGGAACGGCTGGAGGAAGAGTTGTCACTTTTCAGTTGTTTAATCCCTACGATGGTGAGCTTCGGCTTACTCTATCTTGCTGTTATTCAAGGAATTAAGACATGATATTAACGAAAATTAAATGAAGTTTAAATTTTTTTCTTTTATCGTTCGTGCTTGTGTCTCTCTGTGTGAGTGTGTGTTTGTATGCGTGTGAGTGTGTTGGGGGTGGTTAGGGGACAAGTCGCAGGAGCATGTTCCCTCTCCCCATGTGGGCTCCAAGGCCTGAACTCAGGCTACCCAGCTTGCTAGCAATCCTTTTAACCACCGGGCCTCTTGCCATACCTCAGTTAAAATCTCCAAATGGTTATGTCTGGAGTTGAGAGGTCTCAGAGGCCTGTGTGGTCTAATTCCTGCTGGACCCAGCTGCACACCCTGGCTGCCTACAAGCTGCCTACAAGGTAGCAGATGGCTACCTGTAGCTCTCAGGCAGGCTGGCTTACATTTTAGAACTGGTTCCTGTGGAACCCAAGTAGGGTTCATAATCCACTGCCTTCATAATCCACTCCTGCACACCTTCCTAGCACCAAAAGGAGCACAACCAGCCTTCCTGGTTCACTTGAGGCCCGCAGCAGCAACTCCACAGCCGGCCGAAGGCGAAGGCTATACAAAGGCCAGAGGGCAGCGCCAAGCCAGTTGGCGACTCGTACATCTGCTCCCAGATGCAGCGTAGTTATAGGCTAGCAGGGTCTCTGCTGGGAGTCAGAGAGGTGGCCTCCAAAGCCCCAGCAGTGAAAGGTGTGGTTTCCACCTACAGTGGATAGGCAGTGGGACCTTTAAGAGCTGGGGACTTGTAGGAGGAGTTAGATCATTGGGGTGTGCCTTGGTCCCTTACTCCTTTCCCTCTTTTTCTTGCCATGATGTGACCAGGACTGCCTTGTCACACCAGAAGGTGTCCCTTGCCCTTCTTCCCTTCCCCTCAAGGCTAAAAAGCAATAGATCTGCTCAATATAGACTGGACCTCCAAAGCTCTGAGCCGAAAGCCATGGTCTCTGTTCTGGGTGATTATCTCTATCCTTGTCACAGAGATGGAAAGCCTGTGGACAGAGCGAGCCTCATGGAATCCGTGCGAGCATCATCACCCCCATGTGCCCCCGTGATGACTGTTTTCCACCCTTGCTCATTTGTGAGCACTGATGCCACGATAGGAGATCATGGGTTTTTATCAGGACTTAATCCGACTTAATTTTACATAGTGCTCAAAATTGGGCACTGGAGGGATTTGCTGTCTCCAGGGTTTTCAGACTGCTGGGAACAAAGAAGGCGGGAAAAGAAATCATGTCCATGACTGCCCGTCCTGTACCTGCTAAGACCATGGCTTTCAGACCTCACAAATGATCAAAGTCTGGCACGAGAAAGCTGAAGTAAGTTAAAGCTAGAAAGCCAGCATCCCGCTACTTGCCACGGCTAAGGGAGCTGAGACCGGCATGGTTAGAGCTGGGATAGCCAAGGTTATCGGTTATTGAAGTAACGCTGGCCACTGTCCAGATGTGCAGGACAGAGACAGGTCAATGGTGGAGTCTGCTCCAGGTAGAGTGTGCCCTCGGTTTGATCCCCAGGGCTGAAAAAAAGGAGACCCCCCCCCACCAATAAGAAATGCTTGCCTAGCCGGGCGGTGGTGGCGCACGCCTTTAATCCTAGCACTTGGGATGCAGAGGCAGGCAGATAGTTCTGAGTTCGAGGCCAGCCTAGTCTACAAGAGTGAGTTCCAGGACAGCCAGGGCTACACAGAGAAACCCTGTCTCAAAAAAACAAAAAACAAAAACAAACAAAAAAAAAACAAAAACAAAATAAAAAACAAAAAGAAAGAAATGCTTGCCTAAAGTTCAAACGTTCCCACACTGAGTTCAATGATTTTTCTTGTGTCTGATGAATGAATGAAAAAATGAACAAATGACTCTACCACTCAATCTGTACAACCAAAGGGAACCAGAACTGTGATTGTTTGGCTAGACCACATTTGCCAATTGACCTGGTTTCTCCCTTTCAATGGAGCGTTTTCATTCATTGACCTATTGTCAGTCACTTAAAAGTTTCAACTATTACATATTCTTCCTGGAGAATAAATTAGATTTTTAATACTGCTAATTCCAGATTATTTCCTAATCTGTACAATTTGCCCTAAATGTGACTTCTCAGTCCTAGCACCTTTTTTACATGCCAGTGATGAAAGGTGCAAATTCTTCATGTTATGTCAGTATTGTGACACTGCTTTAAGTTAGATTTTTTTTAAATTACCACATGCAAATAAATTTAATATGACTCCTCATAATTTATAATCAGAACTATAAACCACAGTGCCCAGTAAGAATTTGAATTTTGTCTCTTCTTTTCCTCTTCCTGCCTCCCTCCCTCCTACCCTCCTTCCCTTCTCCCTCTCTCCCTCTCCTCTCCCCTTCTCTCCCTCCCTTCTTCCCTCCCTCCCTCCCTCCCCCCTTTTTTCTTTCTAACTGAGCAGCTCTTTAGCAGCTTTGAGCTTCTTGTCTTTCTTTTTCTTGCTCTCACCCTCGGAAGAAAAGATTTGAGAACAGAAATAGAGATTTTTCAGAAATGGACCCAAGAGTGGAGAAAGGGGTGAGTTACACAGTACTTGCGAGGGAGAAGTAGTCAAATTCCTGGGGTTGGCAGGAAATGTGCCAAGGTGTGGTAAGGAAATGCCTGCCTGTCAAATGCTCCAGTTCGGCTCGGTGCCCCCACAAAGTGAGCCGGCAATCGTGCCCCGATCGACCGCGGCCAAAAGGAAAAGAGATGAAGCCCCCGTGCCCACGTTTATCCCAGCCCTCCAACCCAAGCCCTGGCCACCTTCCCTACTAGGGTGGAGGAGGGCATCCTATGTTAACAGAGCTGCCCGTTCCCCTCCGCTGCTCCGCCGCTCCCCTCCACCGCAATCACAGCTAGTGTCATAGATATGTTTGGAATTCCAAGGGGCCTTTTAAAGACCGGCCAGTCTAAACCTCCCCCCTTGTTTTGCAGAGGAACGCAGAGACAGAGGAATGATGACGTCATTTGCCCAAGGTTATCCAGTCCGGTAGAGCCTGACTCCCAAAGCTGCAGACGTGCTTCAGAGTTCCTTGGCTGTGGGCAATCCCAAAGTTGGAACCTATCCAGCCCCAACTCCTGGCGATTCAGAACACTGGAGAGAGTACCTTCTTCATACCCTACATAAAGTCCAAATGATGGCAAAAGCGGCGTGGAACTGGTTAACAGCGTAATGGTGCCTCAGGCAATTAATGACTGGCTCTTCTTCCTCCGTTACTCATTTCTCACAGGGAGAGAAAGTTTCGAACCGCACCCACATCTATGGACACTAACTCTGAACCGACAAAGACCTTCACACTTGCAATCAAGAGAGTAGCAAAGAGAGAGGTTCCCTGAGAGTGTACGGAAATGTCAGGCCAGTCAGTGATTCTTTCCGAGCTCTAGGGAAAGTTAAATTCCCTCAGTAGTGATCGACAGTGACCTGCCCAGGTAAACCTGGGACCGACCGACCGTCAGGGGAACAGAAGTTTGCTTGGCTTCACCAGATGCCAAGAGCTGACTTGAACGAGATTCAAACGTCTTGCCTTCCAAAGAAGACTTCAGAAAGAGAAGAAAACGTCGTCGCCTTACCTTTAAAAATGACAGAAACGATAGGATCCGGTTTCCCAAATTTCGTTTTAGGGATGTTAGTGGCAGATTCCACGATCACTCGAAGCATGGCTCTTGGAGAAATCAAGTTGCAGCCAAGCGGCGGGGAAGACGCGGTGTTAGCGCTGGGCCCTCCGCCCTGGGAGGAGGAGGATGCCTCCCAGCTGGGGGAGGGCTTCTTCGGGCAGGAGGAGGGCTTCTCCGGCCGGGGGTGGGGTGGGGTGGGGGGTTGTGCAGGGCAGGGGGTGGGCCTCTGGAGGATTATTTGCCGAAGCCTAAGTGTAAACTGATACCCACGCTCCTGGAGTCCACGCAGGCCCGCAGGCGCGGCTTGTGAATTCAGAAGAGTGTGGACCTGGAGAAGGACACCTCGACGAAAAGGAGTTTTGCGCAGCCAATGACACGGCGGTGGATTTGGGACGAACTGCAGGCAGATCAGGAAAACCACAGAGACCTTGTTGCCTTTTAGCAGTAACTCGAGAAACCATTTCGTTGGTTTTTCTACCACATCGGGCACTGTTTTACCGAGTCTCGAGGAGTTTTAAAAACTATTTAGTCGGGTTTTAATTTTTACTTTTGCCGTTTCTTCTCCTGCTGTTGGACACGCCCCCTCAGCAACACCAAAGACTTTTTAAAAAGCTGCCAAGAGGCGTCCCCTACTGTATATTACAGGAATAGTTGTGTCCAGGTACTGGAAGAAACGGGTTAGATTCACTATCCTTGGTTCTTAGCTTTCTCGACGGATTTGCCCCAGGAACATGGTTTTTCTGGGCCACAAATAGCTAACAGTCTTCCACGGAAATGGGGAAGGGGCTGCCCACATTTCTTGATATGCATTGTCTGCCTAAAGAGAACGAAGTAAGGCCATGCAGCCTGATGGTTACAGCACACGAGGAGCCCTTTACCACTTTGAACTACAGACATCACCCGATTTCTTAGCCACTCTCTCCTTCCGTGTCCTTATTTGTAAAGTTATCTATAAAAATGTGCTGTAAGATGCAAGTCCCATGGGGCCTGGCAGGAAGCGTGAAGAAAATCAACAATGCATCTTGCTACAGTTTCGTGATGTTTGTAGTCTTATTGTTAGTGCAAGCCGGTAATTCAGATTATCGTGGTCAAATCAGGCTGCAGTAACAAAGAATCTCTTTGTTTCTGACATACAACCAACTGGAAGCATAGAGTTCAGGTGTACAGGAAAGGCAGACTAAACTCTGTCTCAGTAAGTTTCTCAAATCCTTAGTCAAGGTAAGGACTTATGTACAGAATGGTGTTTAGCGTACACAGAGAGTCTGGGTGGAATTCAGAAAGCGTTATTTTTGGTTAATGTGTCTGGTTTTCCTCCTTTTTACTGTGAAACACGTTGTTTCTCTAAAAGTGCACAGATCATAAATGTTAACAGCCCTCCACATCAAGACAGAGGATGTCACCCTTCACAAGCCCAGGGTATACTCTGCATGTGACAGACATTTTTGTCCCCCATGAAAATCGCCCTAATCTCCTTACTAAGTTAGTTCTTTGACAAATCCATATGTGTAAATAATGCATTCGGATTCTACTCTCCCCAGCCCTTTCTTATTCCCTTTCAATCCCTCATCGTTTCTTCCTCTCTCCTTCCCTACATTTATGGCTTTTAGTTTGTGACCCATCCAGCTTACCCAGAGTTCCATGTGGGACCACAGTGACCCATCTAGCTTACCCAGAGCCCTGTGTGGGACCGCAGAATTAGGACTCCCTATTAAAGCCTAGTACAGTCCTTGAATCTATCAGTAGCAATTGGTGCTGAGTCCTTCCGCCATCCTGGCTGGCTGATGACGTTTCCTTCTTGTGCAGACCCCGTGCAGTCACCTGCGGTTATTGAGAGTTCCTGAGCAGAATGGTTGTGTCAGGCACAGGAGACTGGGTTTCAAGATGCTGCTTCAAGGAATACTCCAGAACACAGGCCTGGATATGAAGTTCTAGACAGTCTCCAGGGGCACTGCACTGAGTTTCACATGTTAAGTGGCCCTTGGACATGGGGTGAAAGCACTGCAAGATGTCGTCTCACGTCAAGTTAGGAGGAAAACCCTGAATTCTCTGACAAGCAGTGAAAATATCCTCCCCCTCCCCCCAACTGGGCATAATAGATTAGATGTACCATCAAAGTCCAGAAGACTTTGGAGAACATCCGGAGAACATGCCATGTCCAAAGACATCAAGAACACGCTGGTAGAGGGGTGTTCTCATCCCCAGAACTGCACTTTTCTGTAGGCCAGGGCTAAAGTTAGAGAGCCTGTGTCTTAAAGTGTCTATTGGTGTGATAAAGCACCGTGACCAAAGGAAACATTTGGAAAAAGGGGTTTATTTCATCTTAGTCATCATACTGGGAAGTCTAGGCGGACACTTTGAACTGATGAGAGATCATGGAGGGGTGCCACTTACTGGCCTGTACAGATTGCTTTTTGTATCTTCTAGGATCACCAGCCCGGCGATGGCATCACCCACAGTGAGCTGGGCCCTTCCACATCACCAATCAAGAAAACGCCCTATGTCCTTTGTGTGAAGTTGACAAAAGCCAGCCAGTACATCAGCTGTCACAGACCCGGAAAACTCACTGGCGAGATACGAATATGGACGTGTGCTTTGGAGACCACAGAGGTTACAAAAGGGAATCCATGTATTTATTCTTCTACCCCATCAGAGGTGGCGTCCTCACCAGCAACCCTGCCACCTCTCTGCCTGTCACCTCTGACTTGGTGGCAGCCTCCTCAGTAAGCTGTTCTTGCCCCCAACTGCTTCAATGCAGCAATTATTTTAATCCTAAAAAAAAAAAAAAAATCAAACCTATAGGTAGGCTCTCTTCTCACTGTACAGGTGAGAAACTCAAGGTGCTTTAAATAACTGGCTAAATTTACTGCTCATAAATAGCAGAGCTGAGGTATAAACCCAGGACTTGCCTTTGGCCCTCTCTTGGAACATATCATAATGTGCTTTGTCTTCATCCACACACCCTAGAATACAAGCACTACCCTTGATGTTACTAAGATGTGCATACTGGGTGGAGAATGATCCCTAAATTTATGGCAACCTGAAACCTTTGAATGTCACCTGTTTTTGTAAATGGGGTCTTTCCAGTTGAAACCATATCAAGATGAGGTTTTACTGGATTAAATGGTCCCTAGGTCCAATACGACTAGTATCTTTTTTTTTTTTTTTTTTTTTTGGTTTTTCAAGACAGGGTTTCTCTGTGTAGCTCTGGCTGTCCTGGAACTCACTCTGTAGATCAGGCTGGCCTCAAACTCAGAAATCCACCTGCCTCTGCCTCCCAAGTGCTGGGATTACAGTCGTGCGCCACCACCACCACCCAGCCGGACTACTGTCTTTATAAGGACATTTGCACATAGACCATGTGGGAGAATGCTATATGAAAAGAAGGACAGTTGTAATGACACACATCTCCAAGTCCTAGAATGGAAGGGTTGTCAGAAATCACTAAACCCAGGGAAACTGAGAGAAAGGGGAACTGGCAGAGTAAATAACCTTGACCTTGGTTCTAGACCTCCAGCCTCCAGTACTATGAGAGAGTGGGTTTCCGTTGTTTTGAGTCACTCAGTTTTCAGTAATTTGTTGTGACATCAAAGACATTTAATATGGCACTTTTGTTCCCCTGGTGTGGTGTTTTGAATGAAAATGACCCTCACTGGCCCATAGGGAGTGGTGCTATTTGGAGGTGTGGCTTTATTGGACTAGGTGTGGCCTTGTTAGAGGAAGTATGTCTCCGGGGTGGGCTTTGAGGTTTCATATGCGCATGCTAGGCCCAGTATCTCCCTCTCTTCCTGCTGCCTGATGGTCAGGATGTAGACCTCTCAGCTGCCTCTCCAGCACCATGTCTGCCTGTGGGCCGCCATGCTTACCATCATGATGATAATGGACGAACCTCTGAACTGAAAGCCAGCCCCAATTAAATGCTTTCCTTTCTGAGAGTTGCCAAGGTCATGGTGTCTCTTCACAGTAGAAATCCCAACTAAGACACCTGGGACACCCTTAGCTCACAAGGTCTTTGTGTCTGATGCTCACCTGCTTCCTAGCACAAGCAGGCAATAATGAGCATTAGAATTAGAAACTATTTGTTTTGGGTTCCAAAATGACTGAAGACCAACAGCTCTCTAGGAGTTCCCTTGGACTCCAGGACCAGATTGGGACAGTTGAGACATCCAATCTCATGGACTGGGCAGCTCTGAGTTCTCAGCCTTTCTGTCAGGAGATAGCAATTGGGGGGGGGGCGTGAAATATACATATATATATCCATCTTTGCAGTCCTGTTCCTTTAGAGAACACTGATCAATACATGTGGCAATCACTACCTTTACCCCAGCACTGGCATACTGGGGAAGAGACAGCAGATACCTGGCATCCACTGGCCACCCAGTCCAGCCAAAATAACTCTTGCTTCAGAGAGATCCTGTCTCAAAAATAAGGTAGAGAGTGATAGAAGACTCCCAAATTCAACCCCTGGCCTCCATACACGCATGTGTACATATCACACATGCATGCATACATGTAAAATTTTTATTTCAAAAAATTGAAAGCTTGATCAGAATTCACACCGATGAGTTTTTGAGCAAAACTCTCTGCCCGTCTATTCCTCAGCTGGGACCGCACATCTGTCTCATCATTCTCAACATCTGTCATTTAAGAAAAGTCTGCATTAATCTCTGTGAGTAGCCTAGGCCTGCCCCGGAGGGGAAGTTACAGATCTGAGGAACCAAATAGCAGGGACATTTAAAAGAATTTAGCCAGAGAAAGTGAAGATAGATTTACAATATCTGATTTCAATTCTGGTTTCTCAGCTTCTTACCTAACAGCGTGGCATTCATGCATGGCCTATTTTAAGACCTGTTGGATGATGTATTTATACAGAAATGATTTCACTTAAATGCATTTTTTGGATTAAAATACTATTCTTTACTAGCTTAATAGTAGGGTTTTGCACAGTGAATAGTATTTTTTTTAAGTAACTTCACGCAGTTGTCCTTCAGTATACATGGGAGATTAGTTTTATATGCCACCACAGATACATCCACACATGCTCAATGCTAGAGCATTTCATACTTACATGAAATCAAACAGTATTTGCATGTAAATTATACACATCCTCTTCTAAGTCACCTCTAGATTGCTTATAATACCTACAATGATGATAATTACTGTGCTATATTGTTAAGGGAATACTGACTGTATATATTCAATACAAGTTTTTTCTTTGTTCAAATATCCTTTATTCTCTAATTGGTTGAATCTATGAGTATGGAATCCGTGAAAAAGGTGAACCCACTGTAAAATAGTATTTAACATTTTTTCCCCCTTTAAAATGTGCTTGGCAGTGACTGAGTCTACCCAGAAGGCAGAGGGAGAGAAGGTATCTCGGAACATTTGGCTCTGTTGTCACTGTTCAGGACACTTGGGGAAGCTAAGTATCTGATAGGAGTGAACATGGTCTTCTCTGAAAAGGTATTAATCAAGGCTCTTTCTGTAAAGTGCTTGCTCTGCATGGATAAGGATCTGAGTTTGATCTCCAGAACCTATAGAAATGAACCAGGCATGGTGACATGCACTTGCAATCCCAATGCTGCTCTGGGAAGATAGAACAGGAAGATCCCTAGGGCTCACTGGCCAGTCAGCCTAGCTTAAGTTCAAATCCCAAGAAAAGAAAAAGTGGATGGAAAAGCACCTGAGGTCGATCTCTGTGTTCGTGGGTACACATACACATACGCTCGAGTGTACACACTTATATAGAGTCTGGACAGTGAATGCTCACACCCTGGCTTCATTTTGACAAACTTTCTCACATCCGTAATTACTCCCATATGATACTTTAACACACAAATAAGAAGAAAACGTACACTGTTTCCTGGAACTAAAAACATACATAATCCCCCCCCCCATTTCTGCTTATTCCACACTGCACTCTCCAGAATTAGCTGCCCACCGAAATCCACCTTTTATCAATCACCTGCTCACTGAAGTTAGCTAGAAACACAGTCGCTCCCCTTTCTCCCTCCTCTCAGGTTATGAGAGGTCAATTTGCTGGAGCGGATACTTGCCAGAAAAGCAGACCACGGCAATAACCAGACATTTTAATTTTAATCAATACAGAAGTGTTAAACTGAACACCTCACGGCTCTACGTAAAGAAGTTAAGATGTGCAAAGCCAGCACACCAGAACACTGGGTCACCGAGGGCCAGCACACCAGAACACTGAGTCACCGAGGGCTCCACCTGTTTGGGGCCCACATAGCTTCCAGTGAAAAACAGGGCAAATGGGCAACGTGGACATTGAAAGGCAAAAGCCCGCTTGCCGCCTTCTAGTATGCCACCTTGTGGTTAATCTAGTCTTTTCTCCTCCCCTTCTCCGTTCTTACTTGAGGCGGGAGGAATGTGTAATTAGAGAATTCAAGTTTCTTGGATTGTCATCGTCTTTGTTTTAAAAAAACAAAACAAAAAATAACACTGAAATTCCTTACATGGTTTCTCATCTACTAGAGTCAGTAACAAATGGGTTTGTTGTCTTTTATTTAACAGTGCCTAACTATGTTTGTTAAACTCTAACCCTCGCAGCCACACTGAGATGGTTATCTGCATCCTCCTATAGATCCGGAAACAGAGGCTCAAATGTTGTTCTCAAGGCCACACATCTAATAAGAGGCACTCAGGAATTTAACTCTTGTACTACATACACAACCTTCCTAGGATGCTTTGCTACTGAGTTTTTCCCGTTGTCAACTTCTGGTATGCTTAGGTTAGGCTAGGTCTAAGAAGGACAAGCCCTAAGCAAACAATAAAGTTCTTAAGACGCTAATCAAGACCCCGACGCTAAACTGCCGGCAGGGCAGCAATCTTGGAGTCGCTGCTGAGGCTCACAATCTGAGTTTTGTAAACTGGGAGGTTATCAGCTCCCCACAGCTTCAGTCCTCATTGCTCCGCCCCTGAGTTTGACAGCGTAAATGAGTGGCCCACCCGGAAGACTACGAGGCTGTGCTTCCCTGTAGAATTCAGTACCCAAGGAGACAGAGGGGCTCCATCTCATATAGAGAAACTGGTTCCAAAAGAACACAGACCAGTCAGTTCCAGGCGAGGGTCATAGAGCTTGTCCTATGGCTAACAGCAGGGTCTGAACCCACAAGCAGGTTCAGATTGAACTGGTCGCGGAATCCGTCCTTGGCTCCGCCCCTACCACGCCCACACGGCCGCGCACCCGCACCCATACACACCTGCCTCATTTCACACCTCGATTCCACACACACCCTCTATCCTCACAAGCTCCTTCTCTGACCCGGCCGGAACCGATTGTAGCTCCCGTCCAGTTCTAAGTCTTGCTAGCCCCTACCTTTCCCGCTCTGCCCCTACCCCCTAATTCTCAAGCCCCTCCCTCTAATTCCAGAGCCGGTCTTCGTCCTGCCCGCCGTCGCGTTCCAGACCCTGCCCCGCCCCTCCTCCAGCTCTAGACTCCGCCTTTGCCCCGCCCTCAGACTCCTGGGCCCTCCCTCTCTCCTCCATCCTCAGATTCCAGCCTTCACTCAGATTGCAGGCCTCGCCCTCTCCCGGCCTCTCTCAGATTGCAGGCCCCGCCCTTTCCCGCCTTCTCTGATTGCAGGCCCCGCCCTCTCCCGCCTTCTCTCAGATTGCAGACCCCGCCCTTCGCCAAGCCGGCAGTGACGTGTCCCGCCCCCGCAGCCGCGGGATTCAAACTCCCGGAAGCGGTGTCCTGGCTGGAGCTTGTGGTGGGTCTGACGCAGCGACGCGAGCGCCGTGTTTATCTCAGGTAGTGAGTGGTCCGGTCCTTGGCCGGGGAGGGTGGGGAGGACAGCCAGGGGGCCGCAGCCCCTGGGCAGGACTGGAACTCACGGGAGGAGCTTTGGCGAGCAGATGGCGCCTCAGGACTCTGACTCCACTCGCTGGAATCGCTGGAATACATGCTGATTTCCTGAGATAGACACGCCGAGTGCCTGTCGACGCCCCGCGGGTCTTCCTGTCGATCCCTTTTAACTTTGCGGTATTATCTCTTTCTTAACAGAGGGGTTACCGAGAGGCCAGTGACCTGACCCAGGTCTCTCAGTGCCTTCAGCCTTTGCTATTAGCAAGCGCTTCTCTTTTGCAGTTTTTATTTTCCTGCCTCTTTCCCCGGCCCCTCATCGATTTGTGAGATTTACTGAACGGAAATGCTTCTGTAGTCTCCTTCTGACCAGAATGACTTAGGTCCCTTCAGACCAGTCAGAGTCTCATGCAGCTGCCTTTAAGCTCTTGTAAACTTACCCCTTCCCCCCCCCAAAAAAAAAATCAAAATACAGTTTTTGAACAGTTGTTGATTGAAAAAAAAAATGTCGGGAGAAGATAGTATTGACTCCTAGCTTGTGTATGTGTGGTGAGTTCTGTGTCCCATATTAAACCTAAGAGAGCGCTTCTTGAAGAAGATGCCCCTAGGACTGGGTAGGGAGGCCCCTGTGTAGGAGAACTTTATGATAATGGAAAATAGTGGGAAAGGAAGGACTAGGTGGGAGCACGGTTGGAGATGAGGAAGAGTGTGTGCTGGGTCAGTCTAGACAACTCAGGAACACTAATTTTTAGGAATCCTCTCCAAAAGTTAGGATGCCATGTCCTGAGGGTACTTTTAGACTGTGTTAAGTCTTCCTTGTGACATCAGCAGAAGCACAGGGAGAAACTTGTGGTAACAGGTTCCTAAGACACAATAACTGTGCCTTTGCCTCGGCAGATTGTACTAGGTATTTTATTTGGTATTGGCCAAGATAATGGGCAAAAATCCAGGTTGAATGCATTAATATAGAAATTTGCTCATACAGTTCCATTATTTTAAGGCTGATTTTATACAGGACAATCTCACACTCACCACCCTAAGTAGATCTCCTTGTATTGGTAGCTTTTATGACTATGATCATTCCTCTTAGTATTAATTACAGTTTGAGAATATGTGAATCTCTCTCTTTTGTTGTATCGCTGTTGCCTGCGGCTCGGTACGGAAGGCTTCCTAGCATCAAGACTACGTTGACTCCTCCCTCTCCCGTAGCTTTAGCCAGCTTGATTTGGTTACCTGGTAAAAAGGCTTTGTAGTAAATTTTTGTTGTTTGTTTAAACAGGTTGGTGCAGCCCTAGGCTGCCCTCAGTCTATGCAAATGAGACTGGCTGTGAACTCCTGGCCATCTTGCCTCTGTTTCCTGAGTGCTTGCTAGGATTATTAGCATCAACCACCACAGCTCTGTAGTAATAGTTGAATGAAGTAAAGGTCTCATCTTTCTTTAGATTCCATAATCACACTGCCATCATTTTTATCTCAGGACATATGAGGTAGAAAAAAAATGTTTTTAATCTCCCTAATGGAGAGCTGTTTTATACATTATTTATATATACAGTATATTTTACTACACATCTGCCTGCCTAGAGTTTGTATTCTACATTTGCTTCTCTCTGGTACTATTAGCTGATGTGAAACTTTACCTTACTTCATTTGCCCCTTCATTTCTTTCACCCCCAAATCTCTGAGAATTATACCTCTTTTCCTATGAATGTCTTGCACTGGATTTTCTCACTTCTTCCTGCCATATTCTCTAAAGCTATTAAGATAGAGTTCAACTAGACATACCTTCTAAAACAGAGGGCACGTGTTGATTGAGTTCATGACTATAAACTCAGAATTAGAGTTTTTATTTTTTAGTATGATATCACCTTGAAAGTGTAAGGCCTGGGGACCCTTCCCCTGATTGTAAACAAAAACTTTCTGTTAATTTATAGATGCCCATAACCCCATTACCTGGGAGGCTGAAGCAGGAGAATTGTGAGTTTGGTGCCATCCTGGTTACATAGTGAGTCCCAGACTAGCCTGGGCTCCAGGAGAGATCTGTTCTCAAATAACAGCCAATACAGGTATGCAGATTGTCGTATTTCTAGAAGGTGGATATTTCCCCTGTATCCACCACCTGAGAGTTTTAGATTCATTATAACACCCTAAAAATCTTTCTCAACTTTTTTTGGACCCCACTGATTTAGATAAATCACTTCTATTTAGAGCAAAGTACATTTTAAGGTCTCTGCCAAGCCTGAGATAGGAAAATTTAAACTCAGACTTTAAGTGCAGTTGAATTTTTAAAAATTATTTTTGTATTTTTCACAGATCATTTCAAAGATGTCTTCGAGAAGTCCCAAAGATTTAATTAAAAGCAAATGGGGATCAAGGCCCAGCAGCTCCAAGTCAGACACTGCGTTAGAGAGATTTAAGGGGGAAATTGCAGCCTTTAAAACATCCCTGGATGAAATCACCAGTGGGAAAGGAAAAGTGGCCGATAAAGACAGAAGCAGACTTCTGGAGGTAAATGTTCCTTGAATCCTTTAAGATGGACACATTCTAGAAAGCAGTGTATGTGGCTTTCTGATGCTACATCCTTATTCTTCCCATTGTCCTGGCTTAACCTGTTCTTTTTAGTTCTAGAAAGTTGATCTTGAATTTGGAATCTTAAGTTCCTGCTTTGATTTTTACTAACCTTTAGACATATGTTAGTTATTGCTAATTCTCTCTTTTAAAATGCAATTGAGTATGTGTTTTGAGTTTGTCAGGCATTAAGTTGTTTTAAAAATTAAGACATTATGATTAATAGTTTTATATCTTATATAATGTGCTATGATCTGTTTTTCCCCTTCACTTTTTAAAAGATTTATTTTGAGTCTTTTGCCAGCATGTGTGTGCATGCATCGTATCTTAACCACTGAGCCATCTCTTCAGCCCATTTATCTTAATTATATTAATAGTATTGATAAAAAATTGTTATATAATATCAGTCTTTTGTATTGTTACAACACAGTGCAGTAGACTGGGTAATCTGAGTAGGGAGGGAGGGAGAAAGATAAATATTTAGCTCCTAAACCCAAAAGCAAAGTGCATCTGGTAAGAATCTTCAAGCTGGGTTATCACATGAAAGAAGGCCAGGCAAGCATATGAAGTATGTGGAGAACCAGGGCTGAATTCATTTTAACTGATAAGTGACCCATGACAACAACATGAGTCCACTCACGAGCTCTGTGGCCCCATGACCCCATCACCTCCAACACTGTTGCATTGAGGGATCATATTCCAACGGTAGCATGCTGCGTGGACGATTGTAAAGCATACTGGCTCACTGTATGTATCATAATTTGTACTGGCTCTGTAACTTGGAAGTGTTCTGTTTCCATGATTTTGGGGATGCCAGAAGGATGCTCCGCCATTCGCTACCCCTCTCCCTCCCCTTTTAAAACTATAGTTGAGGAGAAAATATTTGCTCAAATATTACATGATTTGAGTTTTGTTTTTGTTTTGTTTTGTTTTGTTTTTTTGAGACAGGGTTTCTCTGTGTAGTCCGTGCTGTCCTGGAACTCACTCTGTAGACCAAACCAGGCTGGCCTCGAACTCAGAAATCCGCCTGCCTCTGCCTCCCAAGTGCTGGGATTACAGGCGTGCGCCACCACGCCCGGCTGAGTTTTGTTTTTTGTTAGTTCACTAAGTATATAAAAACAAAAAAGCAACCAAATTTATGCACTTAAAAATCTCCAAATCAGCTGGGCGTGGTGGTGCACGCCTGTAATCCCAGCACTTGGGAGGCAGAGGCAGGTGGATTTCTGAGTTTGAGGACAGCCTTGTCTACAGATTGAGTTCCAGGACAGCCAGAGCTACACAGAGAAACCCTGTCTCGAAAAAAAACAAAAACAAAAACAAAAAAAAAAAATCTCCAAATTGTTTATCCACTTCAAAGTGGATAAATAGTGCTAGGGTTTCCTTGTAACTATTTAGAACTCATTTTATCTTTCCTGTTGGCTGCCCTGTTAGCCTTTTCCTACTGACAGTTGTTTTTATCATCTTTTGGCCCTTTCCTGTTGTGCCACAGCCATGTGACAAGCCTTGCTTTAGTCTCCTTCTACCTACAGATGCCCCACCCTCTGCCTATTTGATGTGTATACATGTTGACTAGAGCGCAGATGGCCTTGCTGAAAGGGCTTGTGTGCCCGCGAGCTGTCTGAGCAGAGAACTGAGCCCTGAGCGTCATCTTGTATTCTCAGTCCTGATCTGGTAAAATCAAAGTTGATATGTGGCAAATACTTCTTAAACGCTGTTGCAGTATGCTGCTTAGCTGGATGTTTAACCTGGCTTAGTTCTAAGATTCTTCTTAGTTCCTATCTAGAAAATTCAAGTTCTTGAAGCGGAGAGAGAAAAGAATGCTTATTACCTCGTGGAGAAGGACAAAGAAATACAGAGACTCAAAGACCACCTAAGGTCCAGATACAGCTCTTCTTCATTGCTGGAGCAGCTGGAAGAGAAAACAAAGGAGTGTGAGAAGAAGCAGCAGTTGTTGGAGTCCTTATCCAAAGAGACAGATGTCCTGAAAAAGCAGTTGTCCGCCACGACGAAAAGACTTTCCGAACTTGAAAGCAAAGCCAGTACGCTCCATCTGTCACAGGTGCTAAACTTTCTTTAAAGTGAGATCTTTTCCTGTCTGGTACAACTTGTAATTCCTATGAGGAATGAGTTTTTCGAGGTTTATGAAATGGTGCAGAAAGCCTCAAATATACTAAGTGCTTAATTAATGATCAAACCTCTGGTTCCTTTGACATTTGAATAGTACTAACAGTTAGTAATACTACCCATAGAAAAATAAGTTTAGTTGTGAGTTCTGAGTGGTGTGATGCTGTATTGGTTACTTTTCTTGTTGCTGTGCTAAAATATTCCAATGAAAGCAGTTTAAGGGAGGAAGGGATTGTTCTGGTTTCTAGACTAAGGGGATCATTCCTCTTGGCTGGGAAGGAGGCCTGGTAGCTAGAACAAGAGGCCAGATGGTTGCATTGCTTTGGCACTCAGGAACCAAAGGGAGAACAAGTGAAGCCCTGCCTATAAAGCTTCACGGCCTGACCCCAGTGACACCCCCCACCCCCACCCCCACCCCACCCCCCCCGTCCTTCAGCAAAACTGCATCCCTACAGGTTCCATAGCCTTCCCAAACAACCCCAGTGTCTACACAAGTCTTTCCTTACAGATGCTTAGGGGAAACACTGAAAACGCCCAAACCCTGAAAAGTAGGCTTTTCAGTTTGCTGGCTAGCCTGTTATTCTAGCCACCTGGTTTCCTCTATGGGAGAATGAAGAAAGGAAAGCTATTATGGAATTATGTTTTGAAGTCTATGAAAACTATACAAATAGTGTTACTATTTAATATTGTTATAGTTTCCCAAATCTGAAACTTTTTGAATGTTAACAAGTGGAATAATTCACACCTGACCTCACATAACCATCACAGCAAGAAACCAGGCACATTAAACAGTTTGTGTACAGGCTCTGTGTATATGTGAAGCAAATGGCCAGGTAATGGTGGTATTGCATGCTTTTAATCCCAGCACTTATGAGGCACAGACAGGCAATCTCTTGAGTTCAAAGTCAACCTGGTCTACAGAGCAAGTTCTAAGGCAGCTAGGGCTATATAGAGAAACCCTGTCTTGGAAAAAAAATGAATTTCATATTTAGAGATGATTGCCATTCCTAAATATATCTCATTATGTATCCAAACTCCATAAAATACAATATAAAACATTTTGGTTCTGGTAAGTTTGAGAATCCTCAGCCTATTCTAATATAAAATCTAATTCTAGAAAAGACTATGTCTTTGACAGTTTGGTTTGTTTATTTGAAATAGCCTAGTTGTTTGAGTCTTTTTGATGAAAACTCAGTGGGCTATTTGTAGGTGCTGAAGGTTCTGGGGATTAGGGGTCCAGAAAATCTCAGAGTAAAATTAGATCTGAAGTCTCTGGGGTTTCTAGATTGCTTAGGACAGTGGCTTTCAATCTTCCTAGTGCTGGGACTCTTTAATACAGTCCTCAGGATGTGGTGACCCCAACCATAACATTATTTCATTGCTACTTCATAACTATAATGTTGCTACTGTTATGAATCATAATGAAAATATTTTTGGATTAGAGGATTGCCAAGGGTGTTGCGGCCCACAGGTTGAGAACTACTTGTGTAGGAGACTATCCAGGGAATTAGTGGTAGTTGACCCCCAGGTAATTCTCACCTGGCTTGGTGGTTCACCAGTAGTAGAGGTGTGCTTGAGATGTCTTGAGAAATATTTTGTATTTTTATGGAACTAGATATAATGACATTTTATTGTTAAGTTGATGATGTCAACTACTATTGACTTATTTACAGAGTATGCCTGCAAACTGCTTCAACTCATCAATGAATAGTATTCATGAAAAGGAGATGCAGCTGAAAGATGTAAGTTTTATTGTTTTGTTAAACAGTGGGTAAAGAGGACTGACTTGTATGTTCTTTAAATTTCATAGAAATTGGAAGCATTAGTGTTATGACTTAAAAACAACAACAACAACAACAACAAACCCCAAATCTAATGAAGAGGCAGGAGAACTGAGTGTTTGAGACCATGGTGTAGAGACTCTGTAGATTGCAAAGCCCTGGAATTAAGCCTCCAACTAACCTTATAGCAGCATTCTTTTTCACCTAAATCTAACCTATCCAAATCATTGCTTGTTGTAGTGTAATTTAATTTATGCTTTTCTTTTTGTTTATCTACTTGGTATGTATTTATTGAATGAAAAGAATAAAAGGGAAGGAAGGGACATTCTTGCTCCTAGGTACAGTGGATAAAAGGGAAAGCATAGCCAGAGGCAGGGACATCTGGCTGAGTCCAGAGTGGTCTTGACCCCAAGCCATGTGAGGAGAGGGGTTGAGGGAGAGGGGGGAACTAGGTGCTGCATCCAGGAGGTCAAAGGTAATAAAAAACAAACAAATAAATAAATAAAATTTTAAAAAGAAAAGAAAAAAGAGGTAGGTAACCAAAAACATCTGGATTATTTTGGGAAGAGCCTGTGGGGGAAAGGCAGCCCAGCCCCTGGCTTGAGAGTTCAGGGTAGGGGGTGGGGTTTGCCAGTCCTAACTCTATAACTTGTATGGACTGAGGGATGCTGGGAGAACCTGGAAGCCAGGCCCCCCTTTGATATGTTAAATAGGCACCTCAGCTGTTGGGGGAGGGGAGAAACCTAACGTTCATTATCTTCCAATCTTTCTCAACTGTTGGAAAGGAAACGTGGTCTATGTATACTCAGTAGTTCTCTAGAGTTAGACATGAGGTTACTTTAGATGTACCAGAAAGCTTTATTATTTCTAACTTAGAAGTGGATAAGTAAGTTTTATTGGAAATTGAATTAACTGAGGTCACAGGACTATGTGTATCTTTTCAAGATTCAGATTAAAATATATGAAGTATAAAGTCATTGATACAATTATTATATCACCAGGTAGCTATTCTTATTACAGAAACATGATGTGTTTACGCTGATACCTGATAAGTGTGCTCTTAAGAGTCCTGTTTTATTTAATCTAATCTCTTGAAGTCTATTTGAAAAGGCACAATTTAAGTATCTTGAGTATCTATACTAGATAGTTTGGTACCTTTATCAAAGTATTTACCTGGAGGTAACTGAAATAAACATAATTTTTAAAAAGTTACAAAATAGAGTTTTTTTCCAGTGTCATCTTTTACAGAAAACTTTGCCCATGCCTGTATTTAGGTAATTTACCTTACACACTTTCCATTTTCTCATCATTTACTTCAGTCTTGCTGGATTTCCAGCCACTCCTTAAAAGGATAAAACCTTTTCTCTTCTGTTTCCTCTGGCTAGGCCCCTCTATTTACATGAGAAAGACACTAGTGCAGTAAGATCTAAACCAATTCACCTTTAAGCTAAATGCAAACTAAGCCCTGGCTGTGAATCTGGGGGATTTTCTTGAAATGTAGATTTTGGCTAATTCAGCATTTCCTGAATGCTGTTGCTGCTGGTCTAAGGGCACACTTGGATTATTCCTACCTCCTGAAGAGCTCCAGGCTGCTCTGCTCTTCTGGTTTCCTGAAGATCTCAGATTTTGGAGGAGGAAGAGGAAAATTATCCTTGGGAGTCTTGGAGAGCAGGAAAGAGACATTCATTCATTCCTCAGTAGACACTGGCACATGTGAGGACTTAGAAACTGGTTCCATCTCAGTTCCCAGGTTAACACCTCAGGAGGCTTGTTCATAAGAATTAGTATTTGTTCATGTAAAATAAGCTCTAGGAATGCATGAATATGCTTTCTAAGTATTCAGTCACCATTTAGGTCTGCCAGACATTTTGAAATAATTACCTGGTAATAATTATTGGATTTCTTAGGCTTGTAAAAGAGACACAATGGCAGAAAGGAGAAGCGCATCTGACCTTAGGGAGGGGCGTGCTCGTGTGTGTGTGTGTGTGTGTGTGTGTGTGTGTGTGTGATGATCTCACTCACCCGTGTGGATGGGTGTATCATCTACTCCTGTCACTTTAGATTCAAAGAGGCCATGGAGCCAGTGAAAGGTTCCTAGAGCTTTTGGCTTCAGGCGTGTTGAAAATTCCAGGAGTTCTCAGCCAGTCTTAGTAGTAGAAAGCTCTTAGAATCTTTTACTGATATGGGGATCACCAAGATAATCGGGAGCCTGTGAGCTCCAGACATAATCGGGCGCTTCCAAGTTAAGTCTAACAGACTACCTTGTCGTTCCCCTCCCACCCACCCCCATCTCCACCCCCACCCCCGCCCCGGCATTTTACTGTGCTGCATGGTGTTTTGGAGAGGGTGCAGACACACCCCTTGTGGATGGTTGTGCCATATATCTCACACCACGCTCACACCTTGCAGGCAGATGAGATAGCCATGGAAAAGGTGGCTCAGTCTTTTGGGGAGAGGGGGTGTGACTATCATGCGTATATTACATTCCTTCCCACAATCCCTCCCTTCTGGAGTTGTCTTGCTTGGATACAGAGGAAGCTGGGAAGTATAGTCTTTCTGAAGGAAACTCTGAATAAGGCCATAAATATTATCAAACGTCAGAACTGTTATCATTTTTATGCAAACTATACCAACCAGATAACCAGCAGAAGGTAATAAGACCAAAAAATGCTCTTAATGTTACAAAATTAGATTTTCAAACAACTTAGATAGGTAACTTTTTTTTTTTAATTTAGAAGATATATATAGAAAAGTTCTAAGAATGAGAATGATACATGTATCCCTTTTATTTACCAACATTTAACCATTCTTGACATTTTTAAGCCTGTTTTTGTGTTTTTCTCTTATACCTTTCACTTGTATACATATACAAAGTATTTTTTCCTAAGCCATTCAAGAGGCAGCTGCATATATCTGTAATTACTTAACCCTACCTACATATGTATTTCCTATACCTTAAGCAGGAACTTAGTAGATTTAACATGGACGCAATACTTTTAGTTAACCTACCATCCCTAATCCAGTTTTATCAGTGAACTCGCATTCTTCTACTACAGCTTGCATTTTGATCTATTTTGAAAATATGGTCCACAGAGTATTTAGCACATCCCTGGCCCAATATGGAGGACTGTCACCCTTCTGCAGTACTACTTTTTTTTTAAGTTTAGAGTTTTCATTGGTGTCTTAGATGGGCACGTTGAGTGCATGCCTCCTGTGTGTATAGATGAGCAGAAGGGAATAGCTAATGTGACGCTGTCTCTAAATGTACACAATATCAGTGTTTATTGAGAGCATTCTAGTCCGATCATTGATAGTTTTAGAGAAGAAAGGGTAGATGCATATGAATTGGAGAGAAAAGCAATGTTTACTTAGGTCAGCATTGTGACACAGACTTGTAATGTTAGCTGCTTGAGAGGCTGAGACAGGATGACAGTTCTGATGCTTCTGATGCTTGGGCAACAGTTCTGTGTTTGAGGCCAGCACGGCAGAGGTAGAGGTGAGAAGAGCTTACTTTGTTAAGCATCATTGCCGTCGTGTGGCTCTTAAATCTTTCCTTTAAAAAGATTTTTTTTCTCCCAATTTTTGTTACATATAAATAGTATAAATAGAATCTAATGAGACCATTCAGTGTTGCTCCTGTGGATGTTTTTAGTGTTGACCACTTGGTATTAGATAGCCAGGCTGCAAAAGACTGATTCCTCCCCAGCCTCCAACAGCCATTTCTTGGCTGTAAACTTAAATGTATTTTTAGTTCATATACTGCAGTAAAATATCAACAGATTCATTTGAAAAATATTGAGGACCATCTGATGTAGATTTAAATTACTTGTATTGCTGCTTCTTGAAGATAGGTAAATATAAAGTTTGATAGAAAATTAGATATCTTTAATATTTAATAATGCAATTTGCAGGTAATGAGATATACACATGTGCTCTCTGGGTCACACAGCGTTCTCTTGTTTTGTTTGCTTGCTTGTTTGTTTGTTGAAATAGAGTTTCTCTGTATAGCCCTGGCTAGCTCAGAACTTGCTCTGAAGAACAGACTGGCCTCAAACTCACAAAGATCCTCCCGCCTCTGTCTCCCGAGGGCTGGGACTAAAGGTTTGCATCACTAGGCCCAGTGACACGGTCGTTTTTAGAACTAAGTTTGAACATGAACTAGAAGTCCTCCTGAGGACTCAGTTCAGAGGAGCTTGGCCAGTGTGAAGGAGTATTAGCTAAGGCACACATCATCAGGCATGTGTTCCTTGGAGCCCTTTGCCCAAAACATTTAACATGCACAGGATAGCAAGTTTGGATGTGAATAACCATTTTGCACAAATAATTGTTAAAACTTCTTTCCTGGCCTCTCAAGATCATAGAACTAGAGGGGACAATTCTATCCTATTAGCCTGAACAGGTAGGTTGGACAGGATTTGTAATCTCATCGCATATTCATCTTGTGTTCCTAGTTCTAGACCTTCTTCCCCTTCCCATTAATAATAGGTTAGTGGTCTTTTCCAGCCAGCTTGTTGATGTATTTATTTTCATTTTTAAGACAATGCCTCATTATATAGCCCTGCTGGTCTCAAACTCACAGAGACCCTTTTCCCTCTGTCTCCCCACTACTAAGGTTAAAGGTAGGTACCACCACACCTAGCTATGTGGTTATTTAGAGACAGAGTCCCACTACATAGCCCATGTGGGTCTTTAGCTCATGGTCTTCTCTTAGCTGATATAAAGCTGTGGTTACAGGTTCCAGCCTTTCTCTTTCTGTAGCTTTTCACTTGAATGTACCCTGTTTTCAATGGCAAAACTGTCCACCTTTCCTAGCAAAATTGGGTGAGAGGTGGCAGGGAGGAGTGGTATGTGTCTTCTAGGAATGGCTGGTCTGCCTGATAGACTCCCTTTATTTTGATTTGGTTAAGTTTCTAAGAGTCACCTAGTAAAGGATGGTGAGTGTTAGTACCACAGCTCTTTCTAGAAGTGAGATTTGAACAGCTTATTTCTGTGCCTGCCCCAGGGGCATTCTTGCTAACAGGCAAAGTTAATTCCCTGGAAACTGACTGTCGTGTATTCTAAAGGGGCGTGGAATGCGGTGGCTGCCTGTAAATGACATATAAGCCATGAGATTTTATATGTGTAGAAAAGACAATATGGAGACCCCTATCTCAGTTCTGGGCTTTTTACTATGCTGTTAATTTTTCATTCACTATTAAGGCTCTGGAGAAAAATCAGCAGTGGCTTGTGTACGACCAGCAGCGAGAGGCCTACGTTAAAGGGCTTTTAGCAAAGATCTTTGAGTTGGAAAAGAGAGCAGAAGCAGCCGCTGCTTCCCTCCCACAGCAGATGAAAAAGACTGAATCAGAAGGTACTGAGCTATAAAAGTGTTCTTTTGGGATAAGCCTGACATTTCCAACAGAAGCGATTCATGAAATTTAGACTCTTTTTTTTTTAAATAGATAATGTGTTAGAGAGTAAAATAACATTGTGTCTTTTAAGCTTGAAGTAAGAAATAGCATTTGGTAAGTCTGTTCCCTTTCCCCTTGTTTTGAGATTAAAAGAGTAGACATGCCATAGGTGAGAGCCATCCATCATGGGAATTGTGGTGATTTTCACTACATGAATACCTTTCCCTTCCTCAAAGTTCTCATTCCTTCCAGAGCTGACCTGGGTACTGGGTTCCTTTTGCGGGGGGTAGATGGTGGATTGAGATAAAGTCTCGCCACATAGTCCTGGCTAGCCTGGTACTTACCATGTAGCCCAAACTAACTTCCAATTTGTTTGTGACAGGTTATCTTCAGGAGAAGCAAAAATATGATCATCTCTTGGAAAATGCCAGAAAGGATCTTGAAGTTGAGCGACAAACCTTAACTCAGTTGCGTTTAGAGCTTGATGAATTTCGAAGGAAATACGAAGAAACTCAAAAAGAAGTTGACGATTTAAGCCAGCTGTTGAGTAGTCAGCGAAAGGCAGACATAGAGCACCTGGAAGAGGACAAGCATAAGACAGAGAAAATCCAGAAGCTCAGGGAAGAGAGCAGCATCTTCAAGGGGAAGCTGGAAGAGGAGAGGAAGAGGTCTGAGGAGCTCTTAGCGCAGGTGAGCCAGCCCAGAGCACGGCAGCCTGCGAGGAGCCGAAGCAGTCCCTGCCGCCTTTGGGCATTCATATTTTAGCATGGAGGCAGGCCATGAATTGGTATCTAAATAGCCGGATAAGCTCAGGAAGATCAGACAGGATGATGTGAAGAGAAAGGACGGGCCCATGGCGGCCTCAGAGAAGTGATGGTATTGGACAGAGGATCTGACTTCCAGCATTCACTGTCGAATGAATGAGAGCGCTGTAAGGGACAATTGGGGAGGAATGTGAAAGCACTTTGGAAACTCAGTAGATTCCAATGGCGGTTATTGCTGCCATAACAGGATTGTTAAGATCCTGCAGAAGTTGAGAGCTGAGGAAGAATCAGTAGTCCTAGCGCTTGCTTCCTTTGGCTTCACTCTGTTTACTTAGACTGGTAGGTGTGAGTACTGGTCTTTAGGGAAAGGCTAAATAGAAATAAGTAAAATCAGGGCTGGAGAGACGGCTCAGCGGTTAAGAGCACTGACTGCTCTTCCAGAGGTCCTGAGTTCAATTCCCATGGTGGCTCAGAACCATCTGTAATGGAATCCAATGCCTTCTTCTAGTGTGTGTGAAGACAGCCAAAGTGTACTCATATGTATAAAATAAAGAAATCTTTTTAAAAAGGGAAAAAAAAAAGTAAAAATTTCCCTCTCACTAGCCTTAAAGATGAGGCACATCCTTCTGTTATCCTACTCTAAAATGATGCTGACACCAAGGCCTGCGGAAACAGGCATGGTCACACAGCTGCTCGCTTTGTGGCTGCTCAGGGAACTCAGACAGGCTGCTGCTGCTCATCCTGCTTAAGTAAGCCTCCCATCCTGAGCTGGGGTGAGCTGTGTGCCCAGCAGGCAGGCGCTGTCCTGGTTAGAGGTGGGAATGAGTGATGGGCTCTGTCTGGGGAGAGCAGGTGAGGTAATGCAGGCTCTCATTGTGTCCTCCAGGTCCGAATCCTCTACGATTCTCTGCTAAAGCACCAAGAGGAACAGACCAGGGTAGCTTTGCTGGAACAGCAGGTACTCACTGTGGATGCTCTAAAGTTCATTCGGCTGCTAAGAACAGAGCCTCCCCTGGTATTCACACTGTTCTATGGAGAACCACTTGAAAGCTGTAAACCAGCTCGGCACCATTCACACATCTGTAACTGTCCTTAGGCCAAACCGAGTCTTAGAGGTGTGGTGGCAGTTGTCCTGACAGGTTGTTCTTCAGTGGCTGTAGTTCCCACTTCTAGCCTAACAGGATCTTTTTCCAGGCCAGCCTGTAAGTTCAAGCAGAGCAGACGCCATCTATTCTTAGAAGGTATATAGAAATTCTTAATATATTTCAAACCAGGGAATAGCCATCTTTCCCCCTCTTTTCCACATTTACCCAAAATTCCAAGAATTAAAGGAATAACCCCAACCAGCAACTTCTTAAGCTACCTTCTGCTCGTCCATACCCTAGTCCCTGGCTTTGCTAGTTCATAAACCAGTGTTTTAGCCATAAACGTCACTTACTAATAATCTCACTGTACTCAGATGAGTTCTCGATAAGAAGGCCCGGCAAGTTTTCTTGTGCTGATAAAGACTGTGAACATTTAGCGACGAGAACGGGGCAGGATCTGCCAGCTCTAACTGCCTTGTCCTGACATGTCCCAGATGCAGGCGTGTACTCTAGACTTTGAGAATGAAAAGCTCGACCGCCAGAATATGCAGCACCAACTGTGTGTGATTCTTAAGGAACTCCGGAAAGCCAAAAGTCAAATAACGCAGTTGGAGTCCTTGGTAAGCTTTGAGTGCTCCCCACGTCTGTGTCAGCTCAGTTCCCAAACCAGGAGTGGAGCTTAAAATGAACTTTATCTCAGATCAGTAGTTGCCTTCTATGTGTCACCAAACCTTACAGCATCAATTCAGAACTCAGAAGGAGAGGCGTCGCTGTTCTCTTTAGGTACTTTACTGGTGTCTACGATCATCCCTACCCAGGTTGGGTGCTACCATTCTAGAGGTGCCCAACAGTAGTTTGCAAGGGGGATGGGGGGTGGGTGGTGGGTGGGTGGGTGTAGAAAAGAGGGCAGCTTGACATTCTTTTTTTGGATTTCTTTCTTTCTTTCTTTCTTTTTTTTAATTTTATTTATTTATTTATTTATTTATTTATTTATTTATTTTGGTGTTTTGGTTTTTTCGAGACAGGGTTTCTCTGTATAGCCCTGGCTGTCCTAGAACTCACTCTCTAGACCAGGCTGGCCCCGAACTCAGAAATCCGCCTGCCTCTGCCTCCCAAGTGCTGGGATTAAAGGCGTGCGCCGCCACCACCCGGCTTTTTTTGGATTTCTAATGAATCTGTGTGCATCTATGTACCCAGATGTCCCGTTAGTGCATATTCATATATTGTCTTAGAACTACAGAATTTTTGGAAATGGGGAAATATTATAACTATAACTCCTAGTTCCTAAGGAAGAGGAAAAAAATTATTTACAAAGCTGGCAGATGGATTCACATTCCTGAAAAATGTCATGATGAATCCCACTATTTTGTGCAGTGAACTTAGGAAAAGGGAAAGGAATGAATGGTGTCTCCCCTTTACAGCCGACTCTGTGCCTCTTAGCAAAGCCTATGTATATGAGCACTAACTCATTACGTCCCTGAGTAATTACATTATCCAAGTTATTTATGACTACCTCATATGTTACCATTAAAATATTGATGAGCAGCCAGGCAGTGGTGGCACATGCTTTTAATCCCAGCACTTGGGAGGCAGAGACAGGCAGATCTCTGAGCTGGAGGCCAGCCTGGTCTACAAAGTGTGTTCAGGATAGCCAGGGCTCCACAGAGAACTCTTGTCTTAAAAAACAAAACACAATAACAGCAAAAATATTGATGAGCAGAAATCCAACGTAAAAAATAGCAATGAGCAGAAATCCAACATAAACCGTCCGCAGGGCTGAAGCACACGCGGAGGGTGTAGGAAGCAGTTCCCACTGCCGGACCTTCAGTCTTATGTCCAAATGGTTCATTGACTTTTTTTTGCAGAAGCAGCTACATGGGTTTACCTTCACAGAGCAGCCGTTCCCACTCCAGGGAGAACCTGAGAACAGAGTGAAAGCTACCTCACCCAAAAGTCCCACCACTGCACTCAACGAAAGCCTAGTGGAATGCCCCAAGTGCAGCGTGCAGTACCCAGCCACCGAGCATCGAGACCTGCTTGTCCATGTTGAATACTGCATGAAGTAGCAGAGACGGCCTCGCCTTTGTACTGAGAAAGTCCACACTGTATTCTATGTTTGTTTATAGGCACTTTAAACCACACATTACATACAAGAAACTCCATCTGCCCTTGGCACTCTGGCATACGAGGACGTCCTTGTATTTTTCTGGCCACTTTGCATTTTCCTTGGTAGCGCTACCTCCCTGAGTTGGTTCGTCATCAGGCCACAGTGGCAGAGTGTGGCGAGCAGTGGTTATCCAAACTTAGAGCACTTCACACTGTTCCAATAACTAGCACTTACCACGGTTCCAAGACTCGATAAACAAGAGCTGTTTGGGTTATTGGTTCTGGCTTAAAGCTACTGAGCATCAAGCAAACATTTTATGCTTTGGGGGATTTAAGAGAATCGTCAGGTAATTAACCATGGACCTTACTGTGCTGATATTTCTTATGTAAGTGCTTTGCATACTGACACTTCCATTTGATACCTCTTGCTATTATAGAACGGTTACTAGAAAAGTTGGGAAGTTTTGTAATCTTTAGTGCTGTTAACTGTTCTAAGCACAAAGCAGGTTTTGTTTGAAGAATGCCTTTAAGTAGCTGTGTATTTCTACTCATTATCTGACCATAATGTTGACTTAAATTTCATTAGTACAGGTCAGTTTCCTAAAATGCCAAAATGAACAAAACTTTAGCAAAACTATCTTGTCTCCTCATTTGATTTGCAGGGATTTTATTATATCGTTTTGTTTTGTTTTGTTTTTTAGCACTCTTAAAGATGGTGGAGAAGTGTAATTATCAGATGTTTGTTTTCTAAATAGATATTTTTTATATGCTTTATGTAAACCAAAATGTGTTTTATTCCTTTAGACTTTCTAACATGCTTACACCTGGGCTACTATTTAGCAATATGAAGGAGGAAATAATAAAATTATTTAACAAGTTTTACTGTGTCTAGTATGTGTGTGTATACATATATAATGTTAAGACCTTGAGTCATAGAGTGGTGTTGGGAGTCTAGATTGACACACCTAAGGTAGCAGGAACTGAGGAGATATGGAGTGGAAGTTTTCTGGTGTCTCTGCTGAATAGATAGCAACTCTTGATCAGTAAATATTTTTCTGAGCTGTTTGTTACAAAGGCAGAGCAACGAGCCTGTGAAGGTATATGTAATTTTGGCTTTTGTATTTTGGGAGCATAAAAAAAAATACACAATTCTGTTATTGTAAATAAAATGTTGCCTTTGGAGGTAAGAATCCCAGACTCCTAATATCTTCAAACCACAATTGAACAAAAGATACAGAAATGCTTCTCAGGTAGGTAGTTCATATTCTGACCCACAGTGCTATCTTAGCGACCACATATTTAATTCTATGTGTATCTGAAGAAAATTGTTCCCTTCGTAACTTGTAAATAAGCCAGACTTTGCTTCTGGTTTATAGATGGAGAAAATGCTTGCCCATTCGAAGTAGAGAGCAGGCTTTTGGTCTCCACCTGTGTGGGTCAAGAGGTTCCCCTGGACATATGCCAGAAGGTAGGGTTAGCAGCTAGGTAGACCCAGCAGGCCTTGAATTAGACTCCTGGGGTACATTTGTGTAGTCCACTGGAGTTTTGGTGCTGGGCATTTTCCTCGCACGCTTCATCCACAGTCCAGGCACCAATATGAAATGTACCTTGGGTAGATGTCAAGAAAAGGAACAGTTCTCTGAAACATTCCCCGTGTTCACCAGCTTTTTCCACATACATTTTCATTTGTAGATAATTAGAATAGGAAGAGTCTTCTGGTTTTCCAGGATCATGTTACAGAAGCAAGGATCTCGCAAGAGTTTAAGACCTGAAAACCTCGGAAGGGTTGCACACAGTCCTTATTCTTCACTGTCTACCTTTTTTATGGTGTGTGGCCACTTGTGCTTAGGCCACGGTTGGTTCTGAAGGACAGTACACTGCATCAGAACCTGCTAGGTGCTGCATACGGATTCCTAATTGCAGCTGTGTGAAGTAGTTACTGATCCCAGCACCATTCCGAGATTAAGCAGTTCACCCAGTGTCATCGCTAATGTATAGGAAAGTGTGGTGTCTCTACAGAAGAACCCATAATCCCTCTCTTCCATTATATTGTTCTTTCCAACAAACACACCTGGGATGTCATTCCCTCTGTCCTTCATGTCATACATGTGGGCACATATTTTATATGTGTGAGAGTTGCTGGCATGGATATTTGTGCACACATGTACAGTGCTCACCGAGGCCAGAAGAGGGCATTAGATCATCTGGAAGTGGAATTTAGGGGATTGCAAGGTGCCTGTGATTGGGAAATTGGACCTGGGTCTTCTGGAAGAGCAGCCAGTGCCCGTAACCACAGAGCCATTTCTCCGTCAACCAAAATGCATGAGTTTTGACACATACACCCTTTTAATCATCAGGCAAGTAGAGCCACAGATGACAGCACCCTCCCCGGAAGTGTCTACTCCGGCTCCAGTCCAGAATCCCTTCCTGACAAGAGGCGGTCTCATGTCTGTTACCATGTATTGGTTTTCTAAGATCTTGAAAGTCACGTATGTGAAGTTACATATGTGGATCTTGCTGTTTGACTCCATAAGTGCTGTCAGTGTTTTTATTAAGTTTTCATTACTTCTTTTAAAAATTATGTTAGCATACAAGTAATGGGTTTCATCATAGTATCTTCATACACAGGTGCCATGCTACTTGTCTTTAATCATTGATTTTCTTCCTCCAGATAGCCTTGCTGGCCTCTGCTTTCACACGCATATTGCATTCTCTCACTTGCCTGTCTTAAGATATTTTCCTCCTCTTTCATGATGACCTGCACATGTGTACATACACGCTCACCCTCATGCACACTTACACGCTCATATACAAATGCATGTACTTCTACCATGTGCATATAACTTTTTAAGAGCTGAATAATATTCCATTTTATAAATATGATTTAGTTTCCTGTACTTCTCTTGGCAGGACTTTGCCTTGCATTTTGCCTGAGTGTTGCGGGATGTTTGCTTGTTTTGGCGGTATGAGAATCAAAGCCAGAGCTTTGCGCATGCTCTGTATGTTTTATTGCTGAGCTACACCCCAAGTCCCTTATGCAACTCTTTTTGGGGGCCTATCTTTTCATTCCCATTAGGGAAATACTTAATGATGGGTAGGTATTTAAATAGGTGATGTTTATCTTTACTGACAACTATCCAACTGTCTCTTTCAGTGACTGACGGAATTCTTTATGAATGACCCTCAGGAAGAAGCATATACACAGTGCAGTATACACTCCGCAGTAAATACACTCCTGATTTCTCTATGTCTCGACATAAGTGAAAGCCCGAGGCCCAGGGGCAACTCCCCGGTCTTCAGGCTATGTCCAGCGGTCTGTTCTGGCATATCCCAGGCTTGTTTTAGAGTGGGAATGCTGTAATTCCTGCTTCTTGGGGACCTGGTGGATAATGAGACGGGGCAGAACTGCTCTGGAGACTAGAAGTACGTGTTCTCACGGAGGAGCTGTTTTGTCCAAGAGGCATTAATACAATATGGCTGTATTCTCAACTTTTCTGTTGGTATAATAAAATAGCATGACCAAGGCAACTTCTAGAAGAAAGGGTTTATGTTGGCTTATAGTTCCAGAGGGGTGAGAGTCTGTCCTGCAGGGAGGCATGGCTGCAAGCTACAGACATGACCGGAAGCTGACAGTTCACATTTTACCACAAGCACAAAGCAGAGAGAACTAACTGGAAGTGTAGCAATTCCATGATCTCTCAAAGCCTGCCGTCAGTGACACGCTTCCCTCGGCAAGGCTGCGTCTCCCCAGTCTCCCGAAACGGTGCCACCAGCAAACCCCAGAACCTGGGGACGACGTTTCTCAGTTAAATCACCACAATAGCTTAATTCTTAGATTTTTCTGAGAGAATTCTGAAATTTAGTATATGAAACCTCCCAATTTTTAAGTTCAAAGCTAATGAGACATTAAGAATGTGGCCACGACAAACTAGCAGTTTGTGACTTTCCTGTGGATCGGCTGCTTGGGACAGAGGAAGAGTGACCGGCCTGAGATGGGAAGGAAGCCCAGGAAGTCCAGGGTCCCTGCCTGCCGTGTGAGCGCAGAGCTGTCCCTGTGTCCACTTCAGTCCGACAGGTGCTGTTTGAGCCGCCCAGCAAACACAGCCCCGCCTCCCGTTTCGATGCCACCTACCATCTGGCGACCTTTAATGGCTGCATTTCTGGACAGAGCTGGCGAGCAGCCGGCATTTCCTAATTACCTTCTGTAACCCCAGACCCACACTGTGAAGGTCAGTGGTGGGAGGAACTGACTCCAAGACCAACTTCGGGTCCAGGAAACTCACTCAGGGCCTTTGGAAAATGCTGATTTCTAGGCCTCTAGCTGAATAATTGAGAGAGTGTTTTCTGGGGGCACTCTGGGCATGACTGAAGATCGAAAACGAATTTAGTGACACAGCAGATCCCAGAGATGGAGTCACTTATACAAGGTCACGTAGCCAGTTTATAGAAGAACCAAGGCTCTACGAGGTAGCAGCTGTCCTGCTGGCTAGCCTCGTGTGTTGACTCCAGTAAAATTGCTCTTTTGGAGACCTTGAGTATTTGGTTGTCCCAAATCAAGTCCCAAATCAAGTCTACTCGTAGCAGGTATGGGCCTCGCTCACATTTTTCCTTTGTGCTGTAGGGAATCGGATGGTTGAGTGGGTGACGCCAGGCTGGCATTCAACTGAACTCTCCTGTAACGCTCAGACAAGGTCGAGAGGGCAAGGACCAAGCGCAAGGGCCAGAGGACAAAGCCCTGGGGTGGTATCATAGTCCTGAAAAAGTGGGAAACTCCAAAGAGCTAAACACGTGTAGTGTCACCCAAACCCGCCAGCCAGAGATGGACTAGCATGAACCAGAAGGAACAGGTTGGCGTTGGACAGCGGCCTCCTTTCTCACCTTCCAGACGCACTCACTTAAAAGACATTACAGGCCACACCGCTTTCCGCTGTCCTCCGGTCCTCTCTCGCAGTCTCTCCACCACCATGCCTATATTCATCGTGAACACCAACCCGCGCCTCCGTGCCAAAGGAGTTTCTCTCCAAGCTCACCCAGCAGCTGGTGCAAAGCACCGGCAAGGCCGCCCAGTGCATCGCAGTGCACGTGGTCCAGGACCAGATCATGACTTTTAGCAGCCGAAACGACCCCTGCGCCCTCTTGCAGCCAGCACAGCATCTGCAAGACACGTGGCGCCCAGAACCGCAACTACAGCAAGCCTGCTGTGCGGCCTGCTGTCCGATCGCCTGCACATCAGTCCGGACCGGGTCTATGTCAACTACGTCATGAACGCAGCCAACGTGGGCTGAACCGGTTCCACCGTCGCTTGAGTCCTGGCCACACTTACCTGCACCGCTGTTCTTCGAGCCTCGTTGCATGCAGCGTTCTGTGTTTACCCACTGGTAGCAATGCCCACCCTCCGGTCTGGAGAAATAAATGGTTTAAGAGAGAGAGAGAGAGAGAGAGAGAGAGAGAGAGAGAGAGAGAGAGAGAGAGAGAGAGAGGAAAAAAGGCATTACAGGTAAGCTCCCTGCCACAGTGTGGATCAGGAATGTACCAGAAAGGCATACACAATAATGGATCGATCCTTGGAGTGTCGCTATTGGGAGGTATAGATCCTTTAAAAGGCTGAGTCTCATGAGAGCTTCAAATCATGGGGCATCTCCTCGAAGGGGACTGTGGGACTCTTGACAGTTTTGTTTTTCTTTTTTCACGTCTTGGCCATGAGGAGAGTGGCTGGGCTCTGCCACGTGCTCCCAAGTAAGCTGTTCCGGTCCCACCACAGGCCCCAAAGCAACAGGGCCTGGCAATCAAGACTGAAACACTCAGAGAAAAGCTGTCTTTAGAAGGTGAACTTAACTATGTTTTCTACTGATGAAAAGTTGACTTGTATTTCCTGAAGCATCTTAATCTTTCTCTGAGAAGACCAAGCCCAGACCCCATCACCTGACCAGCAAATGCATAACATCTACAGCAGGGGCCCTACCCTTGTGGAGGAAGCCAGAAAGCTCCATCTGAGTTCTCTCCAAGGCTGAGAGACAATTGACTTTCCAAACAAGGCGATGGCCCATTTATTAGTTAAGGACACACACCATTCAAGTAAGAAGCATATTGATACAAGAGAATCGTTAAACAGACCTTAAGGAAAACACGGCCTGTGTTATATTGGTAACCTTCTGATGTCGAGGTCTTCGGGGAAGGGCAATAGCTTTGACCCAGATTCCGATCCAGTAAAGGGTGTTTCCCCACAGCCTGGTGACTTAATGCTGGGAGCCACGTCGTCTCAAATATACGGAAGGCAAACTTGAATGTTGACCTGTTATATGGGGAAATAAATGAACTGGAGGGTTTGTAGAGGGAAAAGAAAAACAGATAAAATGTCTCTTGGCTGTTTCGATCACAAATTATGATAATGGACATGAGCCACTTCGTGGGGAAGACAAAGGTGAGACAGTCTGTGTGGGTGATGAGGGTCAGTCACCTCCCATGGATAGTGCAGGCATGAGAGACAGAGGCGAGAGCTTCACTCTGGCAAGGAGGACACGCCCCCCTCCTGTGGATCCCCAATCGGTCTTGCATGAAGGTGTAGACGATGAAGATGGGCCTTTCATATTCACAAGGTAGAGGTGGATGCCAGGCAGCAGACAGCAGGACAGAGAGCACAGAGAGAGTAGAGTTTTCACACAGCGTGGCTATGAAAGCAAATCTACGTGGCCTATATGAGGTGTCACTGAGACACGCATAGAAATCTCCAATGTAAAGCAGACCTAGACCATGCAACACCCTAGCATGGCAGCCGGGCACCTCCTGATCAGCCCAAGATCCCCAATTTCCTTATCCTCATCAGGGTAAGGAAATGTCCATCCTGAGCGTATCGTCATCAGTATAAACTTAATGAGCTGCTGATTAGGTTCTAAGTATACTACAGGAGATTAACCGCGTGTAGCATACATGCTGCGGTAAAGACTTCTTCCCTTGAAGGAATGAACTGAATGGAGACGAGTCTGTCTATTGCAGACAAGGAGAGAAGCGCTTCTGCTCTGCAAATTTCTTTTGTATCTTAGCATCAGCGAAGGACAATACCCTGGGAACAACTTTGACATGAACACTAT